>WEDG01001127.1:0-121315 GCA_017591395.1 Schistocephalus solidus | reverse complement strand
CACCAATTCACGACTGCGAAGGCCTGAGGTTCAAAAGCGGCTTCTCTTGGCAGTTAAGTCCAGTTAGTCAAGTTGGGGAGTATTCAGATACACAGTCAGGTATTGAGACTCTCCCCCCGATGAAAAATGAGATCTAGATCCAACTTCATGTATTTACGATGCAAATCCTTGAGCACCTGGATCAGTGGCACACTAATCCGGGATAGTACCTCAAATTTCGTCTGGTTGGTGTGGGGCTAGGCTGGATAAGATTGCAAGTAATCTTACAGAGACCTGACAGTCTAATGGATACGATCTCCACAATTTATCTAAAAACCATGAATGCCAGTTTGCAATTCAGCTTCAGCCCTCTTGAGAAGTTCATATTTTGGGATGTGGAACGCCCCGGTCTCGGAATAATCTCTCTTTCCTGCTGCGTGCTGTGGATACTTTTCCTTTGACAGTGGCGGCGAGCTGGTGATCCATGAGGTAAACAAAGTGTCACAATTTCGCACCGGCTAGCACATTGAGTTGTTTTGCAGGACGTTACGTCGCATCCTCTGTCTAACATTTTTTTTCAAAACGTCTGATCAAGGTACTTTGAATATTGTGTCTTTTTTATCCTAAAAACAAGACCACCAAGCAATCCAAGTTAGTTACATGAAGTTGAATATTATTCTATAGAAATTACAACCTTTCTTACCTATCCAAGAAGCTGGTGCCGTTTACCAGGCGTAATGACCTCCCCTTCCATATTATGTGCTGAGGCTTTACCTCAACAGGGGAATCAGGCACGTGGGGAGGACCTGGATAACCAAAAAATAAAGTGACAGTGACTCGAACTGCCGAGTTACAGTCGCGCCAACTTCAAGCGTGTAAGATGAAGACGCGGCAACCGACGACTCGAGTGCGGACTGCGGTTACATGGCAACCACATCCTGTAAATACTGTACTCCTGGTGTCTCCAGTACGCTTATCGGCGACTGTCTTGGGTGATGGGTTCGGGTTAGGATTCCAAACATCAAAGCAATAAACTTCTCATTAATAACTTCCTCTTATTCTTCTTTTAAACTGCTTCCGGAAACTGGTCCTTTTGCTTCTATCAGTACGTAGAACATTCTCTGTTCCGCTAATTCTAACAGTTAATTTGGCTAGAGGTGAAAATGACATTCTATTTTGGCAGGATATCTCAAAATGTGTGGTGCAAACTATGCGTGTAAAGTGGCAGTTTAGACAGTATTTTCTTCTGTAGGGATGCCTTGTATGGCCGCCGAAACAGGACACCGTAATAGGGACTGTCCACAATGCATGTGGCTTTGCCCTAACTTCCAAGAAAATTATGTTTAGGATTAAGGTGAGGGTTAGGGTTAAGTTTGCGGATTGGTTTCAGTTTTAAGTGAAGGTCACTGTTGGTGTGAGGGGTTAAGGGTTAGGATTATTGTCGTGTTAACTGTAGGGTTTACGTTTAGGGTAGGGCTATGGTTAGAATTAAGGTGACAGTTTAATTTATTTTAGGGTTAGTGTTACCTTTAAAACATGGGTATGTTTACGCTAAAATTACCTTATACTTACCCTTAAAGTATTATTTATATTAACCCTTAAATTTACCGTAAACCCGTCTATCATAAGTGGGCGGGGCAGTTCCTAATGCCGTATCCTATGTAGGCGGCCATACAAGGCATTCCTACCGTTTCTCTTATGCACATCGAGTTGTCCTGAAATAATTGATTCGAAGAAAGTGGTTCCTAAATGAAGCTAGCTCTTAAGCTAAAATGAGTGCTAGTTGATTTCAGGAAATTGCAGATAGCCTCGAAAAGAAATCTGATGCAAATGCTTGCCCCTCAATCTTTCAGCTATGGCTGTTTGATCTTCATGGCTTTGGTAGCTGAGCAAATACGTTGGGGCATGTAATCTTTGTGAGCGATCATAATTTGGGTTGAGGTGTTGCTGTTGTGTTTCATTCCACTATTTCAACCTAGATGAAAGGAGCGGAACAGTTTAGCCCTCACCTGTGTGATTTGCGTCCGTTAAAACTGTTTCTTAAATATTGCACCTGTCCACGGACCCACAGGACATTGATGAAGGAAAATCCATTTTATTCCACTAGCTATGGCGTTAGGCGGAATTTACTAATTCTATACTTTGCCTAGGTGCTCCAAGATTAAATTCGCCTCCGCGGCCAAACATGTTGTTAATCTCAAAAACAGGTTATTCAGAAAGGAATAAATAGGACACTTCCTTTTAAACTGTCTTCGAATACACCAACAGGCAAAATTATTGATCGAATTGCCTCTTGGTATTTAGATTCAACCGTTGTCAAAGGATTAAGTAATTCACCTAGTAGCGAATGAACGCTTTTTTCTCTGCCAAACCTGGTTATGGCGAACGAACGTATATGTAATCTAGCCTCGCCACTGAAAAAATACAAAATTAATTGCTGACACCACCCCAGTAAAAGACTTCTGCGCATGAAAGCCCTACCCGCTTAACACTGGCCTGAATTAAGAAGAGTTTCGGAGAGTGACGGAGGAGCACGTATTATCTTCTAGGTGTATCTATCGACATGCTAGAGCTGGGTGAAATTCTGCAGGAGAACGTGTGTACGATTCGAGTACCCCAGGATAAGAAAATATGTGATCCGCTGGGTTATTTCTAAAGTACGCGAGTCAACATGTCATTCCTTTTGAGATGGTAAGAAATCGAAGCTCCCCTATCGATGCCTAAAATATTGCTGTCATTGGCAGATTGAGGCGAAGGTTACTGTTGGGGTTATGGTCATGATTCAGCTAGGGGTTCGGATTATTTTCGTGTTAACTGTAGGGTTTAGTGTAGGACTAGGGTTACGATGATATTTACCCATTCTGAAATTTACCGTAAGGCCACCTATTTTAAGTGGGCAGGGCGCTTCCTATTCCCGTTTCCTGTTTAGGTGGCATCCCTACATTTTCTTTCTCAACAAGTATATAAAATGCCTGGGTAGAACAGAAGGGTGCGCAACCCTATAGCTGGCGATCGGTTACTATGCTGTTCTTTAAACGAAAAATTGTGCCAAAAAACGGCTGAAGTTGTAGCACATTGCGCAAGCCATACCCGACCTGCTACAATGTCGATGTTTCTTGAAGAGGGAGGACGAGTAGGAGGGGGGAGAAGGAGGCTACTTTTTTTTCTCGCGTTTTGTCAGCCCACACGCGCCACAGGTCTCTTGGCTCACACCCATCTGTATCAAGTTCAGAAACATAGTCTGGTTTCAGGACCCGATGAGGTGAGCCTTGCATCGTGTACACCCACGCAACTATGTACTAGTCCTATTGACGTCTGACAGTGACTCAGACAAGGGGTGCTGGTTTGGCAAGTGCGGCCTTAGTCCTCGTGGGAAGCAGTCCACCCAGAACAGTGGTGTGAGTTATGGTAGCCAAAGCCAGTGCCCGAGAAATTGTGAAAGGACACATCTCCCCCCCCCTACCCCAACCATGAAGCAATTTGGCCGCCTGCCATGATATGGGCCGGGACTTGAACCAGGGCGACACATTGGCCTCCGGGTGCCATGCCAACCAGTGCCGTAAGTGTGCACATCCAAACACAGTCTCCGACATCCGCCTCGAGTTCCAGCTCCGCTGCCTACAGGACAGGACACGTTTATCGGTTTTATGACTCGCCTCTCTCTCTCTCACGAGTCGCGCTGGTTCCTTTTGGCTCTCAGCCAAACTGGCAGGGCTTCATGACCACGTGCGGCAAAACAAACTTATCGAAAGAATTGGCATTCACGTCCATTCACCTTTAAGTAGAACCTTTCGATTAGATTCACCTTTCAAGCCTGCTTTCTGCTGCTAATCAACCATTTTCCTGATTTAGACCTTCCTCTTCCTCCCACCACTTCGGACGGTCACTAAATGTCTTATCTGCGTGTTAAAAAACTATACGATTGGTCGCACTCTCCCTCTTTATCCTCCCACGCACCAATGGTGAAGTGAAGAGCTTGCTCGCAATATCTGGCGTGGCGGAGAAATCTCCGTCTACCTGCGCCACACGCATGCTGAAAGTACTTCATATATAACACAGACTTGCAACAGCTTGAACAACATATGACATCAGCCAGTATTAACTCAGGTTTGACTCGGTACAAAAGAAGCGTGGTGGGGGGGGAGGTGATTAAATAAAAGCCGAGTTCCAAAATCTGCAAGCAAACGCAGAGCTTTGCTGCACATGTTGCATGCTGAACATGTCTCGTCTAAATACACGTGCGCATCAGTGGCTGTCTGGTCCTCAACAATCCTGGCTAACTCACACGTGACCTCGTTTAATGCCCTGTGACGACTCCGCATGGTCTCACACTTGGGACGCCACCTTCGTGGTGCCGGACGTGCTCTCGTCTGGCTGCCAACTTATTCCAACCCCTTATCCGATGGTTCTGTACAGAATACACTATCCTCCCAATTGGCGTTCTACTTCTCTCCTTCTACGGAAGGTCGTAGCAACTCGAGTCTGAGTTGCTGTGCTGACTGGCGAGGTCAAAGTGTCAGTGTGAATTCACGTCTGACGAAACTGCGGGTCTCCGAATTTCATGATGATCATAGGGGGCATTTCCGATATGATGTTGACCTAATCGGGATTACTGATAGAAACGAACAGGCGAGTACTGGGAAGCAGTTCAGAAGAAGATAATGCGATTGCTGGAACAAATGGTTTATTCGTCTGACGTTTCCCTGTGGATGGGTTCAAGTGAGAATCCGAAACCTCAGGCCAATAAACCTTTTGTTTTAGCTATCTTATTTTAAATCGCCATGATTCTTTTATCGACTGGGTTAGTTAATTATGTTTCCTCCTCTAACGCCAGCCTTCCCTGGTTGGATTGCTTTCGAAAGGATCCGCACTAGGTCGCAGTCATCACCCGTGGAAGCGCGATGGCAAGCGGATTTCTAGCAAAGTCCCTAAGATTGACCGTTTTGAGCGAAGGTACGCAGACCAGTCTCAGCCATTGCCTCTACTGCCTTCGTGACAACCACAGCCCAATAAATGCCATTAAATGTCGTTTCATCAGCGCCAATTTTTATATTTTAATGGCAGAAGTCATAGAAACAACGATGATATCGAAACCTTTTAGGCTAATAATTTCCTAAGATCGTCAGACAAAGCGAAATAGGGTCTACTTTTTAAATAATTTATTATTCTATATTATCTTAGGAATGCATACCATAAACGCTGGTGGCGGAGAAACGTATCATGCATTCAGGAGCTCGCCGTAGATGCCGATGGCCGAATATGCAGTGGCGGTTTAGAGGCATCCGACCATTTCCTAAGTCACAGTGCATTCGACGAGATATGACCACAACTTCAGTCTTTCGAGGTCGAAATGCTTGCGAGCACTGGCATTTACATAAGCTCCGAGCTCTCAAGATTGTGGTTCTCTGACCCACAATCACACCAATGACCTCCCCCTTCTCATAGACGACGTTGAGACTTTTACTCGCCAGGACCATGAGGGGACTGCGCGCGCGAACCCAGCTTCCACAACTAGTATCAATGAGCCAAATGGAAGAATATTAATCGCGCCAACAAACAAAGCCAGTGAATAGAAGGTTGCAATTAATTACTCGTATGAGTGCGACCAAGCAGTCGTCGCACCGACTATGAGTATCTGAGATAAATGCGGAGTTATTCATTTGTATGTGTACGTGGCTTCGTAGTAGCTGCATTATACGAATAAGGCAATATTCGCGTGGCCTCCATCACTATGCATTACTTATTAGACACGGGACTACGAACGACCCCAGTAATACAATTTAGATTTGCGTTAACTTCCAGAAAACGTAACTATTCTGTGTTCTTAAAACACTAACCCTAGCCCGAACCGAGCCGAAACGCTCGCGTCAAGTAAGGTAACAAGATCCGGCCAGTAGCTGCGCCATCAGTATGCCAAACAATTACGTATTTACTATCCATAGGCAATTTGTGCGTATTACGTGATTCTTCCGCAGTAGCTGATGGATTTCAGCTCAGATAGCCACATCAACTTCCGGACCGAGCCTGCAAAGGTTTGTTCGGAAGGCTTTACTCCAAGCTCGTGCAGTAATTTCCATGGAAATTCAACGTGCTAGGATGGGGGGCCGCTGCCGAGCCGAAACCCTTGCAACTACGTCATGCAGCGGTACAAGATCGGAGAAACACGCGTATTGGTGCTTTTATCTAGGAATTTGCCCGAATAAATGATAACGTCGATCTCAGCGCAAGTTTATGAACATTATTCGGCGGCTCCGGCCGCGCCAGCCACCTGCGCCCTCTCCCATCCCCGGTCTTCTTGACTCTGTTTTGACACCGGGCTCAGGTGGGGGAGGAGGAGAGAGTGCGGTAGCTGCAGCGCAAGGCTACTATCACTTACAACTAAATCACGCGCAAGTCACCGTCCCTGCACCACCTGTGGAGCATACGGTGGACCTCGTCGAAATCGACGGTCGAACTGCCAGGTAAAATGACTGGGAAACATAGACTTTCCAAGGCAAAAAATCCTTTCAGAACTTGTTAAACATAGAAACGTTCGAGATGTATCCAAAATGATGACATATTCTGCCATCATAACGTTTCAGTATTTATGTCACCAACTATATGCCAAGTGTCAATTTGCTTAAACTCTTCGTGTTGGCTGTCTTTACTAAACTGCATGAGTTTCAAGTTTGTCCAGTGAGACGGAAGAAATGCTGGCTTTCTGATAGTACATGTTGAATATCAGCTGATCTATCCTTGTTGGTAAAGGAGAAACATCCGCTGGCTCATAGGTCAGTGAAATGGGAAAAAAATAATCACCTGTGAGGACGCCACCTCATGTTCACTTACTATTCAAAGTTGTGCCTATGTTTACGGGAGTGGGTTTCTTTCACAAAAGGCTTTTCCTGTCACTACAATACTCCCCTTGCTAGGTGACTGGAGTTCAAAAATGCTAAAAGGAGTAAAATATACAATTGTGAGCCGGCAAGAGTCAGGGAAACGGACACGACAGATACTGCGCGCAATGGGTGGCACTGCTGTGGGAGGAGAAGAGAGAGAGAGAGAGAGAGAGAGAGAGAGAGAGAGAGAGAGAGAGGAATGTGTACCTTCATCAGATGTAAGCGCAGGCGGAGGAAATCGCATGGTGGGTAAATCATGCGGGCGGTCGAAAGAGGCTTGGTACAAGTCACCATCGAGCGGTCAACCGAGACCACCTAGAGGGGATTTTAAAATGCCTGTCCATGCCGGAATTCGAAATAGTCCGTCCTAGGACGGTTGTAGAGGCCTTTCAATATTAATTAAGCGGACAAATACAAAAGAACACGTTGCCTACTTAGGGTAAATATACGACTTACTTGCTTTTTGAGGCAATTTTATGTTTACATGTCATGGAAAGTGGTATCTACGTGTACAGGAGTATTTTGGCAAACTAAAACAAAACACTTTTTATGTCAAAATGACAGACTTCAGTTCCATGTTTGCGTGTGCGTGGAATACTGCAGTAATTTTGTAAAAGCACATGAGCATATTTTATTGGTCAAGCTCAAGTCACGTGGAAACTAGGTCCACTTATCTGTTCTAAAAATTACTTGAATTGTCACTATGTCAGGGCTAATGCAAACGGCTACCTAGCAACTGACGCTAATTATCAGTTCAACCGTCGAGTTCGACAATGTTCACCGTATACTCCAAAGCATTGTGGTGAGGGACGGTGAGTTGCGCTGGTTTGAAGTGCAAGCAGGCACCAGCTGCATCTACCTCACTCTCTGTCCCCTTCCCCCACCTGTCCCCGGTGTCAAGACAGAGTTGGGAGGACCGGAGATGGTAGAGGACGCGGGCCCACGCACTGCAGTCCACTGCAAACAAGGGCACAGCAAGAAAAACGGGCAACGGCTTGGATCCTAGATCAGTGGGAATGTCATAATGGTCATATTAAGAATGATCCATTGCAGTCTGACACTCAATCCGGAGGACCGAGGTATCCCGTCAGCTCGCAGCCCTCCAAGCCACAGATTTTACCTCACCGTGAGAGTTGATGATGATGATGATGATGATGATGATGATGATGATGATGATGATGATGATGATGATGATGATGATGATGATGATGATGATGATGATGATGATGATGATGATGATGATGATGATGATGATGATGATGATGATGATGATGACGATAATGATGATGATGATAATGATTATAATCATGATCATGATTTGAGTCAGTAACGTGCCCCTGTCCCCAGTCCAAACAGAATCGCATAGTTAACTGGTATACGGGAGAGGAAAGAGACAATGCAGCTGACAATGGGAAAGTCACCCACACTGCAGCCAAATCTATTATTTATTGTAGAGAGTCGTTCTCCACGTGGCCCTTCTACTGCATTTGTGACTCAAGCCCGAGATTATCACGGTTTACTAAAAGCCATGGCTTGGAAGGCTGCGAACTGAGACTACGTATCACACCACGCCATCAGCCTAGTGTGTGTTGGGTTGAATGGTTGCCCAGGGGACCAGGAATCGGATGGTGATGGCACCTTCTTACCCCCTGGTATTGGTAATCGTGATGTGAGTGTCAAAGGAGCCAGGTCAGTATGTGATTGCTTGTTATTGCCGCCTGAGACATCTGGAATGGAGATGAGGAAATGTGTGTGGTACGCTGGTTGACTTTTCCAGCCACTGCGTACGCACCCACCTGCCATCGGAGCCGGGCGGGTGAGATCGGAGACAGTGTGCGGTGGATGGTACGCAAGTCTGGCTCACAGGCACCAAACCGGTTTCGCGTTGGGCAGGGGGTGTGAACGTCGCCATCTGCGACGGCCGACCGGTCAGTGTTGCCACCATGCTAGTAGTTGGCACTGCCAGGGTCATTTTGGATGCTGGCAAATAGAAGCAGTGATGTTTTCATTGGTAGCCAGTATGCTCTTGGTGATGACGTTTTCTTGCAGTCCTGCATACCGCCAGTTCGGTATCTACCTTCTACAACTCTTTGAGCGACTTCCTGACGATAACTGCACCTTGCGTTCGCAGAAAAAAAGCAAATCACCGATTTGAACTAACTAGCCACCTTTGATGAAAAAACTGCGATAAACAAGCAGGGTTTTGCGGCATCAAGTAGGATCAGAAAAAGACCGTCGCTTTGATATGATGGAATATAAATTAGAGTATAGTGTAATCCCAAGATAGTTCAATCACGTCAAAATTCCAGCTTCCGGACACCTACAAAGACCACACCCTGCAAACATTTGCTTATTAAGTAGTATGACGTTGTATAATTGATTTCCGATGCTCGAACATATTTTACGGAGTTGACGCGCAAGAATATTTTTGCGTTCGTTGAAGAACGCTTACGGATACCTTACGGAACTCACTCTTGAAATTTCCTGGCAAATTAAATCTTTTTCAAAGTTATACTTGAAGGAAGTGTATCTTTCAGTGTTAAGAAATTGTATGCCATCATGTGATTTTTTAAGACTGCGAAAAGCCCATTCTTGAAGCATCTTACTTATCCATTAATTAATCGTATTTATACAATACACCTCATGGTCCACAACCATCGCAAACCTTTATAAGTACCATGTGACATCTACGTCTTAGTATAGAGAAAGGTGTGATTTTCCTTTGATGGAATTAATGCAGTATCTTATTTGAAAAAACCCTAAATGGAAGTCGGGTTCGAAATTTTTCTGAAATGTTAAGTCTTTTAAAACTACAAAATACCATTTCCTCGAGTAGGAAGTTTGAAAACACCGTAAGTTGTTATCAAAAGCATAAGACATTCTATTTTCTCGCACGCTTTCCATAATCTGTATTTATGGCTCACTTAAGTACTCTTTTCGAAACACATATACACTTCAGAATTTCAGCACACGGTCGACCTGTCAGCTGCGACCCGTATCCCTATCAATAAAACATGCTACACGCAGAGTTAGGGATCAGGTTGTGTTTAGCACACGCAGTGGGGCAGTTTAGCCCCGTCAGTCACTGTAGCTCTGGCAGTTTTCCTGACACCAGCAGACGTGAGTTGTGTGTTAAGAGTGAGTAAGAGGTCTCAAGTCTGCAAATTCAAACAAACGCGTTAGTCGCCGCTGTGGTCCCCTTGTGCGACTTCGCTGGGTCCCACGACTGCAAATTGCGGACTGGCTCTCCAAAGCCCACCGGAAATTTTAAGGCTTAAATGCTTCATACAATGTCCTCCCGGGAGCCTCCAGACTAAATAAGTGCAGGATCGTAGCTTTGATAGCGCAACAGAAACGAGAAAGGACACTGAACTACCTTCACCTAAGTCCAATAAGGGTAAACGTGAGAAGATCTCCTGTTGCCCAGCCACATCCTAGGCTCAACTTAGCGACTGTCAGCTTTCGTTCAATTCGTGGGCCTGAAAGATGACCACATAGTGTAATATGTTCAGCAATCGCATCTCTGGATCAACAACTTTTCCCTGAAACCTCATTAATTTATATGCGTGATTTCTTCACAGGTCTGCGGAAGTTTTGAAATCCTCGAAACACCCTACAGAAATGCCTTCAGTTAGTGTGGCATGATCCTGTGATATATCAGATAGCACTTCGTTTCGGCCACCTGCAAAACCACACCCAAGAAAAAGTATTTCTTTTTATTTTGCATTCTTTTCTATTTATTTATATGCTCTTATAAATTCAAATATATTTTCGATAAAATGTGGACAAAATATATTTTCCTCGCTAGCATATTGTAGACAATCAAGTCATCGTGAACTTTTATCCTTATAGAAAGAGTATTTTGAAGTGGTATAAGAAGTTTGCCGATTCCAGAATAATTTGGTGTCGGATTTGCCGTGGTATTTTCGTTTAGGCTTTTCATTCTACAAATTGTGTGCTTTTCATGTAAAGAAAAGCATACGTTCTTCTATACCATTCAAAATATTCTAGGTAGTGATCATACGACTGGGCAATGCATGTGGGTTATGTTTTATAGTTCATGGTGGACATTAATAAACCGACAGATACAATTTAAATGAAAATTTTGTCATCTTAAAAATTATAGCAATCATGAACTTTTTAAAGCCGAAATACAACCCTAATACTTTGAAGAATACGTGATAGGTTATAAAATGAGTATAAGAAAGGGTACTGTTGATAATGTTTTCTATGTAATACCTTGGAAATTAGAAGAACACGTCAAATGAATAGCAAAAGGACGTACTATTTGATTAGCCATTTTTTATCGAGTGTGTGGCAGATGCATAGGATTATATCGCACAACGATCGATATTATAACCTCCGATTAAGTAACCAGTCAAAGTAAAAAATCATTTCAGAATTTCAACTTATATTTCATGAGATTAGCTAGTGCTGCATGCATAATTTTTGAAGTAATGTAGAAGTGTTCATGATTTCAAATGTGAAATCGATGAGAAAAAAAAATTGCTAATAAATTCCATTATTTTGGGAAAAAATAAGACATGCACGATCGCCTTTATGAAATCTTTCCAAGAATTAACTTTCCTGTGGAAAGGTTTCGTTTTTATGCAAAGTAGTTTCTATACCTTTACAAGACGCGATGCTCCTTCGCAAACGTTATCCCCAGGAGTGCTAATGTTCGTGCTAATATTAGAAACAATTTAGCTACTTTTACATATTCTAGTAGCAAATAAATGTTAACCTAAATTCAGCAAATGCATGCGATATTGACTTTGGACGATGACGTAAACACACCATCGCAACAATCTATTGAGAGTTAGAGCTAACAGGGTTCCCGAATTTCAACGTGCTCAAAAGACCTTAAAGGACTTAAATTAAGTCATAGACATACAGAACTATCTACGCCACTATGCAAAGCAGTGTACGCAGAGTAAATAACTTGGTTCTTCGATCAGAAACCCGACCCCTCGCAGGAACCCTCACCCATTGAAACTCCATCAGAAGAGTCCCCGCTATCTTGAAGAAGGAACTTGGAGGAACTATAATTCCTCGAGGTAGTCTTATAATTTTAGCTCTACTGTACAGCTACTCAAGCATAGCTGAGTACCCATGATACTGGGTATTTATTGAAAATTTCGATGTGCATATGGATTTTCGTTCTCTCAGTTCCTTTCTCGTATTAAGCGGGCACATTTATTTTTTACAAATGACCCTTTCCCTGTACGTCTTTATATAATTTCAAACTGATTGAATAGCTGTATCTTCTAGTACAGTACGTAGGCGTATCCTTTATTTTATCGAATTACACCTTCGTTATAGGGCTTCGGTGACATGAAGTACACATAGTTTACCTTCCTGGCACCGACAAAGAAAATGTCAGCCAGTAATTTGAAGGGCCCAGGCAGTAAGATAGGAAGCACATTATTTTACCGTACTGTAAATGCGCTAGTGTGAAAAATACCCATTAGAATATGTTGTACTCTATTTTTACGTCAACCATTTATCTCTTCACTGTAATGTATTAAGCTGAACTTCGATTAAAATAAGGTGCTTTGGGAAGCGTGATCTTGGTAATATTTAAGGGAGGAGTTACAGAAATAAGTATTTTTTTAGTAAATAGTAAAAAATCATACGCGATACCTCATGATTCGCAGCAGGTTCTGGAACCTAACCTCATGAATCTTCCTGTTACAAAAGAGACTCTTTCGTGCCGACATGGTTACCGGCGCTTGGCACCAAGGAAATCATATGCGACCTTACAAGAACCCCTTGCTTAACTCCTCAAAGTAACCAGACTAAACTCCAAATAACTGGAAATCCTTGGGCAGAATCAACAGGCTTTCCAAACAGGCATGTCTCGTCATGAAAGACCGACCACCAGATCGCGGATATTTCACCCTATAAGTTTGACATTCGAAGCGACCCGGTAAGACCATATTTGGGCTCTAAATCTGCGAAGTGTAGATGATAACCAATTTTATATTGGCTGAGACCGGATGGAATATCATCGAACTCACCGAGTCTCACATCAGCACTATACACTAGATTATCCATCTCAGGAAATGTCATAATCGAAATTTGAGGGGTGTATCAAGACAAAAATTCGAGGTTACTTTTTAGGCGCCGAAAGCTGCTTATTAAATAAGGGCTCCTTTAAGATCTGTAAATTGAAAAAAAAATCGGCCAAAATAGGGCTAAATCCGATGTTTCTTGATTTCCAGGAGTTTTCCTAAGCTTTTGAAAGCTAAGTAGCAAAATCTCTTGTTTTTTCACGTTGTATTATAAACGACCATTCATATGAGCTGAATAAATTTAAATATATCCCTTCAAAGAACGGAAAATTGGATTTTGAGTTCAGGAAAATTCAGGTACGAGAAATCTAATTGGTTTCGGAAAAGTAAGTGGGTTCAATTTAAAAAATTCCGTTTTGCAAATTTTTGATATTTATGGCACAGGATAACGCTCCACTTCATCGTTCTAAAAAGGTATGAATTTGAAATAAACATAATCCAGCTTTTAGACAACAGCCAGGATATATGCATGCTGCCTTCAAGCTATTTTATTTCTGCCAGCAGCTCGGACATAAATCCGATCGAAAATCTTTTTAAATTATCAAAAGAAATTGGCACAAGGCAACGAAGAAATTTACTATGCAAGAAAACTTGATTTCGTGCTGAATAATCACATTGTGCAAGCTACTATAGATAGCCTAGCTATATGCATAACGTAACCGTAAAAAGACAGTTCACTAAGTACTGATCTGGTGTTTTTATCCTCCATTATTTTCCCCTTTTTGGCACCCACGATCCTTACTTACCTTAATCGTTAATCTTAATGGCTTGGTTTATAAAACAGCCATTATCTTAAATTCATTTTTTTCGTGGAAAGTAACGATTTTATGTTAGAAAATATTAAGTTAAAAACGACTAATAATACCTTCATTTTCATAACGGTCGCCTTTTACTGCAGTAAAACTTTGTGGGGCCGCAGGTTGGACTAATTTCGCGAAACAGGCCATTCCTTGTGAAATCCATGAGCTTTCATGGGAAAAAGCAATCTACTGTTCTTCCAGTCCGCACACAGACGTAGGTGCCTGCTTCTTGAGGTCAAACAGGCTGATTGTCGAGATAAAACCCACCACCATGCAAGCATTGACAGACGTTGTGGGATAAATGGAAAGCTGCAATGCCTTTAAGAAGCAGTGGCGGATGGACTACTAGCCTTCCGAAGCTGGATCGTCTTTGACTACGGTTTCCGAACGCCAGATATGTCAAACCTGGAAGCGAGCTGGCAAGCAGTACAGTTATCGCATACACTCGCGGGGGCTAATATCCGTTAGTTTACGTCTATAAAAGGCCAGGGGCGATGCCCCTGAAGGAGGTAACAGTACAACGATGACCGGATGAACCCCCACCCCGCTGCCCACAGGTACTTTATCCGTCGCTATGACAATGATCCGCCCTGTCCTAAATGGTGGCGTGAGTTGGGCGTGAATTTGTGCATGGCGATTCGGACTTGTGTCAGTCGCAGATTCCACGAAATATTGGCCGAGATTCTAAATTTTTTGCATTCGGGAGAAATTAATTCGGTTGGGTTTTAATACTGAATAGAACGGAGCTTAATCCGATGACGTTTGACACCAGGGTTCCGGCTTTTGAATATATGGCGTTCTCAAAAACTGCATGCAATAACAAGTTACTACTTAAATAATATAAACTTTACTATTAACCCTCATTTAGTATCCAATCAAGTCTTCGGCAAATACTGCCCTCAAGGAAAGGGTATGTTCAGGTTTTGAGGTAAGGATGACTTGAATTGCCGCCTAATCAAGATGCGCGAATAGGATCCGCCTGCAATGCATGTGGCTTTGCGCCCGATTGCGGGGAACTGATGTTTGGGATTAGGGGAGAGTTAGGATCAGAGTATGTTGAGGTTCGGGTTGATGTCAACTGTCCCTGTATCCCGATTAGGCGGACATACTGGTCCTTCTTGTCGGGTTTTCCGATTCCCGAGTAATTTTGAGCCCGATCTACCGTTGTATTTTCGTTTGGGGTCTATATTCTACAAGTTGTATGCTTTCCGTGTAATAGAAAGCATACATTTTTCTATAGCTATAAAAAGATACCACGAAATGCCCATAACCATTGCAACGGATGTGGTCTAAGTCATATGCTTAGTGAGGAGCATTAAGAAATAATACGGTCGAAGAAATTTCAAAATTTAACACCCTTTCGAGCACCGTATACGAAATATAAATACTTAAAAAATTCTTTTCTTACAGAATGTAGTTTTTGCAGATGACCGAAAATGAGTGCGTTCATGAACCGCCATCCTGGCGCGTCCGAAGCCTTATGGAATTATGCTGCAGGGTGATCAATACTGAGACCTCATTTAAGTCAGCCTAAGTCAGTTAGTCGGAACGCATTTATGAGCTTCGGTTAGATACAACGCACATACAGGAGCCTTTATCTGCGATGGCCGCATCACCCTATAAGCAGCGTCCACCGGTAGCATATTCATTCTACTTCGTTTAAAAAAATTGGCGAATGACAAAATGAAGACTAACCTACAATGACAGAGATAAGCGAGCGAGCTCCGGTTAACTAATCCACCTCGTCAGGCTTGCGAAAGAAGACGAGGGGAGCAGTCATTAGGAAGAGCACCATATACATACAGTTTGGGCCGTAACACATGCGAAGTGCCGAAATTTGCGAAAGACTGATAATCGCACTAATGCAAGCCCGAAGGCTTGGAAATACTAATAAACAACTCAATAGGAATGTGAAACCTAAAGGAAATATGAAAATTAATAATTCTTCCTTTAGAAATACCAACTTTTTAAAAAAGCGGCTTATGTGCAAAACGTGATAAATCGCTGTAATTACGACTAATAAATGTAAATAGAATTATCGTCCAATGTCGTAAACATGCCATTTTGTGTAAAGTAAGAGAACTTTCCATGAGCTAAATTTTTTTATTGGTATTTTTTAACATTGAATTACAATTAGTGTCAGCTCATCCTAGAAATACCGGTGAACATTTCACAATTTTCGGTGTTTGCAATCCCTTGGTCATAAATGTAGATTCTGTTCAGTAAAACCTGCAAAATAAAATAGTTCTTAAAAGTATTTACCGAAGAGGTGATACTTTGGATCTTCATTTTACTGCAGATAACCATTGAAGTCATATTTGTAGATCCATCCACAAAAAACTTTTACACTTAGTCTGACCAAGATCAATTAAGAAACTTTCTATAATAATGTACCTCTTTAAAAAGTGGTTGAAGTCGATAATTCACTGCTAAATACCTGGGTCATTTATTTTTTTAAAAAATTTGAACCAAAACGAAAATGTAGAATTTTGGCCGGTTTCGTGAATCATTTTCTGCCGAATACCAAAGAACTCACTTTGGGCTTTATATTGGAACGTTTTCCTCTAAATTCATTTACTTTACTGCCCGTTCTAAGATTTTTAATACAAACCAGTGGCCGAATATATACTACTATTTTGCGAAAACTGGTAATCTTCTGTCAATTCCGCTTATAATTTCTAGATTAGTGCATAGTATATTTTAAAAAAGGACCTTATTCCATGCTTCCAATTTAAAGTAGCCTTTAAGTCTACCTGCATGTATCTTGTAATTGTTCCGTGTTTTCACCATATTAAAACAAAACATACTGGTAAACAAGATTATTTCTGTTTTCTGGCAAAAAACGTCACAAATTTGCAAAAGTTAATTTATTACGCTGAGTTATTTGCTTGCATTTGAAAAACAATGCGATTCCTCACACTTGCCTTCACCTGAGTTTCAGTAAATTAAGATCAAATTTTCCAATAACAGAAGGGATATATTTGGACACTTTCTAACACTTTATGTTAATGTTTTTTTAACGTGCAATGCAGAAAAACTACGGTCTCTGCTCTGTGATATTAAATAGTGTAGGAAATTTTTTGAAAGTCCGGCAACCTCCGATTTCGCCCAAATCTTGTCTGTTTTCTTAAATATACTGCAGTAAACACGCAGCTTTCTTTAGCAAAAGGCAAGTTCTGAGCCTCAAGTTCACTCAACAAACAAAAATAACAATACAAGTTGAGCGCTTAATCTCTCAATTAAATTTTCAGAAAAACATTGCATGAGTTATGTCCCCTACTGTATCCTGATTAGATGCAGGGAGGACAAATAAATGAAGCACACGAAGCAGCCAATCAGGAATCAGGTCGTCTGTTGAAAGTATTTTACACAAGCATATGTAAATAGGTATTATAAAGGGGGTGGCGGGGTACGTGTATGAAGGTCACAGAGGAAAGACAAAAATGTACTTTTGGATAACTCGACCGGAAAGAGTAACCTCTTTGACGAGAATTGCTAACGTCCAAAATTGGCAGCAAAGAGAGAGAGAGAGCTCGAGATGATGCGTGGTCTTGTCGAGAGACAGCATCATCGTCTACTCGAGACAGCCAACAGCAGCGGCCACTTTGCTGGGATTGGCCAGTTCTTCGCCCAAAGAAGCCAGGATCTCCTTTCGGTAGTCATCAAAGTCACCCTCAATCTCAAATATATTCTGTTCCTCAATCACCCAGAGCACGCAGTCCGTGTCACGGATAAGTCGTTCGTCGTGGCTGACGATTATCACACCTGCGAAAGAGAAACAAAGAGGGACCGATTGGCAGGGGTGGGAACGAGGACAGATAGCCCTCAAGAGACAAACACTTCAACCAGAAAGACATATAAACAGGAATGTCGATTTATAGAATGAGAAGTAGATGCGATCGCTGGAAGAAGAGTTTTAATTGCCTGGCGTTTCGGTTTCCAGCTCAAACCCAGCGTCAGAAACAGTATCAGATATATTTAATTCACACACAAGGCGTTGCAGTATTTATAGGATGTAGTCGCTATGCTACTACATCCAGTGCATGACCTATCTCATACAAAGTGCCAAAATTTGCGATTGATAACGACTCGCAGACCGACACCCACGCAGGTAAGAAAGCTTTGACATAATACTGAACAACCTCATAAGAAATTTAACTTGAAGGTAATATTATGTTGCTTGGAAATACCAACTCTTTAAAATGGCGGCATATTGCGAAAACGTGATAAATCAGTGCAATAGAATTTTTCAGCTGAAATCATAAACATACCATTTCGGATATAGTAAAAGAAATTTCCTTTCGTCGGTAAATACTTTACGATTTTCAGTGTTTTCAAGCGATTGGGCATAAATGTAGATTCTAGTATATGCGTTCACCCTAACCCTTAAATAAGATAGGTCTTAAAAGTCGTTACCCAAGAAGATGGCGGTTTGTGTCAGATTTGTCGATTCACCTTAGCATGAAAACTCACTGCCGGGTAAACTGAGCATCAACAACGAAAGTCAGCCATTAGTATGCTCAAGATCAATTTGAAAAACTTTCTATAATACGTTACCTCATTAAAAAGTGCTTTAATTCGATATAAAGCTGATGCATATGTACGGACTTTACCTTTTCCTAGTTGAAAATGTGCAAGTTTGAGCGGTTTAAACTTTCCGGAAAATTTGTGATACTTTTTCTGCTGAAAATAAAAATAACTCACTGCCCGCATTATATTGCAGTGATTTTTGCTAAATTTGTTTATTTTAAGGTCCTGGCCTAAGATTGCAAATGCACAACAAAGTGACCCAATGTATGCTAAGATTTTGCGAAAATTGTTTGGGTTGCTAAATTCCGGATAAGCGGGAACTATATTATGCAAAAAGTATCTTAGCGCATGCTTCCGAGTAAACGTAGGTTTTACTGGACGTCCAGCTCCACAGTATCTTGTACGTATTTTATTTACGGTCCCAAATTTCGGCTTAGTAAAACACAAAAACTGCGTCTTGTGGCCAAAACGTCAGAAATTCACAGAAAATAAGTTTTAAAGCCGAAATCATTTCTTGTTTCTGCAAAAAATTGCGATTTTTTTACAGATTTTCAGGTTCCAAAAAAGATTTATAAGAAAGCTTTCTTGCTTGCATTAATTTTCTTTTAGAACACAACGTACAAAACCTATGGATTTTGTTCGCTCATTTGTATTGGAAATTTCATGAATATCCAGCAACCTTCAATTTCACCTAAATCCCGCCTGTTGTCCCTCAAGATATCGGATTGAACATGCAGTGTTCTTTAGTAAAAGGCTTTCTGGGCCTCAAATCCGTTAAACAAACCTAAATAAGAAGACCACATGTAGGCTAAACTAATCACTCAAATTTCGACCAGACTTTGCAGTAGTTAGGTCATATACTGTACTTAGGACAGTTAATGGCTCCCCCTTCATCGGGGTTGCCATCCAATGTGCGACCAGATTCATGGTCGGCGTGCGGGTTGCTAATCCCTGAAATTAAATCATCCGTGTTGGATGTTGTCGCGATGATTGCTTGGCCATCTGACTTACCAACAATGGAGTTGGAGCCAGTTCCGGTGAATCGGTGCTCTAGCGACCACATCTCAACGGCCTACCCGAGACTCGCATTTGCAGTTGGATCGATTTATAGTTGGATAGTCATCTACAGCAATATGGGGTGATAGACCCGATCGCTAGAAAGCGAAGTTATGTCACATGACCTACTACAAAAGCCCCGACCTTACATTCCATCAGCTATTCACAGAAGCACTTAGATAACAGGGGCTGCTTTGCTGATAGAGGCGAACAGGCGAGTTCAAGGAAGCAGTTACGAAGAAGAAGAAGAGGCGATCACAGGGACATGGTGTTTATTTGTCTGACGTTTCGGATTCTCTCACGAAACATCCTGACCATCGAGCCACGGATTCAATACCCTGCCAGTATCGATCGGGTATATTAGCAGTGTTAGTAGCATGGCTGGTTGATGACAGTTAAGAAGCCAGAAATGGTCATTCCACTCTCTCTTTTCTTGATCGGTAATGGCTTTCTGCCACTGATCGGCGGTTGGCGCGGCACGAGGTTAAGCCCAAGGCCCGATCGGACGAGTGCTGCGTAACGTGACCGGTGAGTGTCCCACTACCAACGCATGCAGGTCGAACGAAGAGCCGAAGGCAACTTTGAACACTGTGCAGTATCCGTTTTGGCAACAAAGGCGTTGTGAACGGGCTTTTGAAATCGAGCCGCCATTTTTCCGCTCTCCATTTGCATGTAAAACTTTTTATATGTACGTCGGTTGACCTATTTCGCCCATTATATACCGAATTTTAACCCCCTTTGTTTATAAAAAAATAAAATAATGAGGTTACCAGCGCATAACGCTGGCAACGTTTGGAAAGAAGTCCAATTCGATCTACATTTTGATACTCATTCAGACGCTTTTTCATGAGGTCGAAAGTTGCAGTATTCGGTCATTCGTTTGTAATCTTCCGCGATTATGTGCCCAATTTTATTTACGGTGAATGGAAGGCATTTTTGCTGAAAGTTTTGGAATTTTACTTTCAAAATAAAGCGTACCTCTATCTCTCTCTCTCTCTCGTAACAGTTTAACCGCTTAACTTAATGAAAAGCACTACTAAACCGGCGATTAATTGGTACTCTGCGTGTGAGAGAGCTCGAGGCAGTCTCTCCACCAGCCAAGAAGGGGTCAAATAAATAGAGTCCAAGCATCACTTCGCGGCCTTCGCGAAGAATTTTAAGCCAGGTTTCGGGTTGGCCGGATTGGGCGCCGCAATACTGCAATGCATGAGGTGGACATGGAAGGTGTCCGAACCCCATCAGTCGTCGTTCTTGGATGGCCTGGTACGTCCTCGCAACGAGTGCTAACTGAACCACCTGAGACGAAGACGATGTAATTCACTCGAAGGATGGTCCCCAGACAGCAGTGAATAATCGCCTTTAGTTTTCGAGCCTCTTCCGAGTGCACAGGCCAGTTTTCGTGGTTATTTGCTAGTCGACAGTAAGAAGACACGATCACTGGGAAAGTTACTTTATTTGCTTAACTTTTCGGATTCCAGCTTAAACCCATCAGGAGTTGCGTATGTCCCACCACTCAAAAGAGAGAATCACCTAGTCTCTGAAGACGGTTAAGGCATACTGCAGTGAGTGTGGCAGGAACGTGACTACCGACTCGGACACTTACAATGATTTGGGAACACTAAACAGGTACTATATCACATAACTTTTCCTTGTAAATTTGCCTAATAAAACTGGGTATGTTCAAAATTAAGCCCATTAAGTTTCCTTTCTCTTCACAAAATATGCACACATAAAATGATGTACAATTTTTAGGGACACCCTGTAAACTTGAACGGTCAGTGGGCGGGCTCCGCGTGTCGAACAAGTCAAACATGGAAGCGACCTTGCAACCAGTACGGGTCTCGCATGTATTTGAGGGGCGTAATATCATTAAGTTTACGTCTAGGAAGACCACGGGCGATGCCCTGGTGGAGAGCAAAATAGATCGATGGCCGAACGAACCCCACCTCCAAGAAGTTTATCCGTCGCAGATGACAATGATCCGCCCTGTCGTTCAGGGTGGCGTGACTTCAGCGTGAATTTGTTTACAGCGAATGCGGCATGTATTGTATATACTTCACTCGCTCTTTTTACACCGAACATGTCCAGGCGACCACAGATCGGCGCGGCTATAAACGAAGTTGAAGTCGCGCCTACGCGCGCACACGTACCTAACATCATTCATGTAAGAAATGCCATAACCGAGGCTGCAGTCTGGCAATCAGTCCGGGAGGCCGGGTTACCCAGTCAGTTGGCCGTCTCTCAAACCACTTCATTTACAGCGAGGAAAATAAGTACAGGATACGATCTCACAGCAATGATCCCTTTTCAAGAAAGCGCTAGGACATGCGTATCAGTATCACCCCTTCCCCCGGGTGTTGCAACCCTAATCTTAACCGTGACCATATCCTGGAATTTAGCACGTGCTCTACCATCATGTTAAAAGGAAATTGTTGTTGTGGGTTCTTGGGGGGAAGCAAAGATAGTTCACTACTGCCACACCATCGCAAATAACAATGATTCGCCCGCTCCTGCATGCGGCAGTTCGACCGTCGATTCCGACGAGTTTCGCCGCGTGCACCCCAAAAATGGTGGCGAGCGAAGTTGACACTTACCCAGCACTTTAAACTAACCGTAAAATTAACTCTAAGCCTTACCCTAATTTCCCTGCAATTTTGCACAAAGCCACCTGTATTGTATATGGTTCTTGTTCTCAGGTTTTGTTCTCTATCAATTGACGGATAACCGAAAACGCATATAATCTTTTAGGTTGGTGTAGTCGAATATCTGGATTTAATCCTATTGGATATTGAAGTTAGAGGACCAAATTACAACCTACTAGGTTTTCTTGTGTGTGGTACGCGTAAACGGACCGCTAGGCTTTGTCAAACACTGCGTCAATTTTATCACCCGCTGGTCGACCGGCTCCGAGACGACTGGAGAGAGAAAGAGAGAGTGAGACTGAGACTAGTGAATACATGCTCACGGTAGATCGGTGCATTTCACACCCATAATAAAGGCGACGCGCGTTAATCTCTCGTGACACGCCTCGGTTTGTGACTTGGAAAGCAACCGCAGCTCAGGTAAATCGGTCTTATGGGAATATTCTGCAGTGACGGGAAAATTGAGTTTCCGGCTGCAATCCTATAACAGGTCACACGACAGATGCGCTATATTAGCATGGGCGCTAGATCATGGCACGGCGAGCATTATTGGGGATTTACATCAGTAATAAATGCAACAACTAGGGGGTGGGGTGGCACGTCTAGATGCAGGCTCACGCCGCACAAGACACTTGCTCTCAGTACCGTCTTCGGGCTTCTTGACTCCACCTTGACATCGGAACCACTTAGGTGATAGATGCGCGATAGACGCTGCTCTAGTATATTATCAATACTACTACTACTACTACTAGTAGTATTAGTAGTAGTAGTAGTAGTAGTAGTAGTAGTAGTAGTAGTAGTAGTAGTAGTAGTAGTAGTAGTAGTAGTAGTAGTCTACTATTATGCACAAGTCACCGTCCCTGCGCCAACCTTACTGTGGTGACGGCTTGCAGGCTGCAATGGTTCCTTTTCTATGTGGTCTTTATGGCACTCAAGCACAAGTATGAGATCCGAGCAGCATCTGATACATGACAGGGGACGCGGGTAAACGGGCTGTTTCGCTTTGTTCGCCAACGATTCCGAGCCAAACTCGGACTGTCTTGACATGCTTTTCATTTCGATGCCCAGTGGGTGACGGAAAAGAGATAGTGCGGTAGATTTAACTAGGCAAGTTCGTGCAGAAGTCACCGATGCTACAGCCACTCTTAGGTGTGAGGGCTCTAACAACATTGACGGTTCGGTTTTGGTCGGCTGAATGAGGGTTGAGTGGTGCTTCAGTCAACATTTGCTAAACTTTTGGCGTCTCTAAAGTAGTAATAGCCGACCCAAAGCAGAGACAGAGATAGGGGGGAGGGAGGGAGGTGAGCAGAATTCAGGCAGTTTGGGACACCTACCACCCTCGTATTCGTTGATGGCCGCCGCCAATGCGTCGATGGACTCGATGTCCAGGTTGTTGGTCGGTTCATCGAGGATGAGGATGTCGGGTTTGCGTAGGGAGAGTTCGGCAAAAGCGACACGGGACTTCTGGCCACCGGAGAGGTCGGCATTCCGAATGGTGTGCGCATGACTCTCGAGGCCGAACTTGCCGAGGCAGCCGCGAGCCTCCTGCGGAAGCAAATAAAGGTCATGATGGAGGAGAGGAAAGTAAAACCGACTGCTTTCGGTGGGTTCGCGAACTTGACCTGCTACTGCCCGCTCCACACTCGGTTTTAGAGAAGGGTGAAGGTAAGGGAGAAGGAGGCTCAAGTTTTGTAACAAAGTCACCAGGGGTTCTCTTCTTCTGTCTCCAGTAAGAAATCAAGAAACGCGCTGGGAAGAAAAGGGCGTACAGCGGAAGACATGACGGAGGCACCCCGCTAAGATGCGTGGAGCAAATTAAGACAGAAATGGCTGACTGCATTTTCGATAATTCAACCGGCGAAATATCTAATAGTCGTAGGTTACGGTAGATTGCCAATGTCAAGAAATTTCAACCAAAATTCGGAAGTTTTCGATTTAAATAAAACAGTAAGTGACCTATCTCATGCAAAAATCCGAAATTTAAAAATATTGCTAATTACTCGCAAACGGGCACCGAACAATGTACAAAACTTGGAAATAACAATAAAAAATCTTGAGAGAATTTAAAACTTAAAAGAAATATGAAAAGTAATATTAGTGTGCTTAGAAATACCAACTTTTTAATAAGAGGCAAATGCAGAAAACATGAAAATTCGCTCTAATTGTAACTAATAAATTAAAATGAAATTAACAGGTGAAATCTTTAGCCTATATTAAGAAAACTTTCCTTCCTCCAAATTTATTTATTGATATTTTTCGTATCAGCTGATAATGCGTTTCAAATCATGAAAGTAATCCTGGTGAATTCATCGCGATTTTTATGGGTTTCAAGCGCTTGGCCAAAAACTTAGATTATTGTAGAGTTGTTTATCGCAATCTGCAAAATAAGGTACACCCTAAAAGCGCTTACGAAAATATTAAGATTATGATATGATATTCTTTCTAATGCAGAGGGCTGTTCGGACCATATTTCTAGACTCAGCCAAATATGAGAACTCATCTCCGAGAAAAAATGAACGTTCACCACAAAATTCGGCAATTAGGACGCTTGAGGTCAATTACAAAACTGTCTAGCATATATTACCTCTTTAAATAGCGCTTTACGTAGATAATTCGCTGACGAATATCTGTGTACTTTGCATGTGTCTAAGGTTCATTCAAGATACAAACAGGAACGTTTAACAAGCTTTTTGGCTCCAGAAAAGTAATTATAATTTCTCTGCTAAAAATGAAAGAACTCACTTTCTCTATATTAAGGTGATTTTTTTCAATTTTTTACTTTAATTAGTCGTTAAAAGATTGCAAATGCACAGCAATGGCCGAATACATACACATGGAGAAAGTGTTCCCTGCGGTTTCATAAAAAAACTCTTAATGAGATTTTTCTTTAAACCGTGAAACGTCCATTCATTAAGCATGGTCCACGCCCAATGTCAAAGTTTATAAGCGGTATGTGACATCTTCCTCATAACGTAGAGAAATTAGTGATTTTTCTTAGACGGACTGCATGCAGCATGTAGTTTGGAAACGATAAGTACATTTTTAACGACGGGTTGAGGATACAATTATTCTGGAAAAGGAAAATGTTTTCTAAAACCGAAAGGTATCCTTTCTACAAGTAACAATTCGAAGAAGACATGACTTGCTGCCAAATGTGTACAAGGAAGGGCCTTTTCATGGGCATTCTAAAAAAATATATTTGAACTGATAAGTGCATCGAAAATCAATGAATGAAATTCATATTACTTAAATAGTGGGTTTTAGAGTATGCTTTCTGCAGGCAGCCAGAAAGAGACTCGTTTAAAAGTCAGCATCCTAACGTGAATTAAATATCATGGGATGAGGCTACATAATAATAAACATTACAAGTATACTTCAGCAGTTCTTTTTGAATCAAAACACATTTCAAAATAGGCAATCTACTGTAGTCTTGCGGTGGCACCAAATAAGGATCACGCAATCGAAACATGCGAAAAATTAATTATAAAAAGAGAATATCCGTTTTACCAGAACAGGTAAAACGGTAAAAAATGTAAAATTGGAAGGGGAGAGTGCAGGTTTCGACAGAAGGCCAGATCAAGGACCTAGGGGTGTGGATATAGTGACCGCTAACGATAACATCAGCACGATTAATGCAGCAACAGCCATTGGATGACCTTAGATCATCGATGTAATGCGAAAAACCCAGACCAGAAAAGAAGACAAAAGCTTGAAGTAATCCACACAGTTACTGGGAAGACTAAACAGATAAAGTTCGGCAGGAAAAAAATAATCTTCTAACCAAAGCACTAAAGGTTGGGAGGACCAGTAAGAAATGGTTTCATGAGAAACTTGCGTACCTTGTAACGAATTCTTGTAATTTTTTATTTGCCTACTTGTTTAGTATTAGTAGTTAGGATTTAGACCTTTCTACGAGGCAGTAGAGCGGTTCGGTTTGAGATAGGCTAAGCTAGCAGATGGGATTAGGAGTACGACGATGGCTCGGGTTCTGAGTAGGTGAGTACGCGGCATTGTGATGGTAGTGTTAGGGTAAGGCCTGGGGTAGACCCACCCCTTATGCTAGCCGTAACCTTAAAATTGATGTCAGTTATACCTCTTGGTTTATGCAAAAGACTGCAGATTCCAGACGTAGGGATTCAGGTCATAACGGAAATGTCCACACCGGGAAGAGGGAGACACGATGATTGGAACAAGAGCATTATTAGCCAAAGGTTTCAGACTTACAGTAGAATCCATCGACAGAGACAGAATCAGATCGAAGGACAGAATTTCGAAGGTCACACACGAGTGACTGTATGAATTTTAATATCGATTAACGGAGAACTAGACCAATATGTCCAGAGGCTCCGTTGGTCCTCGGTACGACTGGTTGACAAGTGCAAATGCGCCAGAAGCAGTCATGCTGGTGTCTCGACCTTTTTGCAGCAGATTTTCAATTATATAAAAAAACGGGAAAAACCAAAGATGTTGCTGGAGAATGACCTACCTGATAAGTAATGTTGAACAGCCTCATGAGGTATTCGCTGGGCGTTTCCATGAGATTCAGCTGCTCACCGGAGTGCTGATCGTACTTTCCAATCTTTGCGCGATGGTTAATACGACGTTCACCCTCGGTCTAAATGGGAAATTGGTTTCACTAAGGTACCCCAAGCCACATGTGGTAGCGAAAGCGTCCGAGACTGCGTCGAATTAGTAAGTTCCTTCAGGACGTTTGGTTGATAATTAACCAATAAGTGGGCAAGATGACCAAGTTTGCATCTCCAAACCTCGAAAATGTATAGGAGACGCTCGGGAGTGCACTACATTTGATCTGAACGTGCTTACTAGCAGAGAATGCTTAAGTGGGGCATAGCATCTGCCTCAGTGACCGACCACGTTCAGTTTCACACTTCAGACTTGCTAGGGCACTTTGTTACGCAAATATAGACATGAACCCCAGGCAAAAGATAATTTTTGAGGGGACTTGCTGCTTTGTGAAGCTGGCAAATGCCCTTAACTGGGGTACTGATAATACTTCGTGAGATTTTAAAACGGAAGTTGACAAAACGTCTACGTGAAGGCAGTCCCACTGACTATATCTCAGAAAAGCGGGGAGGCCTTAGCTACCAGCCAGTTTAGTCTTCCGTGTCTATTTTAAGAGGACAGCAGTCACTTGGACATGTTCGTGAAACTTTCATGGATCCTAGTCCCTTTTTGCCACAACCACTGCGAACAGGTGGCGAAACTAGTTCAAGACGGCAGCGGCTAACGTGGCATAGGTTTAACGCGCGCATCCATCAGTGTCGAAGAAATGGGCCGAACCAAACACTTGGTTTTGTCATCCAGGCGGAGCAATATTTGGCCAATGGGTGTAGCACATGAAACAGGGCGCCAGCGGTCATGGGGACTTGGCTCAACTGGAAATACTATCTCGTAATTTTGTGCCTCTTAAGAAACAGTACCTACGACGGGTCGTTTATGTGGCCTATCATGTTACTATAAAGCATGGAATCTTACAGGTTCGACTTCGCCTGTGAGCAGTTTCAAGAAGGTAGATTTTCCAACACCATTGGGTCCGACAATAGAAATACGCGTTGAAAGATCAATGCCAAAGTTTACGTCCTTGAAGAGGGGCTTTTGAGCGGGATAGGCAAAGGTGCAGTTGTAAAGACCGAGGACTGGCGGAGCGAGTGGTGGCGGGCTTGGGAAATGGAACTGCAAATAAGCAAGGCGGTCGTGAAGGGTTGGCGCTGAGCAGTTGGCGGCGCAAATAAAGGGGGGGGGGCGGAGGACATGAAAAATACCTTCACGACGTACTCCTTTGGCTTTGCGAGGAGTTGTTTCTTGTCACTTGAGTCACCCTGTTGATTTTGTTGTGCCTTACTCTTCGTCTGTTTCCTAGTCAGCGCTTCCCTCTGATTTTTGGCCTGGGCAGCCTTGGCACTCATGCCAGACTGTTTTAGTTCCTTCAGGCGTTTCTCTTGCTTCTCGTACTCCCGCAGCTGTTCCTTGCGAAGTTGCGCCAACATGACCTTGAAGCGGTCTAGATAAGTACATTTACAAAATATATCAATTATTATATCAGTATATTTGGGGTGGCATGCCGCTGCTCTAGATGGCTCTAGTGAAGGTTTACAATAGGCCCAGTCTACGAGGTGAGAACGCATATGTAAATATTAAGTACTACTGTACACATTTTAGTAAAGTTTCTATTACAACGATAACTGCACGAATTTATCCTGGTGAGTGATCACGTGTCCATAGGACACGCAGTCTCAGCTGGGGCTCAGACACCGACCTACTCCGCCTCATCCACAGCGGCGTTTCACTCACGCACAACACACAATAAGATGAAAGTGACTGTTTATCTGCCCGGTCAATCTGCTTCTTGAGCTTCCACACACGTCCAAAAAACCCTAATACCAACGCCGACTTACAGGGTTGCTGGTTGCCAACGTTACACTCTGGGCCTTTCAACAAGTGGAAAGTTAAAATAAGACAATTCCTCTTCTCTCTGTAACTGAGAGGAAGGAGAGTAAGGAGGGGTGTCACTGTGAACATCGGAAAACTTCAGTGTGGGCACCATTTCGGGGAGTGGTTTTCGGAGACCCAAAATTTGCGTGACCTTCAAGTTTAAACTCCGTACTTCGCGAACTTGGTCAGATATATTGACGCTGGGGTGACGGAAGCGTTTTGTACAGTTTTGAATGACCCGCGTTGCACGTGATGCCAACTCTCGGTTGAGCTGCGCAAATAAGGTCGTCTGACATAAGAACATCTAGGTTTTTTGAATACTGACAGTCTTTAATGGAACTTGGCTAACATGTTGACAAGCGATTCTCCTTCTCTCGGTCTTGTGAACTCCGAATTGATTGTTTAGCCGTTGAAGGGTTAAAGCGCACACATCACTGTTAACCGAAATTCCAAAATGCGTTTTCGGTTATGAAGGGTTACTTCAATGGGGTCGGAATATTATTTTGCAGCACAATTGCACGATATTACAGTCACACTAGGATGCCGGCTTTCGAATTGTCTTCTTTTCGACCGCCTGTAAGTCGGTGAAAAGGACCCCATAAATTTGCATGCATTTTAAAGGAAAGATGCTCAAAAATATCCCTTTGGTAGAAAATCCCATATGCTTTAAATATCCTCAAAGAACGCGCATATTTGGGTTTTAAAAAGGTTTATAATTATGAGATTTTGCAGGCAGCTGAATCGTAATATCTTTGAGTTATGCTGCATGACAAATAGTGTCACAACCCCACTTAAGTCATCCTTCTAATCGAAAACGCATCTCAAAGTTCCAGTTAACATTACTGGAGATTGGTCACTGACTGCATATCCTTTTCCAGGAATTCCAAACACCCTTTTTAAATCCTTCAAAACGCAAGGGCAGTGGCAAAAGAACTACTTCTGCTCCGACCTTATCCACGATTTGCGCAGAGTGAAGAGGATGGGCGAGGGAACAGAGCCCTGGGGGAGACAAATTTAACAGAAAATGGCAGCGACATTTCCGCAAACAGAACGTCCTAGCCAGTACAATCGACTGCTAGGTATGATAACTTTGGGAGTCGGGTAGTCGTAATGAAGTTAAAACAGACAACGGCGACCGTGCAAAGCCTTTGCATGCTTTTTTAAGACAGAAGCCGCTCTGCTGAAAAATAAACTGTAGATCAGTATAATATGGCATTCGTCTGAAAACCAGGACTTATGTAGAATTGTAAGACGAAATATGTCACCTATGTGGTGTGAGTTATGCGCTGTGTATGGACGTAAGCACGCAATGGGCACCTCATCCGTAATTGGGAAGTTTCTTTCGGCTCCTTTCGCCAAGTGGTCCCCCCTCTGCTACATTTGTTGCTCGAGCCTGAGACCATCACAGTGCACTAAAGGTCGTGGCTTAGAAGGTTGCCAACTGACGGGATAACTCGAACCTAGCAGTCAGTTTACTGTGCATTTGTGTGGATTGGCAGACTGGTGGACTGGGAAACAGCCTGCAATAGGTCCTTCTTAATGTGACCTGTATGGCCCTCCCACTCCCTGGGATCCGGATCAGATGTAGTGGCTCGCTTAGGGGTAGCTCCGGCCGCGCCAGTCACCTACGCCCTCTTCCGTTGCCGGACGTCATGATCTGGGAAATGACACCAAGTCCAGGTGAGGGTGAGAGTGCGATAGATACCATGCAAGTCTGCTGTCACTATAATTTAAGGCACAAGATTTAAAACAAGCGCCAATTTTAGTCAGAAAAGTGCATGAACGCATAAAATCTTATAAGCTTCCTGCGGACTGTACCTTGCAAAAGAGACGAGGGGCGTGAGCATTCACCTTCGGAATAGCCTGCCAGATAACTATTGAAAGATAAAGCTTTTGAGAGGCACTTCAGTTGATCAAGAGTATATTCAATGAAGGTTTTTACCTTCAAACACTACAGAAACTATTTTTTTCGCGCAATCGATTGGAAGTACTAAAAACCACAAAGTATTCAGTGAAATTTAAAAGACGCCTTCCAACTCAATGGACTTGACCGTCATCACAAAGTACTCTATGGACGAAATATTCCACTAACACACAGAAAACAGTAGGCTTATGATGGGCATGTGAAATTATGGAAATTGTCATTCCAGTGATGTGTGCCCATGAAATCTAAGAAAATCACCTTCACCCCTATCGACCACATAACTCATACCACAAAGGTGACATATTTCGTCTTCCAATTCTACATGAGTCAGAAAATCTCGGCCAATCAGTCAACTGACTGATCGCCAAGCAAAGCCCAGGCATGAAATAAAATGTTTTTTTTTCTTTAACACGGCTGCGCATTTGCTGTTCAGCCAACGCTCAAGCGACCTGAGCTACGAGAACCCACCACCCTGCCAAAACCCTATATTAATTAATTTCACCTGGTAGTCATCTGGTGGATTCTAGATTGACTGCTTGGGCGGTCAGATAACCGTATCAGAATTGATCGAATCCATTGGTCGCAATAGGTTAGCTGGGTAGCTTGAACCAAGTGATATTAAGCTCACGGCTTCTGGTGGGGGGCTCGTAGCTCAGCTAGTGAGTGCGTTGCTGCTGTTTGAATTTATACATTTCAAGGGTTAGGTCATTTACTGTATGAAGCAGGCAGAGGTGCTCACCATAATTGCCACGGTAGTAGAAGAGCTTTTGTTGATCGAGGTGAATAATATCCGTACAGACGTTGTCAAGGAAAGACTGATCGTGGGAAACCACCAGCAGAGTTTTTTTCCAGCTTTGGAGGTAACTAAATGGGGAAAAAACATAGGTGAGGGTGTCCTACGAGCGGGTCCGTGGGACAGCAGCTGGAGGAGTACACATTGCTTAAGGATGGAAAATTACGGCAAGTGATTGGACAGAATGAGGGAGCTGGAGAAACTGACTTGGCCATAGGGATTAGGGAGTGTCAACGTAAGTGGCTGAAGTGGGTGGTATATACTGGCACGGCTTCTAGACCAAGCCATTGAGACAGAGCCTCTACTTAGTTGGAAGGTTTCCAGCTGACGCTATAATTGCCAGACCTACTATAGTGACGGGCTTTTCAATGTGGCCCTTATAACAGCAATTATGTGGGCGAAATTAGATTGTGATTAAAAGCCTGGGCCGTGTGCGCGCTCGGACAACAGCATGTGTGCGACAGGCGAAAGCAGGGATTCAATAATCCGTATTTAGATGGATTCAGTCGGGCTTGCCACCGGAAGTTGGGACCCAGCAAGTTGAAGGCGTTGAAAGATGCTGTCTACACGTTATAGTTTTAGATGACGGGATAGCTCTCATGTGCGCGGGTGTTGAGAATTCGTACCGACGGGTAGCCGACCAGTTCCGTCATTGCGCCTAAGTCCACCTGCAGTTGACTTGACTCTCTGTTAGGAGATCGGGCAAGTAAGAGCAAAACGGTGGTGTACGAGTATTTCTCACGCCACCGCAAAGTATTTCACCGACTGCACGACTGAGTCTTCAGCGAATGGCTGTTCTTGAAAAAACCCTCCTGTTTACTTCCCAATTGAGACATCTTGGTCGTTTGCCGTGCCGAGCTGAGAACGGATGCGGCTGAGACAACCAGCCCTGGCAGCGGATGGCGTCGAGGTGGCCAACTGACGATGAGTACAAGAGAGCCTGGTGAAATCTGGCTTCCAGTGCAGTCCTAATCTGGTGTGTTAGCGCTAAACAACTGTTCAATACTCTTGGCCATTTGGTGCACAATGAACGCTACAGGGGAGATTAGTCTGGGACTACCAGCGCACAGGCCGGGTATTGAAACCCACTATTCTTAGGAACTGCAAGGAGGAACTGGGAGCGTGAGGGGGAGGATGTGTAACGCACTTGTCAAGCCAAATGACTGCATTTAGATCCAGATGATTGGTGGGTTCGTCCAACAGGAGGAAGGTGGGCTCCAGGAAGAGGGCCCGCGCCAGGCTGACACGCATTCTCCAACCACCTGAGAGGTCCTTTGTCGGCTTTTCCATCATGGTCGGAGTGAAACCCAGACCGGCGAGGATACGGCGAGCCTTGCCCTCGGCCGCGTCCGCTTTCATGGCTACCAGTTCTTCGTAGACCTACAATGCAGTTCAGGATAAATGCGGACCTAGGAATGTAGTCTCGAGCTGTCATTATTTCAGACCCTAAACATGTCGGGTGGTTGGGGGCAGAGTGAGTAATAGTGTTTTAAGGAAAGAAGGAAGTGGGCTCGATAACCTCTAGGCAATCGCGGAAAGCGTAAATTCATTGGTGAGATCCTGTGTGTACTTTTTAGAGATAGCAGAAAAAACATGTGACAGGCAGCTGGTGTCAACGCTTCATTAGAGCAGAGAACAGGCAGGTAGGAAGTGAATTGAAAAGCGGAGATTCAAGATCCGGTACTGACAAATCCAGCGGATCTGAAAGAAACATTTCGGGGAGATTCCAACCTCGGGTCGAGTCAATATGTCATCGAGCTCTTCGGTAGGACAAATTTGGGCTTAGGAGGAACGATCCGGGTTAGTTTGAGCCGCCTACGTGATTGCATGTCACCCTCTCTGCAGGCCTTTGGAGTGGGGAGGTCGGAATGGGAGCTGAATTTTTGAGTGTGAAGATCCACACAGCATCGGATATCCTCGCCTGGATTAGCCCGCCGGTCAAGGATATTACCGGGGCGTGGCCACTAAGCAGAGCCATTTTCGGGAAGCCACAGGTGCGAGTTGGGTGCCACTCCGTGGGATCTGAACCAAATGTGGAGACACACCTAGGGGCGGCTCCTGCCGCGCCCGTCGCGTTCGCCCTCTCCCGCCTGAAATCTTGTTGACGCCGGGTCCAAGTGGGGAAGGAGAGAGTGCAGTAAATGCAGCTCAAGTCGACCCCCACTATAAGCTAATTCACGCACAATTCATCGTCTGCGCGCTACCTGTGCCACTGTGGACCTCGTCGAAACCGACGGTCGAACTGTCGGGTAGGAGAAGTCACTGGTGCATGGACGACACTGGAGAATCAAATCCTATGGCACATCAGCCCATTTCTAGCTATATTGAAGTTGACAGGCTAAAAGTCGCACCTTGAAAGGCCTCCAGCTGACGGGATGATTCGGTCCTTCGCAGGGCCGAGGGTCAGACTACAATGGCCTTACGGCGTCCTCAACGCTGTGAGATCCGAGCCGCCCATACGATAAGTGGGGACCAGTTCGTATGTACAGTACGCTAAGGCGCACTGCTTAGACCCGTTAGCCACTGTGTGCAGGCTCGCCTCCGGTTACCCTGACGTTGTTTTGTCCTCAAGGCAAGAAAATAAAGGATAGGCACTGCGAGCCCCATCCCCCTTAAGTCAGCGGCGCTGCGGTGGACGTTGTCATCGTCGCTTGCGACAGTCGAAATGTTGGGTCAAACGCGGTACTGTACGAGACACATCAGACTAGAAGAGGCTGGTGGGTAAGAGGTGTGAGTTTCCAAATGTACGCACGGCAGGCGTGGCCTTAAAGCGGCTTAAATTCGCTTAGAGAATTGAGCCTTGACGGCTTAAGGAAAAGAGATCAGAGTAATGCACGCCCTGTGAATCACTCCTCTCATTCACTATTGGTTTTTATGCTTTTTTCAGTCGTTCCCTAGCGGAGGGATTAAAGGTAGTTTTAAGGGTAGCTCCGATAAGTTAAGTTGCTTTCAAGTAGTGCGAAACCAACGCATTAAGACGAAGGAAGCGCAATACTGAGGGTGGTAAAACATAAAAACAAGTTGGGTTATGCCAAATTACCCGTTAAAAAACACTAGCTACTTGCCAAAACTAAAAAGTGCTTCAATGCTCGCGGTTAATATCTGTGAGCGGCTGGCGTTAGAAAACTTCTGAGCTAAAAAATTCATGAAGTGCTGATGAGTTCAACGGACAAAGCAGTCGCGATGAAACCGCACGAAAACCTAGGATGCATGTGGTAATTTGTGTGAAGTGGACCCCGCACCCATTTTCTCCTCCTTCCATTCTTATCATTTTCCAATGGTTTGGATGAGTTCATTCGACCATGAAGAAGATTGGGGGGAGGTGGGTGATAGGACATTTTAAGGCTCTAGTCTCCCATGTGCCGGATCCCCAGCAAGTCCTAATAAGACCGTCCTCGGGAATTTCGTTTAGGGCAAGCGACCAACCCTCCGCCCCACCCTGAAAGGGAATCGGAGCGTGACTAAGCAGACAAAGTTAAAACTCACTGTTCTCGCGCCACCCACATTTAGCGGCCAACTTCCTCCAAAAATAGCGTCGTTAAGGAAAATCGCATTGAGCGTGGAGGGTATTCGGTGAGCGTCCCACTAACAATTGATATACCCGATCGCACTTATCAGGACAACCCAGTGGCTTAATGGTTAGGCATTCGGCGAGTTCGTGCCGCCGAGGTCACCAAACCCTGAGGTTGGGGATGGCTAGCTGATGACGAATAATAAGCTATAAAGTGTCATTCTAATGTTCATTGTCTTTCTATTCGCGAACAGTTTAATTCGGATAACCACACATAACGACTTCAGTCAGATATCAACACGGACAGTGGCTCACGTGTGTTTAGCCAAGGGATTCGGCTCAGGAGTCAATCCTCTCCAAACATAAACTGGAGTTTCAAGGTAAAAGGATCACACTTTAAAAATTCAAGAAGCTTACCTCATTGTAACGTTCGAGAACTTTGGGGTCTGCTGAAGTCTCAATTTGTGCTTTCAGTTGTTCACACTCAGCGAGGAGATCAAGCCGTCTCTGGTCTGAGTTTAGAACTATTTGCACGGACCGAATATCGCTAGCAGCAACCTCTGGAAAGACAGGAGAATAAAGTAAGCACAAATTACCTTGTTCACAGAGGAGTACGTCGATGTTTGCCGGTATTGCAAGCTTCCTTTCGGCTATGTGTCGTAAGAGCGTAGTCTTCCCATGCCTAGGAAAAGGTAGTAAGGGAGAGTATTTAGAAGATACTACAGCATAAAACTGAATAAAGTCTTAAGTTTTAATAAATAATAATTACTATGAACAGAAATTACGGGAATATGGGGAATTCGCAGACGGAAAAAGGCCGTATCTGAGGTTCTGATCCTCTACGTGCTTCCCTGTTAGTTTAGCCGTTTGTCATTAAAGTGTGCTCACGGGTGAAGGATGGGGGAACGGCGGTTAATGAAGACAAGCAGCCACATTAGCGGCCCCTCGGGTCGGACGAATAAGCAGTGGAAGACCAACAGCAACGGCGCTATCAGGGCTCGGAAGACTGGGGTCTGGTGCGTCGGCTGTCCTACAAAATGTCGCAGAGGCCACTGGCGCTGCTGCAACATGGCAACCATGAACATGCATTAAATAATTTTGCCTGGTACAGCTGCTTATTGGTCAGCCTCGTGGGCCTGAGTGTTTTAACAGGCAGTCTCAACTAAACAAGCAAAGCAAGTACTCCATATTTGTAAGGAACTTTAGGAAAATGTCCTGGTTTCATATTACGAGTCATTTTGCGGCGACCACAGTCCCGAGCTAATGGCGCAAGCCAGACTGTAAGAGGTAAATTCTTCGTACTGGATGCTACGATAGGAGGGCGTTCTGCGAAAGTTATGCCTATCGGTAAAGGCAGAATCTCAGTCTCACAGTGATAATCGCCTAATTCACCCTATATCACAGCTGTCCATGCGACTATTCTGGTAGACGCGGTGCGACTATTGTCCTCTGGCAACAAGCAAATCATACATTTTCTGCACGAGAAGTAGTCGATGGCTGACTGGCTTATATACGACTAGGAATGGACTTTGATGATAATTCTGTGCTTAGCATCTCTGCTCCACCATTACCTGCCGACCAGAGCGGTAAATAAATCTATTCGCAGCTGCAAGTCTTGGCTAAAAGACGCCTCGATGTGAGCTGACGATTGTTGCTGAGGGCTCGAGTGTCCAGACAACCCTTCAAACAGTCGCCTTATTGGTCATTTTGGGCTTCGTGCACGATGCGACAATGGTTGAATGGCGTAGAGCTTCGCTGCCTAGAGCTTATCCGTATTCAGCACAATGAGCTACCAGTATCGCCTCAAATATCTACTGACCTGTTATTCAAACGACCTACAGTTACCCATTCAATGTCTGGTCTGGCGTTCGACAAGGTAGTAGTTCTTCACCTATTTGGTTCAATTGCATCATTCACTGAAATATTCGAAGGGCGTTAAACTGCGTTGACGGTAGCCTGACAACACCCTCCTCCCTTCTCAGTGTTTTCGCAATCCATCGAACCTGTTTACGGACTCGATGCGATATCCCTTTGGCCACGATGAGCTTCCAGAAAACGTCCCGCCAGTCCTTCTGCGCGGTTGTGAATTCTGGCATATCCGTGTGGAAGAGCGAAAATTATGAGGTTGACCACCGTTGCTTTATAAGCATCCATTGATTGAAATATACTGAATTCATCTCAAACGGGACGATCCACACTTGCTGTGACCCAGTGAGAATTGCTCAGGTCGCATAAAGAGGATGACTGGGGTCGTTTGCAAACATTCTTTGTCATCCAGCCGGTGATTTTAGTGGTTTTGCGCTTGGTCCATTACTCCTACGATTACCTAGAAGCGTCGGTGAGAAGGTAAACCAAACCCATACACGAGAGTCTACCAGAACACAGAGATGATTCCTGAACCTCTGGGGTACGGTCGCTATCTAGTAAAATTCAGTCAAGCCTTTAGGATAAATTCAGCATAGATCATCAAGTGATGAAGAGCGCCATCTGCAACATCACCGAGATCAAGTATACCACGCATAAGCACAGCCTTTTAAGTCCAAAAACGATGCTTCCTTCGCTTTGATTAACAAAGCCACAGTGATTGACACTGGACTACGTTTTTTTCTGGAATAACAAGGTCAGTTTCCCTCATTCTAAAAGATTAAAACTGAGGATTTTCTTTATACTAAAACAGTGAAAAACTTGGCAGTCTCGGTGGAATTCGAACCCACAATAGCAAGACAAGGCATTGTGCGTAGTCAGCATCCTAATCATCTGATCTAAGACACCCCGACCCGGAACCGTGAGTTTAATCACGGTCTACTGCAACGTACGAGATCCATCAATCCTGATACAGTAAGTTGACTGTTAAAGCAGGAGTTCCTAGGCAATCACCCTAGAATCCACCAGATAACTAGTGATAAAACTACCACCTCCCGTTCGGGGCCTCGAAACTCAGATAGTTAATGTTGTTTTTACACCAAACCTTGCCCCTACTGTCGTATTTTCCAATCTCACCGAGGCCGCTGAGTTTTCACAAATGGATCAAGAAGTATGCATGTCTGCCAAAATACCTATTAAGTTGGATGCTGTTATCATCCAAAGTAAATAAATTGAAAACATGTATAAAAAATAAACACTAAAGACGGGGCAGTCAGGCGCCAATCAGCCATCCAGTACAGATGGCTTACCCGATAGTGGACTTATCTGCATTCGAGCATCTTAAGTGTTACTTGCCAAAGCGGTTTAATGGGAAAATCTGGCTACGTAGAGGTTGACCACGGGCGATGACGTTCAGCCCCAAATGAAGGGTATCAATGGTTCAAAAATAACGATAGGTTGCTTCAGTGCAAAACTAATAATGAATACCCATTTGGTCCGCATAGGCCGTATCTACGTCCATTAGTAATTTGCAAAGAAGCATTGACGAAGAGTTCCTTGCCTTTCGCAGAAATGGAGAAGTTTTCAAGTTTAATGTCGAGCGAATTTTCTTGGCCTACAGTTCGAGATGAGGCCTGATAAATGGAAAAAATGGGTTTAAGAATTCTGCATGTATGTGCTAACGATGAGCTGATTAGAATTTCACAATTTACCTGTGCCAGGGCGAAATTGTCAAGGGTGCCCACTGACGCAGCTGCTTTCTCCTTCGCCGATTCAACCATCATATCGAACTGTTCCTTCTTTTTCTGTTTTTTCATCTCTTTTTTCGATATTTTTACGACAGGCTGCTGCTGCTGAGGTTCTTCGACGGTATCAGCCTCCTCTGGTTGTCTTTCGGGGATCTCGAGTTGAGTGACCTCCTCTTTGGGTTCCTCCACAAGCTCCTTTTCCCCTTCTTCTGTCTCATCATGCGGTTGTGAAGAGGTCAAAGAGACCTTTGTAAGAGCAGCCATTTTCTTCATCTTTTTTTCTTTTTTAGAATTTGGTACTGCCTCTTGTTCTACATGAACCACAGGTGGTGCCGGTGGAGGCGATGGTGCTCTGGTGACCAACTCTTCCAGGCGGGAAAATTTCTTAGATTTCATAGGTTTCCCTAAGGATGGTGTCACGGAAGCATCTTCGTCCGTGGCATCATTTTTTGATACCTTCTTGATTGTTGTGTCTGTGGCCATCTGGTGTTTCGACGGCTGGCCTTTTACTAGGGGTACACTGTCATCTAAATGTACATCACTCAGTTTCGAAACTAGTTCTTCCTCAAGGTGACATTGTCCAGGATTCTTCTTAGTCTTAATAGCCATGCCCTTGAACTTGGTACCTGATTCGTTTTCTGAATCTTCAGCATCAACTTGTGGGGCTGTCTTCTCCTTTACGGACGTTTTCGGAACAGCCTTGCTGCGATTTGCTCTCCGTTTCTTTTTGTAAAAATCTTCATCAATATCCTCATCTGCCAGCTCTGCAACCTCAAATGCTACTGGTGCACCGACACTCGGTTTTTGGGTCTCTTGCTCATCATCCTCGGCTTCCGACAGTGCATGCGCCTTTTTCTGCTTTTTGTCTGACTTTTGATTCTTTTGCTTGCGCTGGGTAGCATCTTCATAATCCTCCATTGATCGCCCCTTATTTCGGCCTAGCGGCAAAGGCACCTGCACTTCTTCCTCGTCTTCATCTGAATCGAAATTCTTTCGACGGTTTTTTGCCCCTCCCTTTTTAGTACTTTTGTGCTTCCCGGCTGGCTGTTTGTCGCCATCACTCGGATTCTTCTCCGCAGGCAAAGTAGTTTCGTTTGGCCGCGTAGACTCATCGTCCGAATCAACAGCATTTCGAGACTTCTTAGGCTTTGCCTTTGTTTTGCCGGTGGCTTCGGGAGCAGGTACAGAAGCGTCGTTGACAAAGGCCGACTTATTTTTGCCCTTAGACCTTTTATTTGTTGCTGTCTTTCCTCCCCTACCTTTTGCACGGTCTTCTTCGGAGCTATGGTCTCCTCGTATTTCTTTGCGAACCGAGACCTCGTCCTCGTCCTCGCTCACATTCCTTCTGTTCCTCTTGGGTGGCATTTTCAAGCGTGGCCACTGGTAAAGTGGCGGTTAGAACGACCTTGACTAACTACTGATTGGTTCATTCGAAAACCGTTGGAATACGAAAGGTGGTAAGGATAAAGTGCACAGGATTTATTCCGGAACAAGGATTCCTGTATATGTTGTTGTTTATATGCTAAACCTTCAGAGATATCAAACCAAAAAAGTATTAAATACCTTAACGAAAAATTAAAACTGTATGATTAGAGGAAACGCTGCTAACAGGCGGATGACCGGCAGGGAAGGGAGGTACGCGGTGAGTGTTGAAACATACACAGTAGGAAAACGCTGAGAATCGACAATGAGGAAAAGATAAGAATGACGATCTAAAACTGGCAAAACATGTTTAAACTTATTGGTTATTATTTATGCTGGCTTACTAGCATGTTAACCAGGAAAAGCCGGATGTGTGTAAGCTCTCCTTCTTTATCAATTTGATCCAACCATGGAATACCCTGTCCGTGGATGTTTTAACGTCACCATAAATGGAAATTTTCGGATGCAGTCGTGTTGGTTTTATGCTCTCGAATTCGTTGGAACTATGAAGAATTAAACTAAGCTTTGTGATTCGTGATCAAATTTTCATATTTTTGATCCAATTTCAACAATTGCAGTGCACCTTATTTCATTCCACATTGCACCTTTTTTTACCTAGGAAAAGGTAACTCAAAGGCTTGTGACGATTTTCGCTCAATAACACGAACTTAACTTAGTTAGCTCCTAATATTTTGATTTCCCGACTTTAAGAGGATTCTTCGTCTCCCCTGAAATATCCAGGGATTCTATTTAATGTTCTTCCCAATGGAAGACTGTTTGATTTCTGAAGAAACTTAAAAGCAGGTGGATCCATATTTGATTGGTTTATCTCCAGAGCAGCAGTTGCTAGTGATTTTATACAATACAAAGCAATTTTGCTTTCAGGTATTCCAGGGGACTCCTGAACCTTTAGCAAATAAGACCTTTTTGCCGTTCTTCCGTGCGCCTTCGGGTTATGTTTCCTATTTCTATTATTATTATGAAAGAGGCGGTAAGCCTAGTGAACCAACATTTCAGTCCTTTTCAATCCCGAGCACATATCTTCTGGGTTTAAGATATTTAAGAATGTCTTACATATTTTTACAGTTGTACTGGAAGCGCTCAATCATTTCTTTGACTCCACCATTTGAAATGGTAACCAAATCCACGGATATTATCCGTTGTATCGATTGTCTTCGTGGTCTTTTCCATTCCCTCCTCGTCTCCATTCTAAGTGATCTGTTATGGAGCTCGATATGTGTCTCTATTTCTCCACCTTGCCGGTGGTGTCTTCGGTCAGCATTGGAGCATCCTTTTGGCAGTTACCTGCGATTCTATTATCCTCACGGCCTCAAAAATCTTCCTTTCGTTCGGACTTTAAGTGGACTATAGACTTGCATGGTGTTTCCTTCCCGCTCCCACCATCTGGATAACTGTTTCGGTTGTAATATGAAGAATTTTATGGTCGAATTTAAGAGAATAGGCTGTACAATAAACAAGTTCCCCTTTAGGATTTGCACATTGATGTAGAGTATTTTAGACCCTCGCAAACTCTTATCTGCAGTGCGGTTCTGTCCACTCGCAAAGTGTCCTTACTCTGACCGACAGTATTTTCTCCTTAAAAAGGGCATCGCATTCATATATTCTTTTCTCAGATAAGTACTTAATGCTTTGATTCTATTCGTTTCTTCCACTGCCATTCATAACACAACTTGACCACGAATTGTTTTTTTCGTGCTGAAATTTACACCCGAATTTACCGTAACCACACATATGCTCGATAAAATAATGCTCATTCACATTAATATTTTTATGCGGAACATGGGTGCCGTAGAATTCGTGCGACTACAAAAGGCTTTTTAAACACTTTACTGCTGTCCCTTCCAGGATTTAAGTGGAAGATTCTGCAGCCCGTTTCGAAATGAAATCATCTCTGGTGCACCCATCAAACATTACTGTTGCATGAAAACTTACATAGATACAGGAGAATGAATGGCATGCTAAGGACCTTGACACAAGAAATTTAAATGTGCTGTCGGAATACAAAAGCTGATCCATCCAATGTTCATCAAAATGACATTTTAATTTTTGTCATGATGACTCTTTCCATACCCACAACACAATTCGCTCAATCGTTCCATGCAGTCAAACAAACAGATAAGGTCCGCATGCAATTCTTACTGCACTTTATTCCAGCTGGTCAACTTGAAAAAAGGCGAGTAATTCATTTACGCACCTGTATTTCCACAGGACTGTAGCCTTGGCATTTAATCTTCCTTATCCCTTATTCAAAACTGCAGTTTGTGCTATCACCATCACCAAAAGGATTAAATGTGAAATAGCTGTGCCTTTGTAAAAACTACTCTGGAGCCAATGAACAATGGCAGCGTTGGCGAGTAATTCATCAGCGTTGGGCCTTTTTTCAAAATATCAAAAGCAAGTACCACAAAAGTATATTCACAAAGTGGTACCAGTAATGATTCTTGTCACACTCATTTAATAAAGATGTCAAATTTAACAAATGAATACAACGACAATCACACGCTTATTATAAATATATATATAGAGCCTGGACAGCATTTTCTGAACCACCCCTCCGAGCAAAACGAATGATTACGAAAATAATCAGAACAGAATTAATTCACCAGGCTGTTCATTGTTTTACAGCGCGGCTTTTAAATTAGACGATCGTGTCATACCGGCGTGCTTATTTTCGCGATAAGTCATAGTAAGGCATAAGACTTGGATTTGGCAGTATATCCAATATACCTTACCTTCAAATAAGCTCTCAACAATGTTATACAAAGGCAACTGACACTTAAATTGCGTGAAATGAAGGTGAATATGAGCCTAGGGAAATGGCTCGCAGAATTTTCCGGTGGGAGGTCTTGACATGGTAATATTAATTAATGCCAAGTCGAAATGAGCTCCCTTTGAAGTCCTACAGCTATCAGTTCTGACTGGGGTGTATTTGAACGACTGTCAGAACTTCGTGAAAAACCAAATGGTTATGTTTGCTGACCACCTTATGCCGTGGGAAACAGCAGAAGAACCGGAGGAATCACCAATGATGATTACGGCAGTGGTCTTGTGAGTGGTTCTGTGGTCTCAATAAATGTTCAGTTATTTGACTTTTAACAAACAACGGGCGGACGAGTAGATATGAATCTCTTTATTTTATCAAAGTTACTCCATTCAACTCATTGTAAAAGAGCAGATTTTTGTGAATGTATTGTACCCCTCTCAAATCATCATCTCAATATGAAAGAAGGCCATTGTTATCCCAGGCGCGATCAGACAATCGTTGCTCGATTTCGGTGAGGAACCTTTGGAATAGTGATCGAACGTTTTTCGATTGATAGTGGAATGCTGCTTCCAGCCCTGGTGCCCCTGGATGAAACAATTCTAAACTCTTTTAGAAAACGTGCAATGAAATGTGACAAAACTAGCAGGCCGAGTAAGATGCCTGACTTAGGAGAAGCGGTTTGAAAGCAAAAGATTATCCTCCTTTCACTAGTTGTTCAATTCAGTGTCATTGCTCTTTTTAATACCAGTTGACATGTATTATCGAATTGCATATGCAGTGCGAATCGAGCAAAATTTCTCAAAGCCTGGCAAAATATCGTAAAGATCATTAGGCTCTCGATACTGAAAATTTACTTTATCAGCGAAATTATTCAGAAGAAATTAAACCTTCGACTCAGTAAACTATCTCGGTCCTCAACAGGAATCGGTCGACAAGAGAAAAGCAGGAACTTGCACGTTGTACATGAAATATTAGGTCTGTCTCCTCAAATATATCCTCATCTGTTCAGTCGATTTCGCCCGAGCCCAGTTGTAGTAAGATAAACTCACAAACAAGGTAATTGCTCACTCACTGCCAGTGCGAATTTGATAGTTGTCTCATGCTGTCATCTTATGCAGCGACCGATTTAAACTTTAAGTATAACTTAATTGCTGGTTACTCCAAACTTCCTGAAGTCCACTGGCTTCCGCCTTATGGTCCTAGAAAGTTTCAGACCATAATCGATGACATGAATGTTGGCAAGTGGAATCAGAGTGTTGGTTTTCGCTTCTGGAGGACCATGAGTACTTGATCTATATTTTCGAGGTCACCTGCTTTTGGTATTTTTATCTCTTTGAGCAAATGAGCGTTCTGACTATGATATAATTGTTTCAAAATAAGATCTTTATGTTGGAATTCTTCTAATAACAGTTTATCTTTCGAGTTGCGAGCAGCCCTGTCGGAAGATTTATTGGCACAAATTAATTATTCTGACCGGACTGTCTTCTTCCTAAATTCGGATGAGAATGTTCATACTGTTAAACTTTACTTCGTCTTGATTTCTTATCGATCTCTTCTCCTCCGTAAGAAGGCAATTGATGTTACAGATGATTATTTTTCTATTACAACTGTTCTGTTTTTGAACATCCGGAGTTTGATCGATGCGCTTCGTGAGGCTATAATTTTCTCCTCTGGGTTGTAAATAAATAAAGCCGTTCGACGAATTCGCCTGTTCCATAACCTAGATCCGGCTGGGCACATTGAACACTCTCAAGGTCGACACAAATGAGATCTCCTCATCCCTATTGTACAAGATGTTGAATGTCGCTCCCAGAATCGAAACCTGCAGAAGTTCGCTGGAGCAAAGCTCAGGTCCCACCTCTTCCCAAGCATGGGCATTGTTTGTAATTTGAAGATTTTCAGCTAAATCTTCAGTCGTTTTAAAAATCCTAAAAACCGTCATAAACTATAAAGGTTCGCATCACCTTATCTGTAATAACCTGCTTCGTACGGCTGAGTAGGTATTCCGAAAGGCTTGATCTGGTGATTTTTGGCAGCTCCCAGTCTTTTGTTGTTTTTGACACTCTAAGGAGGAGGTTTAAGCTCTTTACACCGTTTATTTCGAGTTTACTAAAGCCTTTGATTCTGTTGACCATGTTCCTTTTCCCTTGAAAATTTCTTCTTTCGGTATCGATGAAAAACTGTTGGATTCCATATTCTGTTACCCGGTCTCTCTCTCCAGTGTTGGGTCCAGCTCCCGACAATTGAGAAAGGAAGGCCTTCAGGAAAGTCTGTTTGATCTGATCCTGTTTTTTTCTTTTTTTCGAAGCTGCTCACGACTTATTTTATAGTGGCATGCCTCTTATGTCCACCGCATGCTCCACGGAAGGGTGGTGCAGGGACAATGACTTGCGCGTGAATTAGTTTTAAGTGATATTAACCTTGCGCTGCAGCTACCACAGTCTCTCCTGCTCCCGCACCTGTGCCCGGTGTCATGACAGATTCAAGAACACTGGAGATGGGAGAGGGTGAAGGTGACTGGCACGACCGGAGCCGCCCCTTGCTGTAATACCACAACTGACTCGGATCCTACGGAGTGGGAGTGTCATAAAGGCCACATTAAGAAGGATCCATTGCAGCCTGACTCTCAGTCCGCCAGTCAGCCACTCCACACAAAACACATTGGGCTGACCACGCTGTCCGAAATATCTCGTCAGTTGGCAACCTTCCAAGCCACGGCTTTTAGCGCACCATTATAGTTTCAAGCACATCAGATTGTTTATAGTGAGGATCATGCGCTGAGCTGTTGACCTCACTCTCTCCCTCACCCGCACAATCAGACCACCATCCGAGCTGGTCAATTGTCTGATGTGGGAGTGGGCGCATTGGCTGACGGGTCGGTGTACACGTCTTCGCGCGCAACAGCACGACCTTGCCCCCATAACGCACACACCAGGATTTACTTGCTCAGTGGATATGGAGGAGCCATTGCCGTCTGACTCCCAGTCCACTGGCCAGCCACTTGACACATACGGCACATACACTGGGCCGACAGCCTGGTCTGGTGTAAGCGTCAGATTGGCAGCCTTCCAAGCCACGGTTTCTAGTAAACCTTGATTTTATCAGGTACATTATGATGATTGTGAGGGTGTTGTCTATGTATTAGTGTAGTTAGTGTACGCTGATGTAGCTTAGCCTCCGGTTGTCACCGGAGGTTGTCGTGGAGGCGCATGTGTTCTAATAGGCCCATGCGGTGTGTAAATGTGCGGGAGCAGTGAGGGCAGTGAAGGCGGACGGGTCGACTGTATGTTGGAGCCCCAGGCACTGGTTCACCAGCCTCCGTGCGATGGATTCGCAGGTGACCGACCAGGCCGATACGTGAGTTGAAGTTGCGAAGCAGGAGAAATCGGTAGAGGCTGGGAAGATGTCATTCATGGAAGGAGAAATCGTGGGCAGGAGAAATCGGTAGAGGCTGAGGGGATGTCATTCATGGTAGTGGGGCTGGCAGTGGCAGTAAGAATGGCAGGAGCGGAGGGTGTGAATGGTGTATCAGTGTTGTCGGCATTGCGCTGAATTCCGCTGTCATGGATGCGCATTCAACCGAATAGGCCCATGCGATGAGTATATTGCCGAGGACAGTGAGGGTTATGGAGGCGGTAATCTCTGCTGTGTGTTGGTGCTCAAGACTGGTTCACCAGTCTCTGTACGATGGATTCGCAAAAGAACCGACCAGGTCGGTGCGTGAAGTGAATGTGCGGTCGCATTGAGGACAGTTTAGGAGAGAGTCCCCATCGCTGATGGTGGTGGTGGTGGTTGTAAAGGCGAAGGCGGTGGTGGTTGCGGTGGGGGGGGGTGTAACAGGCAATGAGGAGAGGGATGTGGTCTCTGTGATGGTGGGACTAATGGAATTGATGCCAGGAGTGAGGGTGGGGGAGTCTGAAGGAGGGTTGGCAGAATTTGACGTAGAAGTTGGAATTGTCGGATTGTTGGTGCATTGCGTCCGAAGATGTCCAACCAGGCCGATTCACGCGCGGAAGATGTGTTGGCAGCGCAGGCATGTTGGCATGGCCTGGGCATCGACGATGTTCGTCCGGGGTGCTAGTGACTTTCGTGCCGCTCTTTTGGCCTTGGTGGTGGCAATCCGGTTGGCCCCATAGATTGCTGAACCAGTCTTCACGGATATTCTCCATGCCGGTCTATCCTGGGCGAGGTCCTCCCAGGTTGCCGGGTTGATTTGCAGTTGCTTCAGCGATATCTTCAAAGTGTCCTTGTAGCATCGTTTTTGACCTCTCTGTCGGCTAGCACCCGTAGCGACATCTCCATAGAAAAGTCGTTTAGGTAGTCGCTCACCGTCCATTTTTACCAGGTGGCCGCTCCATCACAGTTGCACTTGCCTCAAAATAGCGTTAATGCTGAGGATTCCGGTCCGCTTCAGGACTTCCGTGTGCAGGATCCTGTCTTTCCATCTCAGCTTCAGTATTCTGCGGAGGTAGCTGAAATGGAAGTGATTCAGCTTCCTGGCTTGTTTCGAGTAGACGGTCCAGGTCTCCGCTCCGTAAAGGAGTGTTTTCAAGACGACCGCCTTGTACATCTTCAGTTTGATGTTCAGGTGAATACCGTGGCGATTCCATATGGAGGCCTGCAACTATCCGAAGGCCTGACTAGCTTTGGAGATCCGTTTGGCTACCTCGTCATCGATTCTCGTGTTGCGTGAGAGCGTGCTTACTAGATAAGCGAAGGTTTCCACGTTTTTGAGTTGAGCACTGTTGACATTGATTCGAGGAGCATTGTATTCCGCGCTGGTTGGGGGCTGGTGCATGACAACCGTTTTGGCTTTACTGATTGTTAATTCAAAATCGATGCAGCCTTCGGCGAAGAGGTCTATACTCCTTTGCATGTCCTCCTCTGTCACAGTGTTAAGGGCGCAGTCATCCGCGAAGAGCAAGTTATGGACTGTAGTCATACACACACGTGTTGAAGCCTGCATACGCCGAATGTTGAGAAGATTTCCGTCAGTTCTGTATGCAATGATGATCCAAGGGTGTTCATCACGGCAGGTGTCCATCAGCATAGCCGAGAACATGAGACTAAACAGGGTGGAGCCAATACGCAGCCCTGCTTAACTCCGTTTGTCACTGTGAATGCTTCGGATACCGTCCCGTTGTCAGTGACGCGCGCCGTCATCCCGTCATGAAGCTGACTTACCATTTGCGTGAACCGCATAGGACAGCAGTAGACGGTGTTCTGCACACGTTTGCAGAAGAAGGAGGCCGTTATTCTTACAGCTTCCGAGACCGTGGGGACACAGCACTCCCTGCCAGGCAGCGTGGTCCATCCCGACGCGGGCGTTGAAGTCACCATGGGCAATTAACTTGTTCACCTTCGGCATAGTCGCAAGCAGGGCGTGCAAGTCCTCGTAGAATTTGTCCTTCGCCGCATCAGAGCTCATCATTGGGGGAGCGTAGGCACTGATGATGGTGGCGAACTGGTCTCCCCGAAGAGGCAGGCGGAGGCTCATCAGGCGATCATTTATACCCTGTGGCAGACAAAGCAGGCGTCCCACGATGTCGTTCCGGATGGCAAAGGCAACACTAGCGTCGCGTCGCTCCGCCTTTGGCCGGCCGCTCCAAAAGAAAGTATAGCCGGCCCCCACCTCCTCCAGCTGACCCTGCTCAGAGAATCGGGTCTCGCTGATAGCAGCAATGTCCACCTTGTAGCGCGCCAGTTCCCGAGCGACTAGCTCCATCCTCCGTTCCGGCCGGTTGCTCCTGGGATTGTCTAAAAGGGAACGAACATTCCAGGCTGCTAGTGTGAGTGGACTCTCCTCGGGCAGCCTGGATAGTATGGCGAGGGGGATGAAGGTATTCTTGTTTATTTGAGTTTAACGACCGCGTATTTTGTGATCTACGAGCCGCGGCCGGCTGCAGAAGACGTGATAACCAGCAATTTTTTAAAGCACCTTTTCTAGACCTTTCGTCCGCGAGGAGGCAAGCAGTGCTGTCCCTAAATAGGGCTGCTCGTACATCCCAGACGGCTGCCGAACCGCACTATGGGTCATGGTTTTGTTTAACTGGGAGAACGACCCGAGTTAGCCTGGGCCGCCTACGGGGTTGCTGTCGCCCCCACCGTAGAACTTGGTGAGAGGGGGAGGTGGGAAGTTTGGGAGTCAGACATACCGGGTGTGCAGGCACACACAACACCGGAGACCCTCACCTGGTTTAGGCCACCGGTCGTGACGGTTGCCCGGGGGGTGGCCGCTGGGAAGAACCCAACTTCGAGGAGCCACAGGTGGGAGCTGGGTACCAGTTAGAGGCGGCCATATGAGCATTCACCACCTGTACGAGACAAATGGAGCGACCAAGTGCTATCTGTGTGGTGCTACCCCTAACTAACATCCCGAGCAGACGTACCGGGTGTGAAGACAAACACAACGCCGAAGACATAGTTGCAGCCAACTCCAAGAGTCAAACTCTTTCGGAGTATTGCGTCCCGATTATGTACGTGGTAAGCAGGACAGTCGGATTTATTTTCAGGTATCTTAAAACTTAAAGAACTGAAAACCAGTGCCTTTAAAATGCAAGTTAGACCAGAATTAGGATGTTGGTTACGTCCGGTGAGTGGAGGAGAGTTGAATCCGTTAAGCTTATTTATTCCAAAACATTTTTAACCCCGAAACACTGAAACTTGGCTGTTCGAGGGCGATATGAGCACAAAATGCTTTGCGTCTACGCCAATTCCAAATGGCTTTTTAATGCCGTTTACTCACTTAATTTTTCATATTTTGCAGCATTTTGGTCACACGTGGCCTTCTCACAACCATGAAGTGTTTTTAATGTTTCCTTTGAGGCATGCACTTAAATATCTTCAGTCTTTCTCAGTTATGGCAACTTCTGTCCGTACTAAGTTACTTAAGGACGTAAAACCTCTGCATAGTAATCCTTTGTTTTAATTACATACCATTCGCTTTCTGCATTCTGACCAAATTCCGGGATTCCTGGGTGGTGGCTTCATTTCTTTTAGTGATGGAATTCGTGGTCATTTACCTTCTTGTCACGAAAAGAACGTTATTGTCTTCGATTTCTGTCACTCAGCCAGAGACCTCTTGCAGTTCATGGCCAGGGTTTTTCTAGAGCTGTACGTTTTCTCCCATATCACCCCAAAGCTCCAGCATATTCTTACTATTCAAAGGCCAATAAAATTTGCAGTAACATTAAAAGAGTTTTGTTAACATTTTTGATCCTTGTTGGGCTTAACTTTTAGGAAAAGGCCCGTAAAATTGAATTCATTATAATACTTACTATTGAACTCAAGTGCACCCCTTTTACCTTTTTTATAATGTAAGCCATCTTGGAAGAAGAAGAAGAAGAAGAAGAAGAAAGAAGTAGAGGGGATTACTGTAACATTGTGATTAGTTGCCTGAAGTTTCAGATTCTCTCTTGAGCTCATCATCAGAGACAATTGCAGAAAATGGTAATTGGGGCACAATTTGCGCAGTATTTATAGGACGTGGTTGCCAGGCCACCACAGGCCTACTCTCGATGGGGGTCTTAGTTGATGCGATGGTTGCTTTTTGGTCCGTACTTGAGTCTTTAATTACCATGATTTCATCTCAGTTGTCGATTCTTTGCGTGACAATTTGTCACCGGGACTGCTGGTCACCCGTATCCTCCCCGCATCATCCACAGACAAAATCGCAACTCCACTGGAAGTGACGGAAGAAACAAAGCACCATATCCGACAACAAGTGTCATCCCTCCTCATAGCTCCTAGGCCACGATAAGTGCTCTCTAAGGTCGAAGGCGATGCACTAAGGGACCTGAAGGCCGACAAAAATATTTTTAGTGCCTGCGGACAAGGGGCGTTCCACGGTCAGACTACCTTCGGAAAGCCAAAACCTTGCTGAAGGTCCGCCAGTTCTACGTGCCACGTGAAAGTAACCTTGTCAAAACTTTGACAAGCGAAATTCATTCGACGTTTTGGCACTAGAGAACTCGGCTGCAATATCACCGATCGACTGCCGCATGGTCAGAGCAAAAGAAACGGCCTTAGTCCGATCCGATGGACTTTCAAAAGCGCACAAAGAGGGGTATCTCTCCGACCAATTGTATCACTCAAAGGAACTGCAACTTATGGACTGGCAAAGTGGGTCTTTCAAAGCCTTTAATTTTTAACCGCGGATTCAGAAACCCCTGTCAGCTCATCAATATAATTCTTGGAGAAATTTAAAGGGGTAAGTCTCCTGCCAAATGACCTTATGGTCTCTTTTGATGCCACGTCTCTTTTTACTTCCATCCTCCAGAAGCTGGCAGTCGAAACCGTCGAGTTGATCCTCAAAAGCACATACGATGAAACGGAAAATCGCCTCGGACAAGCATAAATCATCCAACTCCTGAAGCTCTGCCTCAAAACGTACTTCACGTTGGACGGAATAATCTACGAGCAGCTGAAAGACACACCGATTGGTTCACCGATCTCGGGACTCATAACTAAAGCGGTCCTGCAACGGCTGGAATCACTGATCTTCCAACACCGATAACCAACGTTCTGGGCTTGGTATGTGGACGACACCTCATCATCGTACGGGATCAGATGCTGACCTTCAAAGAATACATCAATGGCGTCTTCCCGGATATCCGATTCACGATGAAGGAAGAAAAAAACAACCAGCTAGCCGTCCTTGATTTCATCGTCTGTCGCCGATTGTGGTGGACGTGAAACTCAAATATTCAGGAAAGCGACAAAAATAAGGCAATTACTGCACTTCAGCAGCAATCGTCCAATCAATCTCAAACGCAGTTGCGCATGGGCACTGTATCAGCGTGTTCCGACCCACAGCAGTGAGCCAGAAGACAAGTTTGCCGAATTGCAGAACCTTAGACGGATGTTCAGAGCAAACGGCTACCCGCGAAACTTTGTGGATAGTTACATGTGCAACCAAGGCGAGAGACCGAACTGCACCAGCCCCAAATTTTGACGAGCGCTACCGTGCGTGAAGAAGCCGTCAGCCACCTTCTCATACCACTAGGAGTCAGAGTTGCAAACCAACCATACGCAACTATCAGGTGCTAACTAATGAGGCCAAAAGACCCGCTACCAGGCAAGAAAGGTCTAGAGTCGTTCGTCGAATCTGGTGCAGTTGTGGACAAAGCAACTACGTTGGAGAAACGGGGTGACTACTGCACATGCGCATGGTCAAGCACGCGGCAGCAGTGAGGAGAAAAGACACTAGCTCTCAAGTCGTGGCTCATGCGATGGGACCCGACCACACCTTCGCGTTTAACGAGGCGGAAATTCTCGCAAGGGCTGACTACCGCTTGAGCCCGTGAACTGCTTGAGTCATGGTTCTCTGGCCCGCAGTGGATTAATAGGCACAATGATCTCGCTGCTCCATTTTCCGTGTTGCAATTTTGTCTGGGCAAAATTGCTAGCCACGCAGGGAGATAGCGGGTGACCAATAGCCCCGGTGCCAGCGAGCCAAAGTGTCGACAACAACAACGGTCATGTAATCGCGGCAATTAACGACTCGGTTACGGACCAAAAAGCAACCATCGCATCAACTAAGACCCCCATCGAGAGTAGGCCTGTGGTTGCCTGGCAACCACGTCCTATAAATACTGCGCAACTTGTGCCCCAAGTACCCTTTTCTACAACTGTTTCTGATGATGGGTTCGAGAGAGAATCCGAAACGTCAGGCCAATAAAAATCATGTTCCAGTGATCGTTCCTTCTTCTTCTGAGCTACTTCCTGGAACTTGCCTGTTCGCTTCTATCAGTAAGCCTTCTTGGTTAAAAGTAGGAAAAGTTTGGGCACTTCTTTCACGGATCTTTTTCTTGGAGCCTAAAACTCGACACAAACTTCCCAATGAAAAAAGAACAGCAATGGGCTTGTACGTGGGGTTGGACATTTGGGAATGGAGGAGGGTGGGAGGGAGGGGCGGGGGGGTGGGTAATTGCGTTTGAACCGACTTGGATCTTTTAGGGATAGCATTCAAGCTGTGACGTCGATGGTAGGGACGGTGACAGTGTGCGTGGTCTCTCGTGCGTCAGGGTTCATTCCCTGGGTGGGGATTGAATTTCGGATGTTGATCTTGCCTTTCTCTTGATGATGATTCGCTTTTGTACATGAATTTTTAGAAGTTCTACTCAATCAGGCAAGGCGAGCTGTCCATCTGGTCTAGTTTCGGAAACATAGGGACTTTGCCTCTAAGCTGAGTGTGCTCCTTCCCATCTCATCAAAGTCGCGTACAGTGAAATCAATGATGGGCAGCAATTCGGGTGCCTTTGTCTCAATGCGCATTTTCGTTGAGGCACCTGATGATCGGTACTAAAGAAACGGAAGAAACGAAATTACGCACCCTCAAAAACTGCTTTTTCTTAGTGCTTGACCAAAATAAAGGTTAAATGAATAGCTCTCATCGTAAAAAATGAGTAGTTTTTAGTAAAGGCAAAATCATTTTCACATAAGGTTCACCGGTAGCCCCGGCTGGTGTTAAAAAAGTCAAATGGATAGTCTTTACCTACAAACACCATCGTTTTCAAGTATTCAGACGTGGGGTTGGAGTTCAGAGAACTGCTAGTCGGCATGAGAAATACGATATGACAATTTCCTTTTAATTGAATCAAAAATTAAAGCTGAACATCAAAAAATTTAAAATCCATGGAAACTCTGGTTCTACCCACTCATTAAGTTATCACTTAATTGACAGTGGTTATGAACTACAAGCACTTAATTGCAAACAAATAACACATCAAAAAATAACAACAGGGTTTACTCGCCAGAAGACTTGGGGGTACTTTAAGACTAACACAGAAAAATAAGTATAATTTATTTCCAATCCTTTTGTACTAGATAGAAGGCAGCGACAACAAACGAATTTGTTGTGTCAGCCGTGGTAAGTTGTTCGTGTAGACTGGATTACTGGTCTCATCGAAGAGATCGTCGACGCTTTGGAGACGGATAAATTCCTAAACATCCAGCCTAATAAAAACGCGCTAGTCTCCTTTTATGTGTGGATGTTTGCCCGAATGAACAAACGTCACTTGCGTGCAAATATAGAAGTCCTAAACACGTAGTCTGTGGTTTAACGAAAGTTTCTAGCGTTATTCTTTAATAATCTCAGATTATCAAATAACCGCTTAACAATACCTCCCCAGTTTTGCTGAAACACGTTTCAAGACTGGAGTTTTGATACCAGTACCTGCTGGCAATTAACAGGACATACACGACCGAACCGGTTTCCCAACGTTTGCCAAATGTAACACACGCTTGGCAAGCATTTCAGCAAGTTGACCGCCTATTCGGAATGTTTGATTAAACGAAAGAACAAATAATTTGTGGTTTGTCTGGTTTTAGGGTTTCTACTGCCTCCGTTACGAAGCGCTAACAACAGACAAAGACCATTTCTTGCTTCAAAGCAGTGGAACTAACTGGAGAAAAACGCATATTTTTATACTTAGCTTTCATTTGAGGACGCGAGCGAAGCAATGTTGCAGCTTGCGAATAAAAACCACCTTTACCTCGACATCTTAAAGGGATATTTTATAAGCTTTTAAGTGGATTTTATTTTAATGGGATGCTAAAGGGACCATAAAAGGTCCGCTTGCCTGACAATCGATGCGCGAACTTGGAGTAAATCCTTCGGAACAACACTTTTCAGGTTTTCTCCTAATTTTAATATTAATAGTCGAGGTAAAATCCATTAACTACGACGTTATAGTCCCAAGCTGCCAACAGGCAGTCTGTAGTACACACTACGTACTTACTTACCATACTTTACAGCACACGGAATGGCTAAAAACCTACAACCAAGTTATTAACCGTGTTGTCAAGTATGGTAAATCGTTAATTAGCATTATATGATTACAGTGTCAGAATTTATAGAAGCAAAACAGTTATGCTTTTTCGTATTCAAGTAACCAACTTATGCTTTTGATAATCTCAAGGTGTGAGAACACAGATACTCTTGTCGAGGCCAGATTTTGCTTCCATTACCTCTTCAATTTTATAAATGGACCCGTTTTTAGCTTTTAAAATTTCAAACTTCGCAGTCATTCGTTTTTTCGCATTACTCCAAGCCTTTTAACTGTGGTTGGGGTGTTTAACAGTCTCTTCTTTCTTTGGTAACTTCGGTGAATAAGGAAGCAGCAACTATCCTATCACCTAGATGGAGCAACCTACCCGGCAACCATCATATTCCAACTGCACAGTGAGGTCCTTTCGTCGCAGAGAGTCTTCAAATATGATTTCATCCATGAACCCGTGGCTGGCTCCAAGGCTTCTACCCTTGGTTAGGTCGATAATACGTTCGTTATGAGCCAGGAAACTGGTCGCTTTGGATATGTCGACCTCTCCCGTCTCATAGTCTATGCCACCGAAGATGGTCGTGCCCTCGCAGAAGAACTCAATCTCTTGGCTCGCATAGCGATGTTGCATGCGAAGCATGTTCACCTGGGTGTGAGGGTTCTGATCGTGTAGCTGAAATAGGAGAAAAACGAACCCATCGCGTTGCTGGAAAGTAATTAAAGCAAAATATATAAAAATGCAATTTGAATTACGTGGCATTCGGTGGTTATTTATGCAAAAATACGACAATCACAGAAGAATGAAAGCTTTGTTCCAATATAAATGGGAGTGCTTTTGATCAAAACGTGGAGGTTTTGACGGGTGGTATCGAGCACTAGAGGCTTAAGAATACTTGACTGAAAAGTTTAAAGCAAAAAAAAAAGCAAAACAGAACGAAGTACGCAGCAATGCTTAGAATCTGAAATAGTCAGAAAAAAGAAAACTAAGCAAGCAGCGAGCAAATTGGTGGGCAGGCAAGCATAATAATTCAGAAGGGACCTTAGACAACATGATTCCGCGCTTAACTCTATCGGGAGTGGTAGCCAATCGTATATATATATATATATATATATATATATATTCGAACCCGACAAAACAACGAGCCCGTGGCTCAATGGTAGAGCGTTCGACTCAAATACCAAAGGTCGCGGGTTCGAATCCCAGGTGTGCCACACTTGGGATTGGGTATGACTGGCTAATGACGGCTAATAAGCCAGAAATGGCCATTCTGGTTTCCCTTGTCTTTGTCGGTTCCATTTCATCATATGCTACATGTCGCTATGCGACCGCCTGCGAGGGCTCTAGTCTGAGCTCCAGGGCACAACGTAACATGCATGTTCCTTAAGCAGATCGGTGAGCTCCCCACACTATCATTCTATTCCCGATCACAACTGACAAAACAATGAGCCCGTGGCTCAATGGTAGAGCGTTCGACTCAAATACCAAAGGTCGCGGGTTCGAATCCCAGGTGTGCCACACTTGGGATTGGGTATGACTGGCTGATGACGGCTAATAAGCCAGAAATGGCCATTCCGGTCTCCCTTGTCTTTGTCGGTTCCATTTCCATTTCCATTTCCATATATATATATATATATATATATATATATATATATATATATATATATATATATATATATATATATATATATATATATATATATGAAACTTCAAATCCTCCCATAACGAATGTAACTTAAGGATAACGGCAATACGCATGCTTGACACAGTCCGTAATCGGGTGTTCGAATCCTTTAATACATTTCTCAGTCTGTTTGTTTGTGCAACAAACTGCGGGCCAAGTAAAAACGGTTTGATGTTTGCTTGCATGATGATTTACATTTCCTATCACATTAAATCCTGGAATTATGTATAAAATTTCCTGATATCCAGCTAGCTTTTATGTAAATGTGGTTTCCGGGAGATTTGCCTGTCTTTCTTAAGTAATCGTGAATTTATTCGTAATTTATTTGTTAGTCAGGTGATGCAGCCACCCACACCATAACCCGGGATCAGCAGTTTTTTCAAAATTATTGACAGGTTTGCCAGAAGCATCCTCAAAACTCATGACTAAACTATAACAATAAAGGAGGGCAACGACGGATTCATTTTCGGTACCCCGGTTTGCTTTGCGCTGGCTTGCATGTACTTCTTAAAATTACTGGTTCACAGGGGGTCTTTCTTCACAGGGTTGAATATTTTATGGTTTACAAAAGACGAATGGGTGTCCGAAGATGAAAGTATTACAATAAGTAGTTGTGAAATAATTAAAACTTAGGGTTTCTGAAGGGCTATTTAAAGGAAAGTTTTTTTCCAACAAACAATGCACGCCCAGCCATAAAGTCTCAAAAACGACCGACGTTTAATTTCAAGAAACTACGTATGCCTGAATGAGTTCCTCTAAAAAAAATAGCCTCTGCTAAGTTTCAGTTTCCGTTTATTTGATGAGTGTAATAGACAATACCTTGCCAGTGCCGTGCACACATATGCATACATACATTCTAAACATTTATCATTATTAAAAATGGTATTCGCAAATTATAAGTAGCACGTTTTGACCAACGCTTGTCTGGATTTGAGGTGGTATTTAGTTCAGGCTCAGATGGTCGAGGGACAGAAAGGTACACGCATATTTATCTAAGCGTTTCTTGAAGAGCTGAATGGATATCGCCTCCATGACGAACTTAGGGATATCATTCCGTTGTTCTCCTACCTAGTGCGTGTTTCTTACAGTTTTCAAAGGCGATTTAAATACAGTTTAAAATTGGTATAAAAATTTGATGCAACAAACTCACATCCGGTGGCTTAATGGCGTTTTCCACTCGCATATGACTCTGCCAGTAACTTTCCCCGGGTAGAGGTTTTCTGTACGTGGCCAGATTTTCCTAAAGTATGCCAAAGCAAACATGGAAGTAGGTAAACGAAATTCCTGGGCAAAAAGGAAAATCCCTATCGCTATGGTCTCAGCTAAAACTCCATTGGGGCTACCGCAGGGGCAACTTCAAAAACAAAACTATTTGGTATCAATGATACAAAATCTCACCTAAAAGACAACACAAGCGTTCGATATGTTTCTATAATGTAAGTTTGGCGCACAAAAGGGTAATGATGTGTAAAAAAATAACTATAACTGCCCCCTTGAGGGAGAGGTTGACAGCAGATGAGAATCTACGGAATTATGAACTTTGCATATAAATAATACCGGCGAAAACAAAGAAAACAAAGAGAAGATAGCACCAGCTATTGGTGCTCAGTTCGCCACGATTCAGTCATAGCCTAAGACCCAGAAAATTGTTTTCCGTGGAGGTAGGGCTTTCTTGTTGCCTCGCAGGATTAATCTCCCATCCCGACCTAATGTTCCCCCTCAGGGTTAGAAGATGTCTTGTGTAGAAATTTCTAAAGGGATTACTTATATGGCCCCCTATACAGATCAAGAAAGCAGGAGCCACCCACAATGAAGCTGATTTTGCGCAACATTCCATGGAAATTAGGGTAAGATTAGGGAAAGTGTTATCTGTAGTTCTATGGTCTATGTCAGGTTTTCGGTTAACAATAGGGCTACGGTTGAGGTTTCCGTTTAAAAACAGGACTATTTAATGATTTAAACTTCCTGAAATCGTTCGCAGGACCACCTTTATAACTTGGATGGACATCGTTCTTATAAACGTCCTTTTTGACGCCCTGTCGAAGTTCTTTAATGCCGGGTCAGAAAATAATCAAGCTTGAGCATTTATCGAGTTATTCGGTGTGGATTCCTAAGAAAATTGGCTTGCAACTAGAAGTACTTCCGCGTTTTTACACTGCTGATTAAACTGTGTCCGATAGAATGCCTGTTTGCAATATCGGAATGTGCAAATGCACTGTTCGACGGGCACCAGATTTGTCTGGCCTAGTTTCCAATTCAACCGCACCGCTCCCAATCTTAGCACTAATAAAAAGTACACTCTATTTACCTTCCTTTCACTGTTCGATACGCTTTGAACCACCTGACAAACTACCAAACCGCTGCTGAGAAAGAGACGTGCAAAATATGCATCAGTCTACCGGAAGTGTCGACTCTACGGCTTTCAGATGCAATGTGGTATTTTTCATGCTTGAGAGACTGTAATGACCTTTATCGAGCTTACCCGCCACCACCAGCTGATCATAGCTCAACTGCAAATTGTGAGCCCAAGGACATTCCCCGAGTTCAATAGGTCTACAACCAGGATTTCTTCTGTGTATACGCAGGTCCTTGCTTGCTCGTTTTTAGCCGTGTCTGAGTCTCCAGACAGAGGCCGATTTCGTAAATAAGCTATATGGTCATCCAAATCTTCGTTGTTTATGTGGGTAGACCCCTGACCTACGGATTTCCGATCGTTGAACGATCACAGGTGGGGACTCTAGTGCCTCAACTGCGAATATGCCTTCCGCCTCTGGGGCCCACTCCGCCGCGCTAGAGGTCATGTTATCAAATTTCTCGAACTGCCGAACCATGCACACATACAGCCTCTGGGACAGCCAATCACAACTGCGAATATGCCTTCCGCCTCTGGGGCCCACTCCGCCGCGCTAGAGGTCATGTTATCAAAGTTCTCGAACTGCCGAACCATGCACACATACAGCCTCTGGGACAGCCAATCACAGGTGCCCACGACCTGCTATCACACACACGTCAGTTCGATCGTCGCAGTCCGACGATATCCACCGAAGACTCCAAATCATGGTGGTACAGGAAGGGTGACTTATGCGCAACTTAGTTTTAAGTGATAGTAGACTTGCACTGCATCTACCCACCTGGACACATTCACGAAGACCGACGGCGAGGTCAGGCACAGATAAAGCATCTTCCACGGAGTGGGAGAGTTGGGTGCGGCATGAGCCTGCACCTATGCATGCCCATGCTGGGCACGCGCACCCCTATGTCCGGCAGTTGCTATTGGACCGCATCCCAGAATAATAATGCCTGCCGCACCCTGAGTTGGCCCCCGTGTTGGTCCAGCACATTTACCACGCGCCCAAGTAAGCGGATACTGACTGACTCTCGCATTACGTTTATTAATTCCGCCAACGTCACCCTAGCGGATAGACGCGTGCCCAGAGCTTGCTACGCGTCAGTGTCGCTGACCACCACCGAGTTTCTGTACAGATGACACGACATCTACTAGTGAATTGCCTCCTTTCCTCCAAAATAGAACTGGGCCTGATGATTGGCTCCATAAAGCTTCCTTTTGGGGCTAGTAGTCCAGGGTGGAACAACCATTTGGTGGCTGGAAGTGCAGGTAGGACACGGGGTGGGCTAGTGAGTGGGGTGACGTGGAAGGGAGGAAAATGTAGTAGACAAAATTAAAACTTACCGACGGCATACCAGACTCGATGCAGGTCTCCACATTACCATCGTCGTAGAAAATGCACCGTGCTTTTATGGCATCACTTGCGGGGCCACCGTTCGGGTCAATCCAGTAACTGAAATGGGTGCAATAGTTTATCATTATCCTTCTTTAAGTGGCCTCTCCTAACCTCCAGCAGACAAAAATGACCGACTTTTCTCTAAGTCCAGATTCTGTGACGCCATAACTTCAATATCCCTATCAGGTTTAAGTATTACGCTAATAGATTGCACCGAAGGGCATGACAACATTTTTTAACATTCTCCTTCTAAAGCTCTGTAAATATCCTGAAGAGCTGTTTTGTTTACGTACAGTCTACATAAGACGAATAATATACTAAATACTGGTCTACAGTTAGGGTGCGTCATAGCAATGGTGAGATTTGCACAGAAACCGGCTTATTAAATAACCTGTGGCTCACAGATAGTCTAGGGTAAAAAAAGTGTAATTTGTGGCACGGCTATCGAAGAACTTGGAAACTGAGCCTATTTTAAACTAACAAGGTAAAATATAAAATTATTTACCCTTCGAAATATATATATATATATATATATAGAAGACGACGGGAAGGCGTTCTCTGGGACCAAAATTTTATTCATCCGACGTTTCGAACTCTCACGTGAGCCCATCGTCAAGGAATAAAAGACTGTACAGCTCACTTCTTTTTCACTCACCTCTGCCGAGTATGACCTTCATCAGCGCCATTGATTTGTTCGGGCCTGATATGCAGCTGGCAGATCGATATGTCTATTGATCGATTCCGCAGTCGAGTGCCACGATTCCTGCAGCAGGCGTGAAATTCGGTCGTCTTACTGGCCCATTATTCTCACGCTGCCAAAGTCAAAGTCGTGCCCTGGCGAGGATGCGTGAGCGGCTACCAAGGAGAGTTTATCCTTCCTTCTCACAGCAAGCTCGTGCTCGTGCATTCTCGTGCGAACCCGTTTGCTGGTTTCGCCAACATAATTTGCTCGACCACAACGGCAGTCTATCCGGTAAATGACGCCGGATTTTTGGTTGAGGGGGATTGGGTCTTTAGGTTGCATGAGTTGCCGGCGGATTGTCGCTTCCGGTCTGTGAGCCAGGCCAATCCCAAATTCACTCACTAGTCTAGCAAATTCTTCGGATACACCAGTTATGTAAGGTATTTCACGCCAGCACTTCGGTTTTGGCTGCCCCTTCGGATTTATTCTCTTGGCCTCTCGCCTGCATTTCTCAACAAAACTCCCAGGATATCCATTGACCGTGAAGAGTTTCCGCAGAAACTGGACCTCGGCCTTCTTGTCGGCTGGTTCGGTGCAATGGGTTTCTGCTCGACAATACAGTGTTCTCACACAGCTGCGGTTGTGCGAGAGGGGGTGGTTGCTAAAATAACTCAGAATGCGAGAGGTATTCGTCACCTTCCTGTAAACCGTCGTTTTGAGTTCACCATCGCCCTTTCTATGTACCAGCACGTCGAGAAACGGCAACTGACAGTCTTTTTCTTCTTTTATCGTGAACTGGATGTCGGGGAAGATCGAGTTCAGATTCTTTGTGAAGTCCCCAATTTTTTCGCGAATGATGATGACAAATGTGTCATCAACATACCGCACCCACAATCGTGGTCGATAGTGGTCGAATGCCAGTGCCTTCAGTCTCTGCAATACTGCCTCAGCAATCAGGCCGGACAACGGTGACCCCATCGGTGTACCTTTGACCTGTTCGTACACGGTTCCATTAAAGGTAAAGAATGTGTTCAGACAGTGTTTCAGGAGGTCGACAAGGTGCCTTATTTTGAGGCGGGCTTTTGAAATTGAGCCGCCATCTTTTCCGCTCTCCATTCGCATGTGAAATTTCTTATATCTATGTCGGTTAGCCTATTTGACCCATTTTATACCGATTCTTAACCTTATTTGTTTTTGAACAACAAAAATGAGGTCATCAGCGCACGACGCTGGCACAGTTTTTCAAAGAAGTCCAATTTGGTCGATATTTTGCGACGCATTCAAGAATGATTCTTTATGAGGTTGATATGTGCAATCTTTGACCATTTGTTTGTGATCTTCCGGTTTTGTGTGGCTTGTGTTCCCAACCTTATTCACGGTGAATGGAGGACATTTTTTGCTGAAAGTTTTGGAATTTTAATTTCAAAATAAAGCGTAACTCTCTCTCTCTCTCTCTCTTTTGTGTCCGCCTCGTTATAGTGCTCTTCTAGCAGGGTTTGTATGGTTTCGACTGCGAGATGTTGTGGGATGGAGGTGAAAAGTGACGTCACATCGAAAGATATCATCACTTCTTCGTCCGTAAGTCGAATACCCTGCAACTTTCGTATAAATTGTTCAGCTGAGTGGACGATTGTTGTGGAACCCTGGGTTAGAAACTTGAGACGTTGAAACAATCACTTGGCTAGACCAAACGTTGGAGTGCCTCTTAGAGAGACGATCGGCCGTCGGGGGGTTCCTGGTTTGTGGACCTTGGGGAGGCCATAGAATCTCGCGAGCGCTGTGTCCTTTGGTTTCATCTTTTGAAAGTCAGTCTGTTTTATTGCTTTTGACTTCCGAAGACTTGCCAGGTCTTTGTTGATATTGTTTACTAGCGTCTTCATCATGTCATCCTCGCGAGGTATATAGGCAGTTCTATCGCCCAAGAGTGCCTCGCCTTTGTTGACGTAGTCCTCTTTGTTCAAAATAACAATCGCTTCAATTGGGACGGAACCGAAATTGTTGCAATGGCTAACAACAAACGGGCGCGTGAATTCCTCGAGGCGTGGCACTCTAACACAACCAGCATCAACCGCCATGCCGATCTGGACTCTCAATACGAAGGCCTGCGTGCCCGGCTCACTGATTTGCGCCCACAACCTAACCACAGCCACTAATCTTTTCTGAACCATATAGAATCTCACTGTCTCGCCACCCCTTCCCCCTGACACGGCGAACAACAGTTGAAACTATAAACACCTCTGTCCCCATCCCGCATCGTCAACAATTAAGTTTACCGTCTGCAGTCACATTTACTCGCCATCCCCCTTCGCCTCCGACACAGGGAACCCTAACAGCCCCCCCCTAACCGGCCCCAATCCAATTATGTACCCATTCCTCACACCCCAGTTGGTTGTCTGTCCTTGTCTGTCCTGTAGCACAAACTGGTCATCTGACCATTTCATTTCTCCTCTGTTCATTTTGTCTGACGACGGGTTGGTGTGACCAACTTGAAAATTCACGAGTACAACTCTATTTTCAGACGAGCCCTTTTTTCTTCAATATATATATATATATATATATATATATATATATATATATATATATATATATATATATATATATATATATATATATATATATATATTCTCGTAGAGGGCGCTCACCAATCGTGTTACGGGACGTACTCGTCCCTGTTGTCCTCTGAGACTGACAACAGAGGATAAGGGAGATTGAGATCACCATTTCTGGCCTATTAACCGTCATCAGCCAGCCATACACAAACTCAAGTTTTAAATCCAGGAAGCTCAAACCCGCGTTCCTGGTTGTTATGCCACTGCATTCGAGAGCCCTCATTTGAACCAAAAAGCACAAATGAGGTAGACCTGTCCCCTAACTCAATGGGTGAAATACATTTGACCCTATACATATGCTAGGCGAATGCAAAGCAATATTTGTGCATAATTGTTTGTTCATCTTACGTTTTACACTCACACTTTTTCGCAGAATTGTTGATTGACAAGTGGAAATAAGCCATCCTTCCCTGAGATCGTCTTATCCGATTTTTTGAGCCACCCGGCACAAAGTGAGGAGCATGTCTCATAAACCCATCGGCGGGGTTTAGATAAGGCTGCCTGATGATAACGACGACAGTTAACAATCCTGAGGTGGCCAACCCAATCATCTTTGTATTCTACCTGTGCTACTAGCCGCTGTGCACATGCCTATGGGCTCCGCTCGACCCTCCAAGGCACAACAGGACGAGCGTTTCCCGTAACCCAATCAGTGAAACATTTACAATATAGTTCATGTTCTCGATCGTTACCGATAGGACGAAGAACCCGTGGCTTAATGAATACAGCATTGAAATTAATAACACATCAAAAATACCAAACGCTATCTGGATCATCAGGTGCCCTCGGGTAGGGCACCACCTGTTTGGTTAAGGCTGACTGGTGATGGTTAGAACTGGTCATCCCAACCTCCCCTGATTTTATTGGTAATATCATGCTATAGATATATATATATAGAGAACGCTGGGGGACCCACTGAGGAGCCGAACCCCTCGTTGCTGTGTCACGCAGCAGCAGAAACATCGGCGAAACACGTGTCTGGGCTTTAAGCTAGTAACTATGTCGGAAGTACGGTATAATATCTGTGCCATATAAGATTCATACTACTTATAGTACTACTTGTTTGTAGAATGGGCATTACGTGGTTATTCCACAGTGGTTGATTGTCTTCGACCCAAATGTTCACTGAAATTTCGGGTCTGACCCTAAAAAGTCATGTCCGAATCATCTGACTCCATGTCCTGCACTTAATAATTTCAGAAATTATTTCCCGAAGAACTCAACTTTATTTAATTAAATTTCTTGGGATGCCAATATTTCAGTACATATATATATATATATATATATATATATATATATATATATATATATATATGATAGTTTGTAGCTCACCGATCTGCTGACGGAACATGTATGTTCCGTTGTGCCATGGAGCTCAAGCTAGAGCCCTCGCAGGCGGTAGCATAGCGACATGTAGCATATGTTAAAGTGAAACCGACAAAGACAAGGGAGACCGGAATTGCCATTTCTGGCTTATTAGCCGTCATCAGCTAGTCATACCCAATCCCAAGTGTGGCAAACCTGGGATTCGAACCCGGGACCATTGGTAATTGAGTCGAACGCTCTACCATTGAGCCACGGGCTCGTTGTTTTGTCGGTTGCGATCGGGTATATGATGATAGCATGTTGCTCACCAATCTGCTTAAGGAACATGTATGTTCCGTTGTGCGTGGAGCTCAGACTAGAGCCCTCGCAGGCGTTCGCATAGCGACATGTAGCATATGTTGTTAAAGTGAAACCGACAAAGACAAGGGAGACCGGAATGGCCATTTCTGGCTTATTGGCCAGGTGTGCCACACTTGGGATTGGTTGTGACTGGCTGATGACGGCTAATAAGCCAGAAATGGCCATTCCGGTCTCCCTTGTCTTTGTCGGTTTCACTTTAACAACATATGCTACATGTCGCTACGCGACCATATATATATATATATATATATATTATAGTTATGTTGCTATAGGTGCAACAGGCAAAACGTAGACAGCTGTTTCACGGTCGTTACCGATCAGTCCCTAGGAAAGAAGAGATAACCTTATCTTTCCTTCCATCTCAACACATGGGGTCAGTATCTTCGCCTAGTTCCATATATGTTTATCGCCATTTGACTGTCCATACTGCAGCCAAAACATTGAAAACTGTTGAATGTCTTGTGGATACTCCTTGTAATCTTCTCAGCATTACGCGTGTGTTACGAATTACCCAATTTCCCACGTACCTGCGCGAAGATGGATGATTAACAGTAACATCTTACAGGTACCGTCTACGGTTCGGGTTTCTCTTTAAACTGGTTTTGTAGCCAAGTGATGCATTAACATTAATCAAGATGGCTTAATTGCGATAGTTGATAGTCGGTAGCTGCGATTTCTGCAAGGCTGCAAAATCTGAGGGCAGGTAGTGAAGGAATGTGCACTCACGTGTCGTTTGAAGCAAATTTATTGCTTAACTTGATGTCCTTGCAGCTGAGAGCCGGGAAGGCCTGACTATTGCCAGTCGGCTTCATTACTTTCTTGACCTCCATGCATAGGCTATCAATGCTCTCGAAGAGGTTCTTGTTGACCTCATCTAGGGTTAACACTAAAAGACAAAATTAATGATGATAACACCGTAATGAGAGGAAACTGTTGTTCGGGTCAGATGTAGTTCAAATCTGTTTACCTTGATTGGAGTCGGGAGCCTGTCTGCGTACACGGCGCATCTGATCCTCAGCACTTTCAGGCGCATTGAGAATCTTCACTGCGCCCGGCGGTCCAGGAGGGTCCTGCGGGACCACGTTCACCGGGCATGCCCTGTTCCCCACGGGGTCCTAAATGTTCGAGTAAAGTTTGCAGGAGGTAAGACAGATAGGATCAGTGTTGTAGTTGAGGTCACTAAATGCATATAACTGAGTATATATTTATATATAAACATACTAATCGGTGTGTCATTTTTGATAGGCACAAAAATTTACCCGGAGGACCTTGAGGGCCAGCGGGTCCGGTTGGTCCGATCGGTCCCTGTTCACCCTCTTCACCAGGGGGTCCACGCTCTCCCTGTCGACCAGGATCTCCGGCTGGACCCTGCTCGCCCTGTTTTCCTTCGGGTCCAGGGTCGCCCATGTTTCCGCGCTCACCCTTCAAGCCCTCAGGGCCGACAGTTCCCGGGTTACCACGGACACCTTTCCGGCCGGGATTACCCTTCTGGCCAATTGAACCTATTGGACCCTAGCAAAAATCATTTTTTGGAAAATCTGAGGATACGATTAGTCACTGTGCGTGCATAATAAGTGCCCAAGCCCAATAAACTTATTGACAGATACACGTTGGTATCCTTTTAACTTTAAAGTATCCTTTGCACTCTATGCAAAAGTAAAAGTATGTTGTTATTTGCCTTACCCATGTATATGCCTTCAACCTGGAGAAGCAGTCTCAAACATCCACATCGAAATCGTTTTCGATTTCGCTTTCCCAAACGACATGGCCTATTTCGGCAAGGATCTAACATTGAAGTCCACTGAGCCAATAGAACACAGGGAGTGCTGTAAAACGGGAATGTTTTGAGACTAATCGCATTTCTGGCATATGTTTGGTTTCGGAATGGACGCGCATTATGAAATATGCAAAGGAGGAGGGTGTAAACGGGCGGAAAACAGGAAATCAAAGAACATTTGATTGGGTAATGCGGTTTACAGCCAACAAACTTGACCTCAACGTGAACTGTAAACGTCACTCCCAACCCCAGCCCTTTCCCTGAACCTAATCTTTAATTTAACCTTTACCTCTATCTATTCCTTTAGCCAGAACTGTAATCATAATCTACTATGGCTACCTAGATCACATAAGTAGGTATGTATGATAATAGAAACTATGAATTTGTTTTTTTAGATCGTAGCACCTTTTTCAAAAAAACTCACTAGGAAGCCAAGAACCCAGATACGAAGCTAAGGTCCTGCAAGCGTGAGTCTGGTTAAACTGAGTGACTATGAAAAATAGGCCAGAACTGGTCTTCAAGGTCGCCCTTGGCTTCGTCGTTCCTTGGCTTCTGCATAATTACTGATCAACTTACGACGACCAATATGGGCAAACGGGACTAGCATTTTTGGCAACCTAATCCTCGAAGGCTCCTACTTCCCCATAAATACATATTTAATCGCAACGTGACTGTCCGTAGGGCTCTAGGCTGCAGAACAATGCCAAGCTAGTTAATACGGTCCATCACAATCAGCCAGATCACAGATCCCTTGTCGAAATACAACATTTAAGCAAAGGACTACATAGGGATACTAATTATAAATTACCTTGGAACCGACACGTCCCTTCGAGCCCATTTCACCCATTTGGCCTTGTGGACCCTGAGGAAAGATTAAAAGGAGTTCACCAACCAAAGTTTAGTGAAATTGGATTAAGGTAAGATTACTATGAATAATTTAATCTCTTACATCTTCACCAGCAGGTCCTCTTTCGCCAGCCGGACCCTCAACGCCAGGCGGACCGACAGGACCGCGGGGTCCCCGAAGTCCTCGTGGTCCAGTCTTCCCTCTGTCTCCTGTATCACCAACAGGACCAGCTTCTCCTTCCGGACCAACAGGACCTTGGACGCCTGAAGTACCAGCAAGGCCGCTTGGGCCGGGCGGGCCCTCTTCACCCATTGGTCCCTCAGGGCCTTGGCCGCCTGCAGGGCCGTCCTTACCTACAGGTCCAGGAGGGCCCCTCTCACCACCTGGACCGACAGGACCCTGAGCACCTTTGATACCTTGTGGGCCCTCAACAAAAAAACCATTTATTTCACACTCGGACACCTAAGAACCCCAAGGATTCAGGCCCAGACGAACGGTCAATTGTTGAGCACTTACAAGTTCACCAGGTGGGCCTTCGGCTCCTGATGGACCGGCGGGTCCAGTGGGTCCCTGCTGACCCCTCTTGCCCCGGCTACCCTTTTCACCAGGCGCACCGATTGGTCCTTCACTACCTTTCTTGCCCTTTTCTCCTCGGGGTCCCATTGGTCCGGTGTCACCTTTAGGCCCAGGTGGTCCGTTAGGGCCCTGAGGTCCGGTTGGACCACGAAGGCCGCGGGCTCCAGTGGGACCGGCTGGTCCAGGAGGGCCAGGTTGACCCATAGGACCAGGGGGACCCTTATCTCCAGCCTCACCACGGGCTCCTGGTGGGCCTGGTGGTCCCTGCGAAATGTCAGTGGAAGTTACGGGTCAGAAGATGTGTCTGCAGCCAACATCTGAAAGCCAAAATCTACTACTGTGTTGTTTTAAGTAACGAATAATTATAAGTTGAAAACTGTGTATGTACATGCATTCCTGGTGGACCGGGCGGGCCAACAGCTCCTCGTCTTCCGGGAACACCAGTGGGGCCTTGGATGCCCAGCTCGCCAGGCTCCCCACTTTCACCGGCCAAGCCCTGCATTCCAGGTGGTCCGGCGATGCCTTGCGGTCCTTGCGCACCAATTTCACCCTGAAAGGAGAGAGGGAATAAAAGTTGCTTCGGTGCGTTCGCATTTAGCCACTGCTGCTGTTACAATTGTTGACTAATAAGATAACTGAACCGCTTACTGTAGGTCCACGATCACCCTTAGCACCGGGAGGACCATTGGAGCCCTGGTCGCCCTTTTGCCCGTCGAGTCCGGGTGGGCCGAGGGGACCAGGTTTTCCGCGGGGACCACGCACACCCTTATCACCTCGAGCGCCCACTGGTCCCGTTGGACCAGGCTCCCCCTTGTCTCTGGTGACGATGAGGCAATAGAACAGTTATAACGGTCAGAAAATGTTTATAACGTAATCAATATAAAGTTAGGTTTGCCCCATAAACGGGCCACGTGGTAGATGCGTTGGACCAACACGGGGGGCACATTAGGGCACGGCAGGCGTTATTCGGGTTGCGCTCCCATCACAAATGCCAAACATGGAGGTGTGGTGGCACGCCTTGGGGCGGCAAGGTCTTAGGGGACCCAGCCGCGCCAGCCACCTGCGTCCTCTCCCGCCTCCGGTCTTCTTGACTCTGTCTTAACACCGGGCTCAGGTGGGGGAGGAGGAGAGAGTGCGGTAGCTGCAGCGCAAGGCTACTATCACTTAAAACTAATTCACGCGCAAGTCACCGTCCCTGCACCACGTGGTGTGGAGCATACGGTGGACATCGTCGGACTACGACGGTCAAACTGTCATATATTAAGGTAAGAATCATAATGCCAGGGCCGTCCTAAGTTACCCAACCCCGCTGGAGCATGCTTAAACTTTTCTTAGATGGTTTACTACTGAAATCTGAAGCACGAATACAGTAAGAGTTAGGTTTAGACCACACATTTAGACATAGAAAAGGGTTTGGATGAGGGTTTAGTTTACTAGTGGGTTAAGGGCTGCGGTTATAAGTAATTTTACACTACAAATGTTTCGAGGATGCAAAATTCTGGACTAGTATGGACATTATAACTCTCATACATAATTAAAACAGCACCTCTTCGGCTTTTTCCGATCTTCTGTCCTTAGTAGGTAGTTATTGATAGATTTATTTGAAAAAAGAAGAAACCTTTCATAACGAAATTAAGAAACCAAAGATCATCTAATGCGAATTTACCCTTGCTCTCCAATCGGTCCATCCGGACCACGATTACCACCAGGCCCAGCAGGACCAGGGGCACCCCGAGGACCGGGATCACCTCTTTCGCCCTTGTCTCCAATACGACCTTGAGGACCAGGCTTCCCTTGGTCACCCTTGGCACCAGCTCTCCCAAGAGGACCCATGGCTCCGCGAGAACCCCGGAAACCGATGGGGCCCATTGGGCCGCTGGGACCAGCTGGACCAGCGTCACCCTTCTCTCCCTGTAATGGTTAATTTTTAAACAACTGGAGGGAGCATTCAATAAACGTAGAACAGACTGTTATTTCAGAAAATGCCACAGAGACATTGCAAACGGGGCTTATAGTTGGCAAGTGAACGTTAAATGCCATGATAAACATCGTTTTTTCACCCAGATTTATAGATGCCATGTCCGCATAAACTGTCATTCTCAACATATATTGCTTTCTTTCAGTTTAATAAGTGGGAGGTCGCCAAAATTTGTCTGTGAGTTAACCGAGGGTTGAAAATGAAGGCAAGTCAGATCAGAGTGCGTTCTGACAAGAGCTGGTAAAGGTGAAGTGTTAACGTTCATACCAGTTTCAGGTTCGAATTCTCGCAAGTACGATCACTTATCCTGGATGCGGCCTCTGGAACTAAAAAGGCAACACTCTGTGCTCTGGTCGAGTGTTTTGGCGTAAAGTGCTCGTGGTTGGCAAACAAATTATTTCAATGTACAACGCTATCCAGTCGCCTTGCTTCAAATTCCAAAGATAAAGCTGCTGATTCTACGCTGCGTTCAATTTTTTTCCCAGAACAGCCTTAATGTAGTCGCTGAACGTCTTTTCAGAGTATTTTTGCTCTTGTTCCCCCTAAAAAATTTAACTTATAAGGGAACGTCCTGTCCATACTAAATGAGTAGGCGTTCAGTAATGACAGGCATGAGATTGACATGAACAATTCTGGCTTCTCTGCTGTCGTATGTCAGCCAAAATCCACACCCCAATCGATGAATATTCAAGGATTGAATTCGGGTTTAGGTCAGCATTAAGAAAGACGTTCGACCAGTTGAGTTATGGGCTCACGTTCAAATCGCTGCAGTTGGCAGTATACAAGGATAAGGTGGGAGTAGTTAAGGGTCTAGTCTTGCGCCTGGTGCGTGTTCACGTCACGCCAGCCACCTGCGCCCGGTCCCACCTCCAGTCTTATTGACTCCGAGCTCCGGCAAGTGGGGGAAGAAAGAGAGAGAGAGAGAGAGAGAGAGAGAGAGAGAGAAAGTGCTGTAGATGCAGCGCAAGTCACCGCGCTGGCTTTCAGCCTGCTGTGAAGCACGAAGTGGACATCGCCCAACTCCATGGTCGAACTCATGTGGGTCTAGGCAGCGCTCGTACTCATTCATCCGACTCAGTTCCGTTCTGGAGGAGAAGGGGAAAGACAGCAGTAGCAGTCATCCATTCTGTAGATTGACCGACTGGCGGACATAGATTCAGGCTGCTATGACTCCCTTTTCACTTGGTCTCTATGGCACTCCCACTGCAAAGGATCCGAATCAGGTGTGGCGACACGCTTAAGGACGGCTCAGACCACGCCACCCACTTGCGCTCTCTCCAGTCCTCTTGTCTTAGTCATGACACCGGGCCCAGGTTGGGGAGGGGAGATAATGCGGTAGATGCCGCGCAAGTCTACTACCAATATAATCTAATTCATGCGCATTTCACCGTCTCTGGCCTGCCTTGGTGTGGCGAATACGGCCGGCATCGTCGGATACGACGGTCGGACTGTCGAGTAAAGAACCTCAGTGGTGGTCAGAGGCCCTGGAGTGTGGGTCTGCATGCGCATCTCTCCACTAGAGTGAAGTGGGTGTAAGTGAATAAAGGGCTTGTGAGAGTCAGTAAGTGTCCGCTTGATGAGGAGATAGCAGGTCTTGGGAGCCTGTGATTGGCCATTGCAGGGGCTGTATGCGTACATGGCCTGGCAGCTCGAGAAATGCGATCACGTGACCTCCTGCGTGGAATGGGCGCCAGAGATGGGATGTGCTACAATAGCATTCACTAGCCTTGTCTGCTAGCAAAACGGAATACGACCTTTCTGCGTTGACTCCAAGCCCGCGTGTACACTCCTCACAAACGTTCACATAGCAACCAGGGTTCGGTATTCCGTCGAGCAGTGAGGCTGTCCCAGTGGATGTTACTTCCACCCGACAACTACGCAAGATTACTTGGGTATATCAGACTAGCTACTGTATGTTATAAATGGTAAACTAGGTATAGAAGAAAACCTGAAACTTCTGCTGGTACTTACGACGGGACCTTCACTGCCTTCGGTGCCCGGTTTGCCCTGAGGACCCTGCGGCCCCCGTGGGCCACGGGGACCCGGCTCGCCTGTTGGGCCCTGGTCACCAGAGGGACCCGGAGGTCCGGGCAAGCCAATGGGTCCGGATTCACCAGGCGGGCCACGCTCGCCTACTTCACCACGGTCTCCGACAAAGCCAGCGGGTCCGTGGGGTCCAGGCAGACCCTAAACAAACAAGAATAGTTTATGCTCTGTTTGAATGTTTTCACTGCAGAGTAGGAGAATTAATACACTCTAATGTCTGTTTATTCTTATAGAGGGTCTACTTATTAGGTCAAAGGTAGCTTGCTTTGCTTGAATAAAATTCTCTCGGACGAAATACCGGTAACAGCGCTTTCTGCCTTACCTACCTGATTAGCAATTAATGCCTTCAAACTGTAGATCCTGAGCCCTTTTGTCAAAAGCGTTGGGGAAAACGTAAACTGCCCTTAGAAAGCTTTGCCAGCTGCCGCCTTATTTTCTACCATAGATTCTTTCCTAAATCCGTGAATGTCGCCTAGACTGCAGTAGTGTTTCAAGGCCTTTATAGCTTTGTCTTCGCTCGGGCTAGGTCAGACACGCCGTAATCAGTCCGTTTTCTGCCGATGGAGAGCCAAATCGGCTGATGAGTCCTTAGTCCTTTGGCGGTTTTCTGCCAGTCACTCATGGGGTCGCGAGACAGAGTCCACTGTCTCCTCTCTCATGCCATTGGACGCGGTTCATTTAGTTCCCTCCAGTACTCAGGTCAGAAGCTTCATGCAACTAATTGTGGGATGGGCAGTTTAAGCCTTATCTTGTCACTACTGCTGATTTCCTTGTTTGCAGGCAATCACCCAGTTGATCGCGTAAAAGCCTTCGTTCTTTTCATCCTTTGTATCTACCCAAATCAAATAAGTTGACACTCGTAGGAATACCATTAAAGGGGTTACTTTTTTCTGTTCTTAAACTTGATCGTTTATCAATAATGGGACTGCTTCTGAAACGATTGCGTATTTGCTGAAAATGTAAAGATACTCAAATTGCTTGATAAAATATAGTCGGTTATGCGCAGACGGAAAGCTTGCAACTGGTCTCATTTAAATGTTCATTGAAATTCTGATATGCACTTTGGCTTTTGAGAGTTATAATAATGATTAGCCTGCAGATTAATACAGCCACGCTGCCTTTTGAGTGCATTTTTCTTCGGCCGCCTGCAAAAAACAAGGTATCAAGCATTCTGCCTTCTTTGATTTCCTACCGGTTGGTAGCACAAACGGTGAGACTTATCTTGCACTTTTCTAGCGGACACCCATTTGGTAACGTTAAATCGCACAGATACACGCAACTGATGGCCCAGTGTGACCAATTGAATCAAATGAGTGAACCCTGCATAAAAATATAGATCAGGAGGCTAATTATGCCCATAGTCAACCATTATCGCATTTTTTCTCAGTCTTGGCTTTATAGAAGGTCGTACTAAAATACTTTCCAGTCCAAATATCTCCTATCCTTAGTGCACTTAGTTTCGTGCCTCCCAAAAGGGTGGCGCAATAGATGCGCTGGACCAACAGGGGGCAAATCAGACCAGGGGGTGCGTAGAGGGCGTTAGATGCTACGCATGTCTACTGTCACTTTAAATTAATCCCGCGCAAATCAGCCTGTCTGAGTCCACCTTGCTTTAAGACACCCGGTAGACGTAGTCATTAAGGATGGGTGAAATGTCGAGCTGCCCTGCCCTAACGCTTCGGCAGAATGGGTGTGGCAAGCCCAGGTCGATTCTATCGGTTACTCCAAAAAAAGTAGCATATTAACACCTGTAACATTTAAACCTCCAATTGGAGCATTCGCATTGTGGGTTCCTCCAGCGCACTCCCTCCATTTGCAGCTACATAACTTGCGTCTAATTCTGATAGACAGTTCTTCGATGTGACGAAGCGCATCAGTGCAAATCACTCGCTACGCTGTATTGAAACGTACAATTTTGTAAGAGAAATATTTTTAGGATGTTGAAACTAAAACTGCCAGAATTCCTTGAAAGCAAATCATACTAAATGCGAATACGGCTTACCACTGGACCGGTCGGGCCGGTGAATCCTTGCAAGCCACGCGGACCCTGGGGACCCTGAGGGCCAGGAGGACCAACCGGTCCTGCTGAACCCTCTTCACCCTTCATGCCGATCGGGCCAGAGGGACCGGGAGCACCGCGTGGACCGGGCGCTCCACAGGACCAACCGGACCTCGAGGTCCAGCTGGGCCAGTGGGACCCATGTTGCCCTTTTCGCCATCACGTCCTTGTGGCCCAACGGCGCCCAAGCTTCCCTTCTTGCCTGGAGCTCCAGCGTAGCCAACGGGGCCAATGGCACCTTGGGACCCCTAAATAAGTTCATTTTTCTCTAAAGGGTGGCTTCAAAGCGACAAAAAAGACTAAAGAGTAGTCAGGAATTCTAGACGCACCTTTTCACCTTCTGGGCCATGGGGACCCATTTCACCGACTTGTCCGACTTCACCTTTCTCACCCATGGTTCCCTCGGGACCCCGTGGCCCCGGCAGACCTCGCTCACCCTTTTCACCCTTTTCACCTCGCTCACCCTGAATACCAGTCAGACCGGGCCGACCCATGACACCCTTGAGACCAACGTCACCGCGGGGTCCGCGGTCTCCCTTGTAACCCATTGGACCCATAGGACCTATATCACCAGTTGGCCCAGGAGGACCGTCCGCGCCCTTCTCGCCGATATCACCCTGCGGGCCGGGGTTACCTACTGGTCCGGTGGCTCCTGTGGCGCCGACGATACCAGGAGGACCTCTGGGACCTGGGGGACCGGGAATACCGCGATCACCCTGTGGACCCTGTGGGCCAGCAACACCCTCGGGACCCGGGGGCCCGGGAGGACCCATTAGTCCAGCGTCACCCGCCTCGCCTTTGGGACCTGGTGGCCCAACAAATCCAGGCAAGCCGCGGGGACCCGGATGACCGGGTGGACCTTGTGGGCCCTAAGAGAAATAAAAAATACTTATAAAAATAATGCTAAATGAAAGCATGAAATAATCAGTTCAGAAATTGTTATTCGTTCAAGAATCTTCGCTAACCAGTTTATCTTGTTGGGTGCGTGTGCCTGCATGCAATACTAATTTCTGATTGTCTACCATATTATAATTAATAACCTGAAAATTCTTTTTCGGGTTGACACATACAGACTACATGGTCCATATTCGAGTGTGAACGAGGAAGAAGGAGGGTCTGAATTAAAAATAATCGTCTAACCTCGCCTCTTTCATGCAAAAGAGGCCCAATGAGAACTCTTTTCCTGGGGTTCACTCGATCTCATGGCGCATTGCTACCGCATTTTGTTTGATAACAAAATGGGCAAGATCGGAGCAGTCTGCGGTGGAGGCATGATTGTCCGTTGACCGCAAATAAACCTATGAATTTCGACTAGTGAGCTCTATTAATTGAAAATAAGAAGAAAACTATTTACTCGCCAGAATCATGGCTTTATGCATCCAAGATTTCGAACTCTTTCTAGAGTCCATCTTCAGCGATAAATGCGGCAACAAAACAGGCAACCCTTATACGAAGTAGGAGCCACTCAATCAGCAGTGAAGCAAGTTCGGAGGTGACTGTACAGGGCTCTGTATGCAGGCACCAGATCGATAAATCAAATGACTGAGTTCTCATCGGAGGCCCAGGCTTCCATATATTCCCGGCTTGTCTTGCTATTTATTTTCATAAAACCCACTCCTTGGCATGCATCGCTTTACGTTCCAAATGTATCCGAGGCCACGGAAAGTCAAGGTAAGGATAAGGGTGACTTTGGAGCCCGGGGTATAGTTCGTTGTTCCATGCACTGATTGCTGCTGTAAGTATGTGGGCAAAACGCTATGATATATAAAGGTGTGGGCGCATAATTGAGATATTTGTTGGATAGACGATCTAGTGACACGGGTGCATTCACCAGTTTAGGAGTTAAACACACCATCACCTTCACAGCCAGGTTGATATATGGACTATTTTGGATCAAATTCAAGTTAAAAAGCATTTATTTCTATGAGTTTGGTCATATATTGGTCAAAAAGCTGCCCAGCTTCATCATCTACCAAGGAAGCTGGTCTTACGAGTGGCCAGTGCCGTCTAGGTCATCCGTGGTCGTGGGATCAGCTTTGATATTTTTATATTTATACTGTTCATTTACTTTTTCGCTTCTCCGAAGGTGGACGGCTCATGACAACAGAATTTTTTGTTAGATTTTGAATCTGTTTTTCCACAGTTATTCTCCCACTTATGCGTACGTATCACAAACGAACTTCCATACGACCTTGTCTAGCATTTGTATAGTCATTTAAATAAAAACGGTAATACCTTGGATGAAAGTATGTCAGAGAAAGAGCAAATCGAGTATTGAAAGAAGTATATTTTTTTACAAAGTCAAACATCAACTTTTTCTGGGGAAAATAGTAGATGCATTATCCGAAGTTTTCGCACCCGTATGGTAGCACATCAGCAGAGACTCTGAGGGTGCAAGCGAACAGATGGATAGGGTGTGGGGGGTTAGTGCCTGTGACTTTGCTGGTTTCACGCCCAGTGGCCTTACGGCGTGGTTACGGCGTGCGGCCTTGACTTGCTAACTGGGGGGGAAGGGTTATCAGCATCGGAATATTTTAAAAGGAAATAGGAAAGCAACGCACTTCCCCTTGATAGCTTATCTGCACCTATATACAGTGCTTATTACCATCTTGGAGTATCAGGAAACTAGAGCCTGCGGTTGCCCCTGACCTCACAGACACTAGACTTGCGCGTGCTCGGCCCCACCAGCGCTCAGAGGCACTTTTCCGCGAGGGCCCTCCTCGTGAGGAAAAAAAGGTACCTAGCGAACTCACAGGGCTTCCGGGAGGTCCCTGTTCGCCAGTGGGTCCAGTCTCTCCGACTCGACCCATCGGACCGGAAACACCTCGGGGACCGATGCTGCCCTTGTCACCAGGGGGTCCGACGTCACCCTTATAGCCGCGGTGGCCGGGCAAGCCGGGAAGACCGGGAGATCCGGGGTCACCTTTGGGGCCCTGGAGACCCATGACACCCTGTTCACCATCCCTTCCTGGACGTCCCTGGCGAGGAGAAGAAAATCAATGTGGTTAGTCGGAGAAAACAGCATGACCCGGGTACCAAGTTGGCGACCTAATTCCTCGTTGCTTCTCAAATAACGCGAGTAACGCTTCAGCTACTTAATCTCAACAGAAAGTCGTGCATTTAAATGCTGTAAATTTGCCGGAAAGGAAGCTTTAGGGGCTTAATCAGAAGATTAAGATCGATAAAAATATTTATCCGAGCTTGTTTTGACATCAATACTCTTTTGTACGGGTTACTTATATGACCCTTAACACAAAACCAGAATAGGAAAGCCCCGCCTAAGTAATAAAGGTGGCTCCGTGCCTAATTCCTGAGAGGGAAATATTCCTGTGTCCTAGCATGAACCCAAACCATCGCCCTTAGCTTAGACCTAAAATTACTTTAATCTTACAGGTAACACTAACCTTAACCCTTGTCCTGATTTCCCCGGACCCACTTGTTCCCGTTCGAATGTCCTGATTAGGGCCATATAAATAATCATTACCCTTTTTCTTTTAACGTGCGCAACACAAAGCTTTGGCGATTACGATTGTATGAAATTACAAATGATTCTGCTATCATCAGGCGTGAGTGATGATAATTCAAGCAGAAGTAGCTCCAATAATAAAGGGACAATGTGGCATTCTAACCAGGAGTCATTTTAGATTGAACCTGATTAAGCTCGGAAGCAGTACTGCTAATGAAGTCCCTGGTGGAACGCATAAAAGACCGGTCTCGCAAGTATGCAACAAAACGAAAACTGCTTCAAATACTTGTTGGGGAAAATTACTTACCCGTGGGCCCTTCGGGCCCTGACGTCCACGAGGACCAACCGGACCAGTGAATCCGGCTTCACCGGGCGGACCCTGGTCACCCTTTGGTCCCTCAGGTCCCATTGGCCCCTGCGCGCCTGGCAGACCAGTCATGCCCTGCACTCCTCTAGAGCCCTTAAGCATCACCTACACATGAGAAATGGGAAGAAAATTGGTCTAATTACTCAGGAATTGAGAGGCGACGCACAGTAAGATATAAAGCCACCAAATAGGGAAAATTCAACCTACGACGGACTGCTGAATGGCCGTACGGAACTGAGCCATTCGGAGGTTCTCGTTTTTCCCATGGGAAGGGACTGGCATTAGGAGAACGTGGCCTGCAGCGCCCTGCGGGCCTGGAGTTCCGGGGAGTCCAGGGCGACCGTTACGACCCTGAATTCGGAAGAAAAACCGAGAAGATACATTTGACCCAGTAAGAAGAAAGTGAGAAGAAATAACAGCGAGGATTTCAAGTGTAAATCCACTGATAAAATAGAACACAGGAACTACTGTAAAACGGGAAGGGGTGTTGTAGTAATATTATCCGTGGGGTAGAGGAACGACGCCATCAAATAAGTCGACGGAAGACATTGAGGATACTCGCATTTTTGCAGCATGATTTCATTTTATTGCACCAATGAGGTCATGGAAGACACGCGCAATATAAAATATGCCAACTAAGGGCAAGTAAACGGGCGGAAAACAGTTAATCCAAGGTTATTGATTAAACACGGTTGGATTGGGTAACCGCCTGTGGCAAAAAAACTTAACCTTAAAGCTAACTCTTACCCTTTGCCTGAGCCTAACCTTAAACCTAACCTTAACCCTAACATATTTTTTCAGCATTTCATTAAGCTCAGCTTGAACCGTTAAGCTAATATTAACTGCCTACTGAAATCAAATAAACCGGTATGTTATGGTAATCAAAACTAAGGACTTAAATGTTTAATCGTCCCCGAAATAAATGAGTGCATTATGATAAATCTGAGATGTAAAATTTGTGAGATTAAAGATTCGTCCAAAATGACTTATGCGTACACAACGAAGAATAGTTAAGAAAGGACTAAGAACAAAGTGCTTTAAAGGTTTACACTTCAACCAATTGCGCACATTATTCCACAATCTTTTATCAACAAGGAAGGGACGCGATTTATTTACCGTCATCAGCCAATGACAACGCAGTTCAAGCTAAAACGCCGTCGTGGGATCTGAACCCCCAGTTCAAAAGCAAAACCGAAACGTTCTTTTTTATACTGGGGTCCGGATTAATTGCTGCAGATGGCACTTTTTGAAACTTTTTTGGTCCATCAGCACAACCTCGCCAGCGTGATTGAATATTTCCTTTGACGTCGTGGCTGCGTGCGCGACCCAACCGACCAACGCTGGTTCCACACAGCGCACGAAGACCAATAAATGGATGTTGGGCGCAAAAACTGTCGCTACCTCGCCAGACCCTCACAGCCATGTATTCTACCCCGGATTCAACCGTTCCAGAGGCTTCAGCTGGTTCAGACGCATATTTCATCGCCGCTGCTGTGGGTGGGTGGGGAGAGAGTGAGGTTGACGGTTCAGCGCATTTTCCTCACGATAAAAAAATCTGATGCGTTTGTAGCTTACACGGCTTGGATGGTTACTGCCAACTGACAGGATAACTCGGTCTCTCAGATTGAGGGTCAGACTGCAATGGCTCCTTTATATGGCCTTTATGGCAATCCGACTCAGCTGGGATCCGAGTCGCCCCACCTTTTTTTTGCCCTTGTTTGTGGTGAACCACAGTGCGTTTACCCGCGCCCTCTCCCATTTCCGGTCTACTTGATTCTGTCTTGACACTGCGCCAAGGTGGGTGAATGAAATAGAAAGTGAGGCCGGTGCAACGCCAGTCTGCTCTCACTATAATACAGTGCAAATCAGCGTCCATGCACCAGCATGCTGCGGAATAGACGGTGGAAATCGTCGAACTTGACGCTCGACATCGCTGCCTCCAACCGCTCGCGTGGAAATGTGGCACACTATGCGGAGACCAGCACGTATGTGGCACACGCAGACGGGAAGTTGAGCTCTGTTAGTCACTTGCGCCCATTGCTGATCGGCTCGGAGAGCGGACCGATGAATTAGAAAAGGGAGGGAGAGTGAGGTTGATTCTGGGACTCCGTGCCCACAACACTTTAACGTATATGCTCACTATAACCAATCTGGCATGCTTTAAAATTACCCCAGATGAGTTAAAGCTTCCAACTGACGGGGCGACTCGATCCTCCAGGATGGAAAATTAAGCGGTAACGGTTCCCTATGGAGCTGCCATTCACATCGGATCTGAGCTACTCCCATGTTTCTGTGAAAAGCGGACCAGCTTATGTGTTGTCCACGAAGGTGAACTGTTGAGCTTGGTCATCTAGTGTGTCTGAGACCTCCTGTGGTCGTTTTAATTCTGGTTTGATACAGGACTCAGGCGTGTGAGGAAGAGAGAGAGAGAGTGCGCCATATACTGCGCAAGTCTACCAATACTATAAACTACTTCATGCGCAAGTCACCGTCCTGCGTCCACCTTGCCCCAAGGCACCCGGCGCATATAGTTGCTGGCGATGGTCGAACTGACCAAGCGTCTTGCCGGGTTGCTCGATTAGCCTCCAGTGCTGTTACGCCGGTCACAGACCTACACAGATCAATCAGTTACACTTGTCTGCTTTATTTCTAACTGGCGGCCGTGGGTAACCTAAGTGGGTGTTAGAGGGATCTTAGTAAGCCAAGTGAATTCGGAAAACTGACCACAATAGTTTGGTTTTTTAAATTTAACACCCATAATCGGCCATCCGTTTAGACCGAATTAATTAGAGCTGCTATCGCTAACCATCTTCTAGTTGAGAGAGTACAGATTAGGTTGTTGCTGAATAGTTATGTGATCCAAGCATTCTTCAGTACTGTTTGCAATTCTGTTTTCCTAGTGCAGTGACCTTGTTGGGGCATATGAGTAAAACAGAAAACAAAACAGCAGACAAAGTTATTTTTGAATTGGCTCACCCGAACTCCCTTTTCGCCCTTTGGACCCGGGTCCCCCTTCTCACCAGGTGGCCCCTAAAAGTATAAGTATGTGCAGTAAGAACTCGGTGCCACGTACGCTATATCATTCATGATGAGAGGGGGACATTTTGACTTACACGAATGTATTCGCGATCGTTGTACTGAAATAAGATAAAAGTAGTATAAAAATCCAAAAAATAGTCGTTGAAGTGCTGGAGTCTGAGTTCCTAATGACTAATTTTAAAAAAGCTAAGAGATTTCTATATTATCAAGTCTGACTTCTTAGAGCATGGGCGACCGATGACGAGTTATGGACACTCATTTCTACGGGACCGGAGCTGTTGATCTTAGTGTGCGATCCCATGCAGAGCAAAAGTTAGAAGAAGAAGAAAAAAAAAAGAATAAGTATCTGACCTAGACTGGAGGTTGATTTGAACCCTCTATCTCCAAGTTTGCACTTTCGGGACCTCATCAGTATGTGCTTACAAAGCCACAGTTGGAAAGTTTTCCTGCGACGCACACTAGACGGAGGTTTTACCTCTCGCCAAGTCACCATCCCCTTTCCATTTTTCTAAGACAAGTCAATGGTATATGGATGAAGCAAGGGCGAGTGAGAGCTTCCAGCTTGCATCGAATCCGCGTGCAAATTGCGATTTCACCCCATTCCAAAAATTGGTCGTCTCCATCCCTTACAACAGACAGCTTAGGTTGTATTTTTCGGCTTCAGTCAGCATGTGCTGAATGTCAGGAAAGTATATTACAAGCGATGACGGCTGCTTATCGACTTCTTACGCTTGGACGACTCGTACTTCCGCTTGCATACGCGAGCAAAATATATTAGTTCCACCGCAAACCTTAGAATGGTAAAACGTTGTACACTAACCGGGGCAAGTTATCGTAAAGGAAGTTAAAATCCGAGCCAACATCTAGGGCACCAGAGTGAACACGACAGACATTTGCCACTCCCCCTCCTCCCTTGTCTTGAGGCCACATGCACGTAACGAGCCACCCTATCTGTGATTAAAATTGTCAATCTCGGGGGCTCAATGTGTGGAAGCATTCGTCCAGAAGCAATCAGAATCGAAAATAATATTCATTTGCTTTTTGCTTACGCCATACTTATATGCGCTTCGGTCACATTGAGGCCACATGCGCTTGGGAAGCGGTACCGCCAGGAGGTCGAAAATGGGCAACTCTAACCTATTTGACCCAACGGCAAAAGTTCTTAATTATTGATTACTCGCTGCGGGGAACCTTAGTTCTCAAACAGTACAGGGCAAAGCATGCAGAAGCGTTGACGCTTTCATTGAAAGATGAACATTCTACTTATAGGTTGTCGTATACATGAAGCTCTTTGAAAAGAACCTTTGACTTTGCCATGTTTCCGAAACTGGTTTCCTAGCTCGCAATCAGATGAGTGCTTTACGCAAAAAGCCGTCAATGTTGGCCATATAACTGGCGACATGCTTTGATATTGGTTAATTATTCTACCGGTATGCGTCCGCTGAATCTCGTTGTGGTCTACAACATAATGCCTGAAAAACTGTACTTCGATGTACTATGGTCAGAAAGCTTTTCTTCTACCAGGCCGGTTACCAAATAGGAAAAAATCCGTCTGTGCTATCACGCACATACTAAAAACTGGATATACTCTTTATCAGAAATTAAGATGCACTCATGTAGACTGTCTCTTGGACGAAGGCCATTGATTTCCTGACGTGGAGGAGTCATGCAAATTGGGAATTTGCATCTTTTATACGCTTAAGGGCGAAAATTGAACCAGGCTGAAGAAAGTACAGTGGAAACCCAGTGCTATATTCCATGCTAGGTTAACTTGAGAACAGCAAGGGGAAAGGAAAGCAAGAAAAAAAATTTTCTATTCAGCATACTTTTGTTGAATTTCCTCCTCTGTCTTAGCAGTGTGTGTGTGTGTGTGCGCGCGTGCGTGCGTGCGTCCATGAAACCATATAATAAACGGCCATGCTCACCTGCTCAATCATCTCATCCTGATTCAGCATCATCTCATAGGTGTGTGCACGGTTGAGCGGAGGACAGACCTTGGCTAGTTGGCTGTGATACTGATAGGCAAAGGCCGGGTCCGGCACCAGCATGAGGTCTGACAGTTTCATCTAGAAAGAATGGGAGATGACATTAGCGAACTTTCCGCCTTTCAAGAGGGAAGTGGATGGGCGGATACAGTGCCCCAGGCTTTAAGGCTGCCAAATAAAACTGTGATAGCGGAGTGTCGTGGATCCATGCTACCGCGGAAAGACCACGCCGGTTCTCTTGTTTACACGTGTGATTTGATACTGCCTTTCCTAATTAGGTCGGTACAGACACACAGATTTTGGCCTTCAGGGAACTGTTGCTTGCTTTAATCTCTAGCTCTGAGTTGTGCATAGCCGATGCCGTGGGTCAAAGACGGGCTATAAGTCAATCATATAATCCTAGTGTACCTTCTTCCTGTAGGGATTGGTGAAATGTCTATGACATATCTGAAAGACTCCGTCTGTAGACCGTCTACACCTGCCTGCGGCTCTTGTCCCAGATGGTGGTCGGGCTATGTTCACTTTAATGAAGGTAAAATCAGCCCTAAACGGTGCTGCAACAATCTATCAACATTCTCTATAGACACGTCCTCTAGGAAATGAATATACATGTATGCATATACACATATGGAGTCCCATAACCGATCGGCGAGCGTCTATCCACCAATCTTAATATTCCCGATCGAAAACGGTAAAACAGCGGACCTTTGTCTCAGTGGTTAGACTTCTAATCAAATGGTCGCGGGTTCGAGCCTCGGGTATGCACCACCTAGGGCTGGGTATGGCTGGTTGATGAGGTTAATAAGTTAGAAATGGTAATACCAGTCTCCCCGGTTTTTGACGGTAATATTCTTCTGCATATAATAATATAGCCATTACGCGGCCGCTGTTGGGGCTTGAAAGTGAGCCCAAAAGCAGAACGCGACGAATAAGTCCCATAAATGATCAGTGAACGGCCACCCACCAACATTTAGGCTGAAAGGAGTACCGATATAGATACTTGAGACTGGGTGGTCATTTCCGGTCGTCCGGTCCGGTTTTGGATGGCCTAAAACTCTAACCCGCTCTCGTTGGTCATCCAACGCCCATGGGCCCGTTCCTCTGTTCGTTACAGTCAGCCGGAGCACTGTAGTATTCCAGAGATATGGACACTGACAATGCAGAGATTCCTAAAATTTTAGAACGCTTTATTGCGCTTTATCAGGTGCAAGCATAACGAAACACTGAGTAAGTTGGCTTTCAAGGTCAACGTGATCGGCTCAGGTTTGAGTATCAGTCCTTCGCAATACGTAGCTTTTTTAAATAAATCCATGTTCAATTCAGAGGTCTGGCCACAACTTCGTTCTTACACATATTGCTAATATACGGAAGTATTTTCACATTTTTATCCTCAGTTGAAAATCACCCCCTTAATTTGAGTTGCTGCAACTAGCTTCTAGCCTTAGGTAAGTACTCAGTTCCCAACGAGTGGTTAGGGCATTGAGTTGTGCGCAAATATCCACTTGTGTTTTCTGGGTATACCGAATTTTCGAATTTAAACCCATATGAGTGTCTCCTAAGAATTACTCTCATATTAAAATGTATGGACATACATAAGTCGAGGATAATCAGATATTCTAACCCATAAAGTTAAACCTTGGTCTAAAGCCTAATCTTAATCAGAATCTAAACCTTGAACTTTAACCCCAATTCCTAACTGTAGCCATAATCCCAGCCTTTAAGCCTAACCTATACCTCACACCTCCTAACCCTGGCACTAGAAATAGTATTAAGGCGAATGCTCATCTTAATTTTAACTGTTTATGGGGACGTGATGAGGTGTGAGGGAAAGGGAAGCGGATTTTGAGTAAGCCTGTTCAAATGGCATAACTAGGTCTTTCATAGGAGTAAACACTAGGACTGACCACATATCCAATCTTCGACTGCCATTGTGTTTACACAAGTGTAGCCATAACGGAAAGCTGACCCCTTACTTGCCACGTGCTTTTAGGGCGAACGTGGCCTGTTTCATAGTTTGACGGTCAGTCTCTTGACAATTCCTTTTTTCAAGTAAACATACTTTCTTTTTAGAAGTCCTGGGAAACAATCGTTTTTTTTTAATGCCACTAACATATGCAGGTTCTTTTACTCGGTTCTAATTCAGTTCGTTGGCCAGAGTAGTTGTATTCTGAGTCTGACCGAAGTTGAGCACTCGCGTCCAGCAAAGGGATCGTTAAGATCTGCTTCTCTGTGCTGGGTATGACGGAGTTGGAAGCATACGCGCATTTGCTTGCATCTTTGGATCTGCATCTATAGCGAACTGTATAAACATGCAGTGACCATAGTAACATCGCCTCTGATGCATACTTTCAAGTACGCACCAGTGGCGGTCCTTCCCGCATTGCTTCCACCTCCTTTTGAACGTGAGAGGGTTTCATCCAATCACAGCCATGCAAACAGACCAATCAGCTTAAAGACTGACGCAGACACGCCCGTGCTCAAGATACTTTGGCACGACGGGCGGCTTTCGTCCGACTGCTAGCTTGCGCAAAGAACACAAAGGCCTCTCTAGTTTTTTTTTACTTTTCCTACTCGGAACGTAGTTTGAAGTTCGTAGTGGGGTTTTGGTCTACCCATAGCTTACGTTTCCACGACAAACACACACGCACCCACACATATGGGGGGGGTGCTTACATCAAAGCTGGGATTTTCATCTTTGCTATGCAGTAGGAAGACTGATCCATCCTCGATGGACGTACGTGGCTCCGTGGACCGTTTCAGGTCTGCGGTTTCCTTCTCCTCACCGTTGATAAGGAGCACCACGATATCGCCTTTCACACTCAGCCCGACAGTCGTCCACCTAGGAGATGTGAAAACAGTAAAGCGAGTGCATGCGCAAGACGAGTGTACGATGACTTGCAAGAGTGCAACTTGCCGAATAAACAAAAGACAGATACATGAAAAAATATGTACTGAAGTTAGCTGACTTGCTCGTATCTACTCCTCTGGGGAGACAGCAACAATCTCAGGTAACAGGTCTCACATGGCTCAGGACCGCAGATGTCAGTAACCTCGTGGAGAGGTGTTGACGTAGCACAAGAATGCTACCACTGAGGACTAGGGAAGACATCCTAGTGCATGCATTGACCTGCAGGGCAACATTTGCAGCTACATGGCTCAAAACTTATAACTACAAAGGAAGCGTAGCTGGTAAACCACGGGGCAACCGACCAACCAGACGTCAGTGAGACCACATTCACCGGTAGTAACATATTTTGTCAAGTCGCCGAAAAGATGAACAGCTCAAGGTTGGTGACTCGCGGTCATGCAGTGACGTTCGGTCCTCTTCTCAACGCAGATTTATTGCACTTCTGATTGCCTAGGAGTTGGTACTCTGATAACTTGGGACTTCAGCATCAAAGTATTTGCTAAAGGTGCGGATAATAGTTTTCACAAAACGCCGGATCAGGCCAACTCATCGGGCAACCTTTTGTAGACCTTAGTCTACGTCTTCTGCCGTTTCTACTCCTCAAATTCCTAGAGGATAGCTATTTATTTATAAAACGGTATTGCTCGCCTATTTTACATAAAATTTTCAAAAACTGTTTTAAGTCCTTTTTCAGTTTGTTGGAGCATGATTTGACGCTGAATGCGAGAAGTTTATGGACGAAGGTAGTCCACCTCCACGCGCATCATCGGCGAATGTGATTCAGAATTATGGCAAAGGACTTTCAGAGCACCTTCTAGATATTAAGAAAGCCTGTTACTGCCTCTTCAGTATTTCTTGCTCCAAGGTTAACACCTAATATGAGCTGATTTTGAGTAATTTTTAAAAATTAGCTACAATTACCCCTTTCCAATGAGAGTCTCGCTGAACTGGATGTGGTTGGCTGTCTCAGGTGTCTCTGCATAGTCCATGCTGAGGACAGCACTGGATGTGAGACCGAGGACCTGGCGCCCCTGAGCGTCGCGCACATCGAAGATGGTCTGTTTTTCAGCCACGTCGACCTCCACCATGGCCATGATGGAGAAGTCCGTCGGCAGGCCAGCTACAGAAAAGGCATAATTGAGAAAGAAGAAGAAGAAGAAGAAGAAGATGATGATGAAGAAGAAGGTTGTTTATTCACCGGAATCATGGCTTTATTCGTCTGAGCTTTCAAACTCTTACTGGACTCCATCGTCAGAGATAAAACAGCAACATAAACGAGTTAAATGTATAGGGGGGGAGGCGTAGGGGCCAATCAGACATAAGTGGCGCCAGTCTGGAGGTGAATACTCAGGGCCCTGTATACCGGCACCAGATCGATAAATAGATTGACCGAGTTCTCATCGGAGGCCCAGGCTTCAATCAACTCTCGGCTTTTCTTTAATCTGGCGTGGGCGTTTATCTTCGTGGCTGCGAAGTTAAACTCGTGACCCGTTTCGTAGGTGTGTTAGACTTGAACGCACGCCCGAGCGGATGGTCTTTAAGCGTTGAGCTACTAAACGGGGCAGTATTTAGTCTAGATGTCACACAGGCAAATCGGCAATGATCCGAGGCAACATTGCCGCTGACCAATCAAGGGGCTCGAATGGCCACACAAGCACTGGCCCGGATTTATTAATCGGTCATTTAGATTAATGCCATCAGATTTATTCCTACCCATGAGCTGGCGATGGCATGACTGTGTGAGATTGCCTTAAGTTGAGACGCCGTTTAGGAAGAACTAACTTTTAACTTGAAAGTGCATGCAAAATAGACACGATATGCACGTTTGAGATAACATCTGTGGCGGGCGCACAGGAAGTCCCTGTTTTAAAATGAGACTAAAATAATCAATAAGAGTCTCGTTGTTTTTCAGCTGACCCTAAAGTTTACAAATATTCTGAAACCTTTTTAGGGAGCTTTACAAAACTATTCATTTTACATCAATCGCATTTCAGACCGGGTTCTTAAATAATTTGGAAAGGAGGTTTCAGATATCACACTTACAGCGCTAACACTAAAAGTTTAATTCATACAGCGGCAGACCATGTCCGCTGACGGGGTACTGATGAACTTCGATTCAGAAAATTAATTTACCTTCGAAACAGAGGCTGAAGAACAACTCCCATTTCTAGGTGTCCCCGTACACAGAAAGACTGCTGGAAGGCTACAAACCTCAGTTTATCCCAAAGATACATACTCGGAGGCCATCTTACATTTTGGGAGTAACCACCCCATGTCTCACAAACGAAGCTCTGTTAACAGCTTGCTAAATTGAGCAAAAATGCACTGATCCGATGAAGAAACATCTCGAACAGAAATAAAAATACCCTTTTCAACTTATTTTCCTAAAATGGATATCCTCCCGGACTTTTTTCTTCGATGAATGTGGTGTCAAGGGTATTTCCAGAACTACGACCACGCGGTAGCCAAAAGCCATAGCCTGGCAAACTCTCCCTTACGTAAAGAATGTATCTGAGCTGATCGGAAAACAGCTCAAGAAACACTATATACAAATAGCGCACAAACCTATAACTGCTTTGCGCACCAAGCTTTTACACCCTAAAGATAGGGTTGACTGTTTCAACAGAAAATACATCCTCCACAAAATATCGCGTACCAGTTGTAATGCAGTCTATTCAGGCCAAACCGGAAAATCAATTCCACTCGTATACATGAACACCAACTAGCGTTGAAGGGATGAGACCATCTATCCCAGGTAGCAGTGCAGACACGGAAAACAGGACATATATTTGCATGGGAGGAAACCTGCACCATTGGCACCTGCCCACCAAGGAAGGGCCGTGAGTTTCTTGAGGCAATGAACTCCGATGAGGCACACAGTAACAGGATTGTCAATTTAAAATTCACTTACAAATTTCTCAAGGTCAGGTGAAAGCGAATACATTCAACATCAACCAGATAACTGAATGCAGCGAACTCCTATTGGTCAAGCACAGCATCTTTGCCTGGATGGTTTAAATTTAGCTGTGTTTTGTGCAACCCCATTTGTTTGAAGACGAATTAGGGTAGTAGAGTCGAACATTTACACAATGATGATTATTTTCTTTTTGAATAACTTGACCTGATTCTAATTGAATTTCTTGGGATGCCAATATTCCAATATATAACATAATATATGGATAATGTTAAATATTAATTAGTAAAAAACATGCCGTCGTGGTTAAATAGGAAAAAAATAAACTGCTTTATTTACAGTGAAGCCCTTGAATGAGACTTACATGGCAGAATGTCCGATGTTGGACGCACCAGCTTCTGACTGTCGTTGAAGGTGTACGCACTGCCAATGCTTGGGCACAAACCATCCTGCTGGTTCACACTCTTTCCAACAAGGTCGTTCAGGTAGAATTTGGTCACAAAGTCCACACTCTCTGGGTAAGGCAAGACAGAGTAAAGTGCAGCTTAGTGAAAGGCATTCTTACTAAAGAGTGAAGGGGTGTCAAAGAATACAGGTGGAATGGATGCTGTACTCAAACCCTGCATCAGAATTGGGGGTTTTCATCAGTTGCAGTAGGCTGGACGGGTGGCTTAACCAAAATATTATTAAATTCGGCACTCTTGGTTGAGCGTTGGAAGTACCCAAGCTCCTTCCCCCCTTTGCTTTAGTGGGTTCGAATCACAACAAGGCTAATGTTTTTCCCAATTGTAAATTCAGTTAAATGGGGGCTGCAGACACCGGGGAGGCTGCTTAAATTAAGACCGAATCTCTGTGGAACCACGAGTATCATTTTCGCAATATATTTTTTGTTTTTTCCTAGTTTGGTGCTCACCGCTCTGATTACGGTACATGCACCTTCCGTTGTACCATGGAGCTCAATATAGGGCCCTCGCATACAGTCGCATAGCGAGTTGTGGTATAAGCAGCGCCAATGTTCCTTGCTGTTGTGTGATCTGTACTAAAGGTATAAATGAATAGAGCAACTGACTGGGTTTTGCAAAATGAATTGTCTTTCTTATTTGCAGGATAAGCCAATAGTCCGATCAAGAGAACTTTGCAGACGTTGTCTGAGAAAGTTCGGAACGAGAAACTGTACGATCGGAGCTTCCAGGAACGTGGATCTGCCTCCGGCTATAGTACGTTAGTGACAAGCGGGCTTGTGAAACCTCTCCACCACATAGGTTTGATCTACTGTAGTTGCGGAGAAAGAATCGCAGTTTTCTAGGGACAATCCAATGGCGGGCGGAAAACGATGGTCCAGGAAGGAGCACCTGCATATCAAATAAACCCCACGCCCCTGCCAGAAAGCCAGAAAGAATGACTACGAACATGAAATCAGCGCAGCACAGTACCAGGTGACCAGCGTATGTCATCGAGCCACAAGTAACGACAGTTCGACCGTTGTATTCAACGAGCTTCATCGTGTGCTCCATCGCATGGTGGCTCTAGGGCGCTGATTTGCCCGTGAATTATTTTTTAGTGATAGTACACTTGCGCTGCATCTAATGCACTCTCTCTTCCCTCATCCACCTGTCCCCGGTGACAAGATAGACACGAGAAGACTAGAGACCGGGTCAGGCGCAGGTTGCCGATGCGGTATGTGCCTACGCATAGGCGTTCCCCTAGATCCCCAATATGGGGCATTTGTTATTGATAGGTAGCCGCATTAACGTCTGCCATGCCCTGATCTAGCCACCGTGTTAGTCCAGTGCATCTACCCCGTAGCCCGTTTAAGGGACAACTCATGGAAATCAATGAGTAATAAAAACCAGGAGGGTGATTCAGTGCTTCCTTGGCCTACCAGGCACTCAGCAACATTGTAGAAATCCGGTCCAAAGAAAAGATTGTGATGCTGGGTCGTTGGAAAACAGGTCGATCATACAGTGAAAAAGTGTGTAGATAAACTACAGGCTGTAAAAAAACGTAGAAGGTTAGCGTGTTGGAATTTGGCCCGTGACGGACCTAGGGTCTCGATGAATTTGCTACCAGTCTGTACACTGAGGAGTGCATGGAACCATCAAAGTGACTGGGAAGTGGCCATCAAGATCAACATAGTCCTGTATCGACCCACTAAGTAGGATGACGCAATTGGGACCGTGGCAAGAGTAAACAGTTTGTTTTGTTGATTGCCTCTGACTTTTGATAATCAATTTAAGATTCCGATGGCTGCGAAAGATAAACCTATCCGGTCAAACCGCATTTTATACTAGTCTGCTTGTTCACTTGAGGAAGGAATTATCATTAGAGTCAGTTAACAACATTTAACTTCGAAGCATGTTGTTGATGATGATGATGATGATGCTGCTGCTGCTGATGATGATGATGATGATGATGATAATGATGATGATGATGATGATGATGATGATGATGATGATGATAATGATGATGATGATGATGATGATGATCATGATGATGATGATGATGATGATGATGATGATGATGATGATGATGATGATGATGATGATGATGATGATGATGATGATGATGATGATGATGATGATGATGATGATGATGATGATGATGATGATGATGATGATGATGATGATGATGATAAATGATGATGATGATGATGATGATGATGATGATGATGATGATGATGATGATGATGATGATGATGATGATGATGATGATGATGATGATGATGATGATGATGATGATGATGATGATGATGATGATGATGATGATGATGATGATGATGATGATGATGATGCTAATGGTGAACAAGACGATTTATATGACGATAATGAGGAGGATGAGGAGTAGGAGGAGGAGGATGATGAAGATGGGTTTTGAACGAAAAGGAGGGAGTGGATAGGGAGTAAGTAAATATGCTCTGTGCCAATGACAACTTTCGTTGAGAAGTAGCAAAAAAAAACAGTAAAGTCAGTGAACTCACCAGTTGGAAGTTCCCCAAAGACAGAAGCACTAGCTGCTTGGTTCACTCGCAAACGCGCTACTAGGAGGAGCAGGAGGAGGCAGGTGGCCATCGCCCCCCCACGCGGTTGGAGCATCCTCTTTCGAGTGTGAGCTATTACAATCTCACTCACTCCTTACGGGTACCTGTTGATGCTCGGTGTAGCAGCGGCACGGGACGGATTGCTGCAGCCAACAACGCTCTTTCTGCGGCAACACCTCCAACGTCGCGGCTGCAGGTAAAGCCTCCACCGGTACAGTCGCTACTGCTGCAACCGACTGTACAGAATGTCGGTCGGGGCAATCCGCCCCCTTCCTATGCGACCCAGAATAACGTGCGTGCGGGCGTGATAGAATCCCTCCGCGGCAAAAACCGTGCACACCGCTACTTCCACGACCAGTCCGCCTGCGCGACGTCGCTTGATCGAACGGACTGCAGGGAGTAGTGATTAGCCAATCAGTGTGCGATACCGGGAGCCGGTGCACACGTGCCTGCACATGTTAGCGTGTACGCTGGCATTGCAAATATGGGACGCTACCCAGAGGCGCGTGCGAGCGCATCGATTAACATGATCGTAGTGCGCTTGCAAGTGTGTCCATGACTTGCTGTCGGCTGCCAAACATCATTTTGATTATGGACAATTGAGTTTGTTGAATTTGAATTAACCTCTGATATACGACATCACCACACTGAACAAATAGTGCTTTTCAGCTCGCACCGAAAAGAGACTTCCGGCGTTGTGGTTTTCGCGAAACGCGCGCTTGGACAGCATGAAACGGGAAGTGTACGCTGACTTCCATCCTGAAAGTGTCCAAAACTTTATACGGGCAGTTGTCTCAAAAAGTTCCTAATCAGGACGGAGGGAGCGAATGTTGCTTGCAGAATTTCCGTTGAATATGTCTAATCAATTTGCAAGAAAGGAACGTGGGACTAGGTGGGAGCGTTCGCGTAATGCTCAGAGTGTGAGCGGTACCGTTTGTGCGTAAACTGCCGGATTTCCAGTGACAATTTTGAAACCGTAATAGCGCATTAAAGACTGCTTAGATGGCCCTTTTGAACTCATGCTGAAAGCAGTTACGTTCAACAAACAACATGGTGTCCTGTGGAGTGCGATTCTAACGGGCTCTGGCAACTATACCAGAAGAAGAAAAAGAACTACACACAGCTTTACAAAGAACTGCAGCTGTTCATTGAAGACATAACCGAGAGGTAAGTTCGGAGAGTGCAGCACAAATGTCATCAACGTCCTTTGAGTGTGTTAATTAGGTCCCAAGTTCGTACCTAGTGTTTCTGTGGATGATGGTGGTGAACCCTCATTAGTCTCACACAAATTCTAGGACGTTGAACAAAATCAAAACAAGTTCGGGAGTGGATACTGATCCCAAACTTTTTGTTCAACCGATAAGTTCATCTAAGGTGACGGAAGTTTTCGACTTCATCGCCTGACAGTTCGACCGTCGATTTGGACGAGGTCCACCGTATGCTCCACACCACGTGGTGCAGGGACGGTGACTTGCGCGTGAATTAGTTTTAAGTGATAGTAGCCTTGCGCTGCAGCTACCGCACTCTCTCCTCCTCCCCCACCTGAGCCCGGTGTCAAGACAGAGTCAAGAAGACCGGAGATGGGAGAGGGCGCAGGTGGCTGGCGAGGCCGGAGCCGCCGCTGGGCGTACCACCACACCTGGCTTGCATCCCACGGAGTGGGAGTGCCATAAAGGCTACATTAAGAAGGAGCCATTGCAGCTGACTCTCAGTCCGCCAGTCAGCAACTTCACACAAAAAACGGACATTGGGCTGACCACGCGGTTCGAGTTATCCCGTCAGTTGGCAACCTTCCAAGCCACGGCTTTTAGCGCACCGTGATAGTTTCAAGCGCGTCAGATTGTTTATAGTGAGGAAAATGCGCTGAGCTGTTGACCTCACTCTCTCCACCACCCCCACAATCAGACCACCATCCGAGCCGGTCAGTTGTCTCATGTGGGAGTGGGCGCATTGGTTGACGGGTCGGCATACCCGTCTTCGCGCGCCACAGCACGGCCTGGCCCCCGTAACGCACACACCAGGATTTACTTACCAGGGGATATGGAGGAGCCATCGCCGTTTGACTCCCAGTCCACTGGTTAGCCACTCGACACACACAACACATACACTGGACCGACGGCGTGGTCTAGTGTAAGCGTCAGATTATGTGATTATAAAAGCTGAGAAACTTACATACAACAGTTTTCATGGTGACAGCTTGTCTAAGTTTGCCCCTGAACTAATCGATTCAATCGTAATCGTGGACATGCGCACGCACACTGACGAAGAGCCAGTCATGCATCTGGGCTTCTGATCACCATCGAACCTGTACACAGAAAAATCGCCTCCTAATTTCTCCGCCGAAAATGGACTAAGCTCTGATTATTTTTGTGGACGAGGTACACCACCAGAGTCGCTAAAACATTGTTTGTGGGGAACACACATGTTACTCGGTTGTTGTCCGGTCGCAGATGCTGCTCAAGGTATCGGCTGACTGGATATGGCACGAAAAAATCCGAGGATCCACCGGTCCACCTCTGATAGTTGTTGGGCTGGTCACATCGTGATTTGACACTTGGTTGATTAGCAAAGCCTCACATCACCATATCCGCTAATTAAAATGATGGGATGGGGCTCGTAGAGGAGTTAGGGCATCCTGCTAGCACTGCGTGACACCTGTTTAAGGTGCCATTATTTGGCTGGGCGGCGAGAGATGAATTTCCTAACGGGTGGCAGGCAAAAGTCGTCAAGTCCTGTTGCTGCAACCTATTTGACCCGTTTAGCAGGAAAACTGCCAGCCAGACCAGGGCACGTGCACGCCTGGAGGTAGCAGGGCTGTGTGCTCAGATATGGTTTATTTGCCAGATCCCAGAGTTTGCTTACTTCGCTGAAGACAGTTAACTCTCCGTCCCCTGTGGACCCACCGAAACGGTTAACTACCAGACTACAGGAGTTCCTGTTGTGTTCCGGCACTGACACAGTGCTCAGACCCTAGCCGGGGACGCGCGCACACACAGGCCTACATCCGGCTCACGTCTGGGGCTCTGAACACCACCGAGCTTCTATACAGAAAACACGCCTTCTACTAATGTCCGTCCCCTTCTCCTCCTCCTCCTCCTCCTCTTCCTCCGAAAGCGGACTGGACCTTGACTATTTTGGTGGTTAAAGTTTATCCCACCATCCTAACCACGAAATATTTTCTTCAAAACTGTAAAACATCCCCTGGACGGCGACTTCCGGGCCCTCTGTGTCTAAGCATCAGGGCAATCCATCGATGGTTGCCACTTTCGAGACTACGCAATACGTAAAATTCGACTGCTTTAATCAGAGCTTTGCAGTGGACAAAAGGGTCTTCCATTGTTTCGATCCTGGATCTGCGTATTTTCTAAGAGGAGATGGAACACAGCTCGTGAAGAAAAAATGGCGTCATATATTGATGTGGAGAGGCCGTTGCGTTTGCAGTAAATTCAATTGATCGAAGGATTTTAAATTCTTTACCAGTTCAAATTACTTTGATCTCCTTATCCACAGACTTCTCACCTCGGAACTCGATGCTCCTTTATCATCATAGCCAAGTAGTACTTACTACTTTCCAAGATCGGCTAAGAGGTTACTTCTCCTGTTCGGTCTGCAGGTCATCCGTTCCAAACCTACCAGTGGTTGATGCCTGGCGGTTTAGGTAAAAACAATTTGCCTTGGTTAAACAGTAAATCGTTCAGTTCTCATCTAGATTTCCAATACAGAATGTCAATGAGGATTTTTCCACTGGAATTTTCGACTGGATTGCAAGGAGCAGATCAGTAAGGTAGCTAAGCGATTGGAAGCCTACTCCCAGTTCGAATTTATAGGAAAATTCTGAACTTTCGTCTTAAGTGACTTTCAACAATGATTCTATCTACCCTTACCACACGCGTGCTGAAAATTAAATGCTCACACGAAAGGCCCCAGTTCAATGCATAGAAATAGAGGCCAAGGGAGCAATATTCGTCTTTCAGACAGTTCCCAGGATACATTTCAAAGCAGTACAGTAAGACAGCGAACAGTGGCCGCTTATTTTCCGAACTTCTTTATGCCAACCAGAGGGAATGCTATGTGGCCATGAATATCCATATCTATGATCGATAAGACTCTGTTTGGTGAGATTAGGAGGCACAGGCTGCCATGTGACACAGGGAAATGACTCTGCTATTAAGAATTTGGAGACATGGATGGGCTCCCCACTGAGACGAGACTGAGACGAGACTGAGACTGAGTACACTTTATTTGACGTAGTTGCTAATAGAAATGAAGAGGTGAGTTTCAGAAAGAAGGCATGAAGAAGAAGACACAGTCATTCAAACAAGAGCTTTATTACCCTGATGTTTCAGATCATATCGCGAACGCATCATCAGAGACATTCGTTGACGTAGTTGGTTTCCCAGCCCCTTGAAAAATGGTAGACTAGGAGGTTTAAATATCGAGAGACATGCTCTCTAGTATACAGTAGGCGATTTTGGTCTGATTGTGGGGGTGGTGGAGAGAGTGAGATCGACGACTCAGCGCATTTTCCTCACTATAACAATCTGACGCGCTTGAAACTATCACGGTGCGCTAAAAGCCGTGGCTTGGAAGGTTGCCAACTGACGGGATAACTCGAACCGCGTGGTCAGCCCAATGTCCGTTTTTTTGTGTGAAGTTGCTGACTGGCGGACTGAGAGTCAGGCTGCAATGGCTCCTTCTTAATGTAGCCTTTATGGCACTCCCACTTCGTGGGATGCGAGCCAGGTGTGGTGGTACGCCCAGCGGCGGCTCCGGCCTCGCCAGCCACCTGTGTCCTCTCCGCCTCCGGTCTTCTTGACTCTGTCTTGACACCGGGCTCAGGTGGAGGAGGAGGAGAGAGTGTGGTAGCTGCAGCGCTAGGATACTATCACTTAAAACTAATTCACGCGCAAGTCACCGTCCCTGCACCACGTGGTGTGGAGCATACGGTGGACCTCGTCGAAATCGGCGGGGTGATATTTCCCCACATCAGACAACCGATCGGCTTTGACAGTTGCTGGAGCCTAGGAATGGGAATAGAGAGTGAGTTTGACAGCACTCAGCACCTTTCCCTCACTTTAAACAAACCGATGCGTTCGAAGCTACCATGGTGAGCTAAAAGTTGTGGCTTGGATCGTTGTCAACCGACGGGTTAAATCAGTCAGCCCACTGTGTGCTTTTTTAGAGTGGCCGACTGAGGGACTGAGTGTAAGGCTGCAATGGCTCTTCTTACTGTGACCTCCATGGCGCTCCCCCTGTGAGATTCGAGCCTATGAATGCCTGCGCCCTCTCCCGCCTCCGGTCTTCTTTACTTGGTCACGAAACCAGGTCCAAGTTAGTGATAGAAGACCGAGTGGAGTAGATAAATTGCAAGTCTAATACCAATATAATCTACTTCATGCACATGTCTTCGTCCCTACGTCACTATGGTGCGATGCGACCGGTGGACTCCGTCGAGACTGGTGCATATTTCGGTCGCTCAAGCGCTCTGCTCACAGGGTTCCTAGCTTGACGTAGGTACCATTGATGGAAGGTTAAATCGAGCTTGCAGTACCACAAGCACCATGAGCGGAGTAGATAGGAAGTAAAATTCCTTGCTTGTTTTGAATTACTTCCAAAAAAGTAAAGGACATTGGAATATAATTTCAGTTTATACTTGTCTTCTCGCAGCCTCTTCACACTCGCAGAACTGAAAAGTTGGGACTTATAATCGGGATCAGATCTACGAGCTACTTCCCAGAGTAACACTATATTTATCCACTTGTCTGACCTGTGCGGAGACCGGAATATGGACGTTCAAATGGGACTTCGCTGCTAGGACTCAAGACGATAGCTCCAAATCCGAACAGTGAACAGCACTCACAGACGACTCTGATCATTATCTGCCCGAATTTTGGACAGAGGTAGAAAAGTATGGTCTGGTACAAGAGGAGCCCCTTCCAGTTATAGAGTGGGATCCCGGCCAATGAGCCTAAATCCGCACAGCAGACAGTGATGACGATAGACTGTCGACAAATACGCACAGGGGCAACGAAGACCTATTCTAGCTAGCTTCAACGACCTATGGCGGATATATTAGGTGACAAAAGTTTTAGGTATACCGACTATGTGGGGTCACATCCGATAACGTCACCAAATTTCGACTCAGCTATAAAACCTTGCGGTCGTAATTGTATTAGCCAACTGGCAGAAGCGAAGTCCACTGAGTTATTGAGAGTTATTTGCACCCGAAGAGGTCGAAGCCTGATAGGGAACAGCAAACGCGGACTGCTAGAATTTGTAGTTCTGTGAACGATGTCCAGAGCATCCAACAGCAACCTTACGCGGCATGTCCGATGTCCGACCGGGGCCTTAGCAGCTCGACCATCGCAGCCTCCGCGTGTTTTTATGAAGGCCAAAGGGCGTCAGCGATGTGTCAGGGCGTCAACTGACAAGGTAACAACTGCTGTGCCCACCAGAACACTGTCATTAGCGAACCAGACTAAATGTTGTACCAGTGGACTGCTCAGAGACTTCCGGATTCAATTTATGCTCGTGGATTGATCATCTATAAACCAAAACTTTGCTGGCTGTATATCTTTTATGAACGCCAAAGTGGCGTAATTAGGGGAGATCTTATTGTAAACAGGCATTCTTCACTCTTACGTGGGCGGCATGCGTAAATACTTTAACCGCATTTGAGGACAGTTTGCTCGTCTTAATGTTTAAACCGTCGCTATGAAACATCCAGTTGTATTGACCTTTGGATGAATATGTGATAAAAACCCAACTAAGCTGGCAGATGGAAGCATTTTTATCAGACTTGGATTTATTACGAGCTCGGGGTTCATTTTTCTAAGAACCTCCATGTTCCCGGCTACAAACCCCCGGGGTATGAAGTTCCTCCTTTTCAGAATCAAAAAGTACTCATGGCCCTTAGGACAAGTGAATCTTCTGTGATTAGGAATTCAAATGTGATACTTTCAATATTATCACCGTACTCAAACAACTGTATAGTCTAGCAGATGTTGGGTTAGTTGGGACTAACGTCGCTTGCTCCGAATAGGTAGTTGGGCTAAGACATCGTTACTAGGAGCTTTACCTAAAATCGATATAATCGTCAAATGCAGGCACTCCTGATCATGAATATGCGTCGAATTTGTTGTTATTGCTTCTGTTATTTCTCGTTCCACCAATCTGGCACCTAGCACAAATATTCGATCATTGTGAACAATAATCACCAAAATGTTTTCAGGTTGCGGTAGTGTTAAATGAGCTGTACAGAGTGTTATGACTTCTGCCCCTGCAAGTTTTTTGAGTAACATCTGATATCCTTTTATGAATGTTTTCCATTCAAAAGTTGACATGCAAATTTTATGATCGATAATGTATTGAAGACTTCATAATAGCCTAAACGTTGTGCTAGCGCTATTGGAAGTGTTCCTCAGTCTGCTAAATCGATTCAACGTCTTCTTGAGGTCGCAAATTGGATAAATGTGGGTTGAAGTGTTTATATGACGCAATGACCGATGGGAAACGGCACAGGAGGTGTGCACACCTTTTTGATGAAACAATCTTGGAACGATGTTTTCAGGATAAAGGCTCTCTCTCGCGTATTTCGGAGTATTGACCGTAAAATTAACCCGACACTTTCCCCTTACCGCCAAACTTAACTCTCAACTTACTTTCCCGGGAACTTAGCGCAAAGCCACTCGTATTACGGGCGGCTCCTGCTGCCATAGCCTGCCAGGAGACCATGTAAGCGTTCTCCACCAAAACAATGAAGCGTCGTTTTAAAAAACCGAGACTCTGGCAGCACCTAGATTACATATAATTTCTGTAGCTTTTACAATAAATTAGGATTGATGAACTTAAACATTTACCTTATGCAGAGCTGAATTGAACCTTATGATTGATTTCCATCATATGTAATGCAAGAACACCAGCTATTAATGCCGAATTCTTCTGCAGCTTCTTAGTTTCACTATCCGAAACATTATACAGACGAGTAGACTAGGCGTATTGATTTTTTTCACTGTATGAAAGATCTGCAACAGTTTGCCAGTCATTTATGCCCATTCTCACGCCTTCACCTAGATATTGTATTCCGAATTCGGCGGCTTGGGGTATTCGATCAACTATTAATCTTCGCAATAAAATATCGACCCGTGAAATAATAGAGGCCACAGGCTTTCTCTCGGCAGGAAACGCATTTTGTCCGAACGGTCTTATGTCAGGGAATCACAAAAGGCGTCAGCTAGGCAGGGCTTGAAACACCATGCGTCTGTCATAAGCTCGAGTGAGTCTCTCCCCGGTACTGAGACTGGATGGCTCGAAGGACGCGGTCATGAAGTGACTTCGTTTGGCTCGATAATTGGAGAAAACCGACGTAAGTACAGGCCTTCGGCTATGTGAGCGTTTAAGGGGGCGGTTCAAGCTTTGCACCTAGCCGAATATTTTTGCCATACATAATGGCCGCAGTCTCCTAAGCCTTTCGCCACTGGCATCCCGGCAGTAGCCAATCACAACAGAGGGAAAACCAGCCAATAGACAGCAGCATTCTAATCGGTCGCCCCTATCAGCTGCTGGGTTGGGCTTTGACGTAGTTTGGCCAATGTAAACTGGGTCAGTTGTTTGGATAACCAGCCAGGGCAGCTATAGATGACCTAGATGCCTGCGACTGGGAACTTTACGTGTCAGCATCCACTATTCTCTCTCCTGCTAGACGAGACAAAATGCTATAGCAAACGCAGAGGGCCCCGCTGTCAGTTGTACAGTGCAAAACTCGTTCGTGATTTATTCGAATTTTGAAAAAAAACTTGCGTTTATAATAACATTTGGCGGGATGCACTCACATCACCCCCTTAACCTGGCAGTACACGGGAATGCGAGTCACTTGTAAATCAGGTGGATTTGCGCTAAATGCCTGGAAAAAGTATGGTTATGGTTTGGGCTAGGGTTAGACCAGGGGGACATTTGCCCTACATGGAGGCGAAAGCTTCGTGGATTGCGTGGGAGGAGGCATATGAGCAAATCGGACCTCATATTTTTCTTTGTTTGGTCCTATTTACTAGAACGACAATAATAATTACTACAACTACTAATTGAGATGTTTACCGCCTAGGCCAGAAACAGTCAAGTGGTGATTACTGGCTTATTTGCCTGACAGGTGGCACACCTTTTCAGAAAGTTTGCATAAAGCTGGTTACTTGTTAATCTGCCCTCCTATTCAAAATGCCTCCCAAATCACCTTTGGAGTATATTGCCAGTCTACATTTTTTGAGACTGCATGAACTTCACAGTCCATACTCTCATGCCATAAAATCACACTCAAGCACCTTTCAGCTTTCGTCCATTGAAGTCACCACGACAAGCATAATCTGCTCTCATATGCAGGCTAAACGCGTATTTGGGCACGAATTCAGCATATACCGAACAGTTTCACCTTTGAAACCACCAGGAATATTTGTTCCTCTCGCGTCTAAATATTTGTCGAATAATTGTTCAACAAATTTATTTCCTCGAATATGTTGCAGTAGCAATAAAAGAACGAATATTGATAAATCTGGTGGTCATAAACAAAGTTGATACGGTGGAACTTAGTTTTGCCTGTTCTTCTAGTGCCAAAGACTTTTTTTCAAAAATCGCGGCTTCTGGACTTAGTAAACGCATCTTTTGTTTTCTCTCAACATATAAACTATTTCAAATAATTTACAACTCTTTTAATCACAAAATCACCGGTTAGGTATGATTTTGTGCGTAAGTCATACTTCTCTCAAAACCGCAACTTCCCTGACATCCCATTGACAGCAAAATATTGGCGTATTTGCTTACATTGAAATAGTAATTACTGTTTTATGCCTCCTGGACTGCTACTTTTTTCAAGCATAAAATTGGACGAAGATGGAATGGGCTCCCAAGTGAGCACAGTAAAAAATATTCCTTTGTGCACGTTTTCGATAACATTTATTTGACTTTGTAGGGGTGACGAAAATCAATGGAAAGAAAGCATCCTGCATGTTTACATGCATGTTTATAGAGTATAGTTTATGCGTGCGGCCGGAACGAACCTTATTCAAAAGCCAGCATGCCGATATCACGGAAATATCTTGGGATTACGCTGTACGTTAATTAATTACAACTCTGATTCAGTACTTTTTTCTTCTAAAAAAAACACATTTCCGAATTTCGGTTAAATTATTCCATTTACAGTAGATAGGCAAACGTCGGCTGAAACCCCGTAGTACAGACAACTCAATACAGTGGATATACTGTCGAACATATCCTTCCCACGGTCGCTAATCCCAAATAGATAGCATGTTTGGTGGCAGCGAATTCCAAAAGCCACAGAAAAAACTCGATAAGTTTATGAGAGAGCAGAAGGCGCGCAGCATTTATTGCACAACCGCTTGATTATACTTACAAGGTTAAGCACTTAAACTACTCAGGGTTATAGAAGACTAGTTGTTGATCATGCGTTCGTCTTCAATAAATCACCGCCAGACAAGTGTAGTTATATGGGTACAAGGTCGACGAACGCATTAAAGGCATTATTACTAAGAGGTATAATAAAGGCAGATTTACTTCTTTGGGCTCGCCTCTTAGCTGATGCTCTAAGCTTAGTTGGCTAAGAAATTACGGTCGTTACGTTGATGAATCTTTGCAATTGTCCCTGAATTAACGGACTTAGACGCTCTCTTGCATGTTAACCAAGAACCTCTATCAAGTTCACGTTGGATGTCGAAACGGCCGGTTTGATCCGTTTCTTGGACGTCCTCTTAATAAGAAAAACCAGACAGTAACGTCCGAAGGAGCATCTTTCGAAAGAAGACCTGGTCTGCGCAGCATACGAACTTCTGCATTTTGAGGCCTCTCCAACAGAACCGCCATTCTGTCTGTTGTTTAGCTCAAAGAGCTGGAAACATTTGTTCAGCAGACAGTATCAAAGAAAAACTTATGAATGTTCAGGGGGTGGACTCCAGTAAGACTTCAGATGAGTGAAGATTTGATTTTGGCGATCGAACAGCCTGATTTTTCTTCGCTACTTTCTTGGTTTAGGGGGCAATAACGACCCAAGAGCATGAACCTCCTGTTTGGAAATCACTTCAGCTTAGGAAACTTACATAAAGACAGGTACAGTCATTCGCGTCCCATTAAAGCGTACAATCCCTAGGATGATGAGGCAGGCACCGCCTAGACCCGAGTAACCATGCTTGACCTAGTTCAAAATATCAGCAGCAAAATTAGCACCTTTCGTTTTACGTGGTCAGATTTGTACAAAAACTTGGGATAGTCATGTACGGCTATAAACCCGGCGTCTTATGCAACATCGCATCTCTGTCTGGAGCCAACGCGCACGTACGCACCATTGTCAATCGTTCGACTGAGATCCTGTGCGGCGCTTCCATCGAGTCTGGCAAGTCTCTAAAACACAGAGAGGCTCTTTTTATGTTCGGCCAAGCACATCTCTCCAAACTCACCAATCATTTATAAGGCCGACGCGGACGTCTGCGCCCGTGTCACCGCATGTTCCGGTATATTCTTCTTCATTCAGTACAGGGTTAAATTCTCCTCTAGTGGCCTTTAGCTTCATTTTTTCCTAAGAAGGACCTGACGTGAAGGTCGTAATGGTTAAGGTCTTCCCTCAACCCAAGCTGTCGCGACAGAGAGTCTTCTGCGTAGATCTGATCGGACGCGTAGATTTTCCTGTAAGATGAATTTTGTCGTCCGCCTGGATCGACTTAATGTACTGAAGCATACCTAACTTTGAAGCATTTTAGTCACAAGGTAAACCAATTAAAGAATCACGAGAACGCCAACCCCTATAATCGGTGCTGGTTGACTTAAGGTATTTCTGAGGCCTTTTGATTTGTAAGCCATGGAAGTGTTGCCCTCACGATAATTGAAAAAAAGCACTTTTGGTTCGAAAGCAGGCAAGTGATAGGCCCATTGGTGAAGTTCACGCGAAGTCCATCTCGACGACCCGCGGTCCTACGAGGTTGCGCCTCCTCTGCAGGCAAAATCAATGATTGGTCAGATAACCGGACAACTAATGTATAAAAACGTGATCTCGCCATACGAACGGCGGTAAGCAAAACCAACTGACACAGCCCTGCCAGGGTCTATGGATTATCCAAAATAAACGAGCCCGTCGCTGTGCCGCATCTATCGCCATCTCCTCTAACCCCCTCCCCCCCCCACCCACGGGGTCCGGTGTCTCAAAGAACACCTGCTCTGCCTTGCGTTGGCTCCCTTAGGACTACTACCGCCTACGCACGCAGTGGAAGTCCTCGTCAGGCGCCACTGAAGGAATTAGTAGTGGTGTAATAATGAGAGATTTTAACTGAACACTCAATGCGAAATTGTCTGTTCTGGCTGCTTTAAATCAACTTAACCAACTGGTAAGGACACGTTTTGTAACCGAGCCCAGTAAACGGTAATGCGAAACGTGTCTTATGGGAATTGCGGTTGTAGAGTTTATACGGCTGGGACCTTGCAACCCAACACTAGGGAAAGCGGACAAAGAAAATTTTAAACTTCACTATAATTTGTCTCGTAATGGTTTTTCTACGGTTAGAAAATCACATGGAATAAAATAAAAGGGCTCAAAAAACAGCAGGCAATAAATAAAAGCTACTTCAAAAAAATCACTGTCGACTCCATTTGGGGTCAGGATCAAAGAGAATAAGCAGCCAATGGCGATAGAAAACTGGTAGTGATCGTAAGTGGCAACTGACACACATTGAGACCGGTGGGGGTTTAGCGGCCGAGGACGATGTGGTTAGCAGACGCACTGATAAGGCACCTACGGTAAGAAGAAGAACAAAGGGGGAAATCTAAGCAGAATAAGAGAAACTATGCAAATGCAAGCCATTTCGAAAGAAATAAGTTAAGCAAGGTATGAATTTAAGTAGTAAAAATTAAAGTGTAGTAAAGTACTAAAATGTGTAAATTGGAAGGTAATGTATAAATAAATAGACAAAAGACAGTTAAATTTTTTAATAAGCAGGTAAGCAGATAAACAAATAAATAAACAAAAGATAACTAAATGGTTAGATAGCAGCTAAATAAGCAGATCATAGGTAATATATAGTAAGTAATCTAACTTATGCAATGACGTGAATAAAAATTATAGTGCGAAGTTTAGCGTACATTTGGTCTTGTTATTTTGGTCTGGTGAGAGGATTTGAGGCAAGGAAAGCCTTTTACTAAAAACATGGCATTTTCGATCTTTTATATTGAATGAAACAAGGTAGGAGTTGGGTCAACTCAGAGGTTGCTGGATATCCAATAAATTTCATATGCTATTTAATGCCACAGAACAAAACATTTTCTTTTTATGCGTTGAGCTGAACAAGAAAATTAGTGTAAGAATGAAACGTTTCAAATGAGTCCCTTCTGGAATCGAACAATATGATCTTAAATCAATAAAAATCAGACAAAGGCAAGTGGGAGGAACCAAATTGTTTTCCGGAATCAAAGCACGAGTTCTGCTATAAACATTTTTTACAAATTTCTATCATTTTTTGCCAAAAACATGCAGTAACAAAATTGTTGGCAGTATTTTTACAACTGCGAGCATTGGGACCGTAAACAAAACGAGTCTGTGTTTCTGTGGAGCTGGACGTTCACAAAAACAAATGTTAATTTTGAAGCATATGACAATATATCTTTTGTATAATATTGTTTCCGCTCATGCTTAATTTAGAAACGCAAAGTGCAAAAGAGTAACAGTTTTCGCCAAATCTTATTATACATTCATCCACTCTGTTGAACATTTTCAATCTTGAAAAGAGGCCTAAAATTAAAACCTAGAGCAAAAAATGCTCCAGTATAAAGAGAACTGCGCATTGCCTTTCGCATTTAATTAAAGATGCAAACTCACCTATGTTAGAGCTTGTCTTGCCGGTTTCAATCGGGAATATGATCTATGGTAAGAAGCGCTCACCGATCGTTTACAGGACTCACTCATCCCGTTGTGCCTTGGGGCTAACTCTCAAGCCCTGCCAGCAGCTGCAAGGCAGCTCAGGATATAGGCAGAATAACATGACCGACAAAGACAAGGGAGACTGGAATTGCCATTTCTGGCTTATTAGCCGTCATCAGCCAGTCATACCAAACCCCAGGCGCTGCGGCGCCCTAGGCTCGAACTCGCGACCTGCTGGACAGGAGTCTAACGCTCTACCCACTGCGCAACGAGCTCCTTGTCTTGCCTGTTTCGATCGGGAATATTAGCTATGGTATGTATGCGCTCACCGATCGTTTACAGGACTCACTCGTCCCGTTGTACCTTGGGGCTAACTCTCGAGCCCCGCTAGCAGCCGCAAGGCAGCTCAGGATAAAGGCAGAATAACATAACCGACGAAGACAAGGGAAACTGGAATGGCCATTTCTGGCTTATTAGCCGTCATAATGTCCGAACATTATATATATATATATGAAGTTGAATACGTTCTATGGGAAATGGAGCTTTATTGTGTAAATTTTCAACACCGGTTCTCCGGGTCGTCGTCAGACGCAGGCGGGCAGCAAATGTGACTAAAAACAGTTGACATCGTAATCACGCGAAAAAAGTCTATACTGGCGTGAACATTGGCACCATTGAGCGGCCGCCGTGTGTATCAGTCTGTCCTGATTGTTTCTCGTTTCTTCCATTTCTCCTTGAGATGTCTGTACGCCACATCCAACTCGATATGTCTGTTGATGCATGACTCATCTGAATGCATTGCCTCGAGGAACTCTCGACCTTTCTTGAAGGGACAGGCGGCGACAATCCGAGTTTTATCCCAAGCGAAGGTGTGCCCGGTGTCTAGAGTGGGCATAGCTGTTTGGGACAGATAGTCCCGCCTCTTTACTGCCAACTGATGTTCATAGATGCGTGAAGAGGCGGATTTGCCGGTCTGACCACAATACACGGCATCACATGCTTCACACGGGATCTTGTAGATGACTTCTTTCTTGTCCAAATAGTTGATCCTGTCCTTAGGGTGGACAAGCTGGGTACGCAAAGTGGTTGTCGGTTTGTGCGCCACATGAATTTGGTGCTTCCTTAGGTGTCTTTCGACGAGTTCAGACACATTCTTAATGTAGGGAAGGGTTCGCCATGTATTTGTTTTTGGCACCTCGTTAGAACTACTTGGTTCCTTTTCTGTCGAATGCTGTCGTTTCAAGTATCGGCGTACAAAATCCTTTGGGTACCCGTTCTGCGAAAATAATTCACACAAGTAATTCAGTTCGATTCGATAGCCTTCTTCGTCGGAGCAATTGGTTTTTGCTCGACTGAGTAGACTGTTGACAGCACTCCGTTTGTGTGCGATAGGCTGATTGCTCTCATAAGGCAGAATAACTTCGGCATAAGTTTCCTTTCGATAAACCGATGTGCGTAGTGTTCCGTCGGTCTTTCGTTGTACGAGAACATCCAGGAATGGGAGTTTATTGTCAACTTCCTTTTCGAGTGTGAATTGGATTCCCGGGATTGTGGAGTTGATGGTGTTATGCAGCATTTCCAGTTGGTCCTTTTTAACGACAACAAATGTGTCGTCTACATAACGTAGCCATAATTTAGGATAAACTAACGGAAGAGCCGTAGCCTCGAGTTTCTGCATTGCGATTTCGGCGAGAAAACCAGAGATGGGTGACCCCATTGGAGCTCCTTTCAGTTGCTTATAGCATTTTCGGTCGAATGAAAAGTTAGTTTCTAAACATAGATCCATGAGCTCGAGTACGGCCGCTGCTGGAACATCCGTATAGTGGGACGACAGAAGTTCCTTTGTGTATTGTTTTGCTAGGGCTAACGGTATAGACGTGAAGAGGGAAACGACATCGAAGGAGACCATTATTTTATCTGTGGAGATTGTGGTTCCTTTTAATTTCTTTAGAAACTCCGTTGCATTCTCAATTGAGGTTGCACAATTCTTCGTAAGCGGATGAAGCTTTTGGAATAACCACTTGGAAATTTTATAGTTGGGCGCACCGATCAATGACACTATGGGTCGCAGTGGAACTTCAGTTTTGTGGACTTTAGGCAGTCCATAAATCTTCGCGATGGTTGGTTCAGTTTGTCACAGGGATTTAGCAATATTTCCTGACAGTTGCTTCTTTCCTGTGAGACGTTTCAACACCTTATCAATAGATGAATTCTGTGTCTTTGTAGGGTCCGCAGACAGTGGTTCGTAGGTGGATCCATCTTCTAACAATGACAACATCTTGTCATTGTAGTCTGTTTTGTTCAAAACCGCAATCGCGCCTCCTTTGTCCGCGGGGAGAAGGATAATATCCTTGTCAGTTTTAAGACCCTTTAACGCTTTCCTCTCTTCATGTGATAGTACTGAAACATGTTTCCGGTCTTTTAAGGATTGTATGGTACTATTTCGTATAGTAAACCGTTCATAATCTGAGAGGTTCACAGTCGATATGATGGATTCCAAGCTTGCAAGAAACCCCAAATAGTTTGAGTCAGAAAGATTGTATTTCAGACCTTTGGAAAGCACGCTTTCTTCCGTTGTCGTGAGGATTCTCGATGAGAGATTAACGACCTTCTTTGAACACTTCTGGTTAGTGTCGGTTTGTTGTGAAATGTTCAACCATTTCCTGTCTAAAACATTCCGCTTCTTCTGTCGTTCGCGTTCTGAAGCACGGGCAATCGTGTCGTTTAGGGATTCAAATAATTGTGAAGGAAGCTGTTCTCGGCAAATCTCCATGTGCCGCTCCTTAGAAACTTGGAATTTATATATATATTAGCAATATATATATATATATATATATATATATATATATATATATATATATATATATATATATATAGAGAGAGAGAGAGAGAGAGAGAGAGAGAGGCGTATGAAAACCAAGTAACCTAAGTCAAAACAAATAGCGTCAAACTCGATAATAAACGTCCTTCTTTTTCTCCTTATAAAACGCAGAAGAAACAAGCAACCGCAGTGTGAGTTACTCACAACTTGGACGAAATATCGCAAACGATCAACTCAACAAATCTGGTCGAATATTACCCTGGCGAAGGCCTGCTCGCAGCTGTCCTGTGACGGCAAGTACACGGCGATCCTGAAGGACGCGTGACAACACAAAACAAGGCTTATGGATGAACCCATCTGGGTTCCACATAGGAGTTGGTTGTACCCTTCCCGTTCCGCTTAGTTTATTCCGTTTATTTGGCAGAGATAATAGGTAATGCCCTTAAAATCCCTACTATTTACGTGCCAGTTCATTGGATAGAACTGTATACACCGAAATAAAATTTAATATTAAAATAGATTATAAAATAAGGGTAATTCTTCGATCTAAAAGGAAAACAGCAAAATAGATGTCGGAACCTGTTGAAAAAGGAGCGAACAGTCTTTGCGTCAACAATAGCCAAAGGAATTTGCACAAAACGCAAATGCGCTTGTGCTCCCTGTCTCAAGGATTGCCCTGGCAAAACGCTATTCGATCAGTTTGGATAAGATTAACCTCCTATCGCATTTCCTCGTACCCATGTACGACAAGACAAGAAAGTACATCCCTAATTACCAATTTTAGCGGTATAATTAGCGTGATGGACTTCACAAAAGACTCAAGAAAGCCGAATCCATACCTATCGTTATCTCATTCAGTTTCTATGCGTTCTTTTCCCCAACCTAAAGATGTTTAACGCAACTGAATGCCGTTGTATTTGCCATCCTCTTCCTCGGATGCTTCTACATAAATGAACACCCCATCCATATGACTTGGCTAGTTAATATTTGTCGGCCTATTTCTCCCCCAATCAGACGCTTTTCTCTTTCGCGAGCAAAGTCCTCCACTTCACCGGTTCGTTTAACGCACTAAAAAAAGAGAACAGATTCGAGCGTCAGGGGCTGCAGGTTGGGCAGGACTGGCTACTGACGACCGACGTTTTAGTTGGTCAGTTGAGAGACAACTTTCGCAGCTTTTTGACTTCACGAAAAAAATATTTAGCACAACTCATTAACCCGCCAAATCATTGTGTGCCATGTACAAGGTGGAGCATGTGTTCTCTGACACAACGTTCGTTATCGACCGTAGCAAGCTGGCTGGAGGAGAGACTGGGATCGCGCAAGATTCAAACCCCGACAGTGAGGCAGGCACGCCTAACAGACGTGCTTATATCGCTCATTTAATAAGGTAAGGAGGGGTCGATGGCACACTGGCGATTTGTGTGGACAGTGAAACCTCACTGCCACGGGCTCGTTGTTTTGTCAGTTGCGATCGGGAATATGATGATAGTTTGCGGCTCACCGATCTGGCTAAGGAACAGGTATGTTCCGTTTAGCCCTGGAGCTCACATCGGTTATATGGATATTCGAGAAGAATAATTAGGCAAAAATTAAATTATTTGGGGAAATATAACCTTTAAAGCATAAATTTTCTAGGCTGGTCCTCCAGCTTGTTGTCGGACTATTGATTGTGTACAAACACAATCACCTAAATAGCCGTGTCTAGCAAAGGATTCTACGGTTGGCGGGCGTCTGCACCAAGGTGAAGTCATTGAATTTCTTCACCTCTTTTGGATTGGTTAGGCTCTTTCTAATTTCCACTTGACGACTCTATAAGTGGCATCTAAATCGATATACCGATTGATGTATGCATCAAATGAGTGCATTGTTTCCACAAATCCATGACCTTGAAGGCACAAAACATTCAAGTGCGTTTGCCTATTTTCTCTTCTATTACTTCGCTTTCCCTTGTATTGCACCATGAGACTGAATGAACTGTTCAATTAGAGTGAGGTACTTTACTTTGGTGCAGAACCACGATAAGAATAATGTGAGAAAGTATCGCTGAAGATTAAATTGCCCCTACTCTAACGCTGAGCCCTCCCCCCAAACTACCATTTCGTTTCCTCCACGTCCCCTCCTGAAGTTGCCCATAGCGCTCCACCTCCCACCGCTGACCCAACGGAAAAGACAGAATGCCCCTCCTGTTTCACTCCAGATGGGACTAATATACATGCAAAAAAAAAAACGTAGTTTGTATTTTTCCCCTGTTGCATAGTTATGTGTTTATTATTATAAGCATACGTATTCATTGATTTCTAATACTTTTTTTTCTGACATCTATAAACGTGTGTTCGGCGTGGTGATTATCCACTGTATTCAGTATTTTAGTGGATTGGAAGTGATCGCGATGCTTTTCTCGTCCCTTTGTCTGTTAACCTCAACGTTTTCGGTCGCTGCACCCTCAGCGGTCTCGATGTGCGTCATCTGCCACTTACGATCACTACCAGTTGTCCATCACCATTGGCTGCTTATTCCCTTTGACAACCATTCACCTAGGACACGTTCCACATCATACTATTTACTGGGCCCATTTAAATAACCTTTCTTTACCCGTCTTTCGCTGACCCTAATAAAAAGTCAAACTCTGCAACTAAATTAGCCGATATATGTAACCACCATCTTGGACATCTCACTCTGCGGAATTATTAGATCTCGCCACGGATTTTGGAATGATTATTTCGTAGTTTCCGCATCGCGGGAAAGCTGCAGTTATTTCTTATTGATGCACAGACCCCTGAATAATCCGACAAACCGGGCACGAACTGACGAGACTTCCATTCACAAATAGCATAGCGGGCTCGGGTGTGCACACTATGAGTTGTAATAACCAGCATGTGCGCAGACTTGAAGGTCAACCGAGGCGATCGATAAATATCACGTGGCTTACGCGGTCGTTTTATCTGCGAACTTGCGTTGATTGAACAAACGCAAGCACCGTAAGTTTGATTATTTAAATTTTTCTTGTAAATGAGTTGTTTTTTTCTTGAACAAGACGCTTTTCTCCTTTGATCAAAAAGTGATTTCATAATATACCACAGCTGCAACCACTGGAGATAGGCAGGATGCAAGCGCACAGGAAATTGTTGGTAGAAAAGCAGGCCATTTGAAGTTGCTCTTTCCACAGATTGTTGTTTGAATAACAGGGTAGTCAGATTACTCTGAAGCCGATGTGACGAATGCTTTGGGAGTACTGGTCTTCGAAAAGACGCCACTGAGGCTTTCTGGTGTTCCAAAAGCAAGAATGAGATATCATATCGTTAATCAGCCAACCTCATTCAGTATATGAGGCGCCCGCTGACGAAACCATTTCGGGCTGATTAGTCATCCCAGGCGGTTACCGAACTCCACTATGGGTCACGATTTGGTTTAGTGAGATTCGCCTGGGCCGCCTACGTGAGTGCTGTCGCGCCCGACGTAGGGTTTTTTCGACTGTGAGTGAAGAGGGAAAGGTGATAAGAGAGGGGAGGAGGAAAGGGAGGGCAGGAGGTGGCGAAAGGGGGGGGGGCGGGGAAGAGCAGGGGGAAGGGAGCAGACGTAGCGGGCGTTGAGGCCACACAACATCGGAGACCCTCCCATGGTTTAGCCCGCCGGTCGTGGCGATTGCCCGGGGTGTGGCTGCTGGGCAGAGCTCAACTGCGAGCAACCACAGGTGACAGTTGGGTACCAGTTAGAGGCAACCACAGAAGCCTTCACCACTTGCACGAGACAAATGGAGCGACCTAATGCTACCTGTGTGGTGCCTCCCTAATTAGTATCCCTACACAAAAAGATGATCGAAAAGACGGGCAGTCAAAAGCCGGCATCCTTACATGTTTGTAATACCTCGGAAGTAACCTTCATGATAATCAATAGTAATACTATATCTAAGTAATGCTACTCAATCAAAATGCATGTGAGAATTTCGGTCAACACCTTAGTGAAATTGGAGTGCTATTTTTGTGGCCTATGCTTGAAGTGTAATATTGGAAATAAACCCAACCATTGGCACGCTAAGCGCCTTTGGTGTCATTGGAGTAGACGCTGGAATTACAGTCTTCAAAAGACCTCAATCTGACCCCTCGTGAAATTTGACACCGCATCGAACGGACAAGGAACCTGAGTGGCTGCCTACAACAGTTGGCTCGACCGAACGCTATTTCAAAAAAACAAGCAGGTTAACATATCTACCGACCACCACCAGCAACAGCAACATGTAGATTTCAGAATTCGAGGGCGCGTGAGTCAAAACATGTGCATAAATTTCTTCTTTATTGTGAAAACGTAACTTTTATTTACTGTACAAATATTACATTCGGTAACTTTTGCAATGGAAGTGTATTTTTACGAAGTTTCCGGGTTCTTAAGGGGGTATTCATCGCTTTATATGGTGTCGGTTGGTAGGAGAAAGCTGCGAGAAACCATTCAACTAAGCCGGCCACAGTAGACACTGAACCTGTTAGAACATTGATTTAACTTTTTAGGTATCTTTTCAGTTAGAAACCATAAATGTGGCGAGACTGCAGAACAACACACAACATTCTGTCATTTGCTTGGACGCCCAACGGGTTTTATTTCTAGGAAGTACTATTTTCCTGTTTATTTTTCTCTTCCTAGGTATACAGCCTGATCCACGACTGCTGAGCCACAGAAGATATCTAGGTACTATGAGTAGCTAAATGAATCCACTTTAGTGGAAATGCCTGCATGTTTTGCCAGACCTAAGAACGAAAGAACATTAAAAAGTGTTTTACATTGACTTTGCACGTTCCTGTAGCACACATATGTGAAAGGAAAGTTTGCGCACCTGTTACGAAAAGTTCATACAACGACTGAACGATCTCATGCAAAGTTTGCAAAATTTCTGGAAGGCGTTTTCGATGAGGAAAGAATACTTAAAAGGGGGTTGTAATATCAATGATTAAGCTGCATAATCCTATAATATTAAGTGCACGCCATGATGCCAGCTTTTTAAAGCAATTATTGTTGGCCGCTTGCAAACCTACACTCGGTAAAAATTACTACTTAGCATGCATTTTTCTATAGGTTTCGAGGCTCTTCTACATGCAACTATGCTTTATAGGGAACGTGCATAAAATAAACTTTCTTGTACTTAATTGGCAAGTAATAAAGCCTCCTTTAAATTTTATACTCAAAAAGGTGAGCTTTCGGTTTTAAACATGATTCTAATTCGGAGATTTATGAAGACCGAACCTTCACAACTCCAAAAATATCCCGCCTCCCCCCCCCCCCAGCGTGGGGGGAAATGCTGTGTTGATCGACGCAGAGCTGATAGTTGCCCTTGAGTTTAAAGATTTGTGCGATGGTGGTGTTCAGGAAGAACATGTTCTTATTTTCTTGTCTGAAACAGCGGTACGACTTTGTTCAGCAGCCGAGGATTGTTTTGGATCCCGCTGCTTTTCTGTTGAAGAGCCATGGCACGACTCTAATGGTTGTCGGAATGAAGGGCGAGGACATTTTAGCTGTTCCTTTCCAAGTGGGTCAGTGACATCAGAGCTTTTGAGCGGTAGCTTAAAGACACTCCTAAATTGCTTGGCCTAGCGCTTTATAATCCGAGGATTTTCCGTGAAGAGTTTTGATTCATCGGAGCGGAGCAGCGACGCGGTTCCTTTGGTGCGCTGGCCATTCCTCGCTGCATTGCGCTTCACTCTCCTTGGCTTTGTGATTCATACATTTTTGCACCTACCACAGTCGGTGTTGTAGCAAGCGATGACATCTAAAGAAGACTGTCCTGTTTGTATCGGTTGCGCAGCTTATTCTTCTCTGCAACGAGCAGCTTGCGGATTCGTTCGTTTTAGTAGTTGAACCGAACTTACTGTTGTCAGCGTGGGCGACCGAGTTTGTCCAGGATTGTGGAGTATTTGATGTTTCGCAGCTGGCAATGAGCAGGACTGAGCTAATCTGATTGCATCTTCTTTTGTCAGGCCTCTGAAAATGAAATCTGCATCCGAGGAGGGTCAGTATCCGATTGGAGATCAGCCCGAGATTTGGGATGCAGACTCGCTAACTGGTGAGCAGTCGATGAAACCACCCGAGGGAGGCTGGGGTTGGGTGGTCGTTTTCGGCAGCTTCCTCGTGCACCTCATCGCAGACGGCATCACCTACGCATTCGGTGTATTCACGCCCGCAATCGTGGACTACTATGGAGCCTCGCGGCAACTGGTCGGTTGGCTCAACTCGGCGCTGGTGGGGATCACCTTCATTTCCGGTAAAATTATTATTTTCCACAGCTTTTACCGTGGCAAGATCTCTGGAGGCAACTTAGTACTGATTTTCTTAAAAAAACTACATGCGTCTTCAGGTTTTCTTCTGAAAACATGGAGTGTTCGTAGTTTGAACTTTCAGGAAGTAAAATATCAACCGCACCCAATCAGTACTCTCTTCTGGCTTGATTGTGTTTCGCAAAACTGGTCAGGTGGATTGTTCATAGCTAATGGAATTTGTGCTTCAAAGGCTGCTGGGCTCTGCCTAGTTGCTGTGGTGGCTATCTCCCCTCGGAGCTCGTCTAGTCAGGTGCAGGTTGTGGTGAAAAGCTTGATAGGCGTGGTTCGGCCCCCTAAACGGGCCGCGTGGTAGATGCGCTGTACCAAAACGTAGGCCATAACAATTGCCGAATATGGGGGCATAGTGGCACGCATAGGTGCAGGCTCACACCGCACTAACCAACCTTGCCATTTATGGCACTCCACCCATAAAGTCCATTCCTTCCCTTCTGCATCCATCCATGTCCACCATCTTCCAACCCTCTTTCCATTCCCTATTCCTTCCACTCCACCATCCACCATTCCACCTACCTACCTTTGTGGTCCATTATCCTTCATTCTTCCTTTATGGGCTTCACTACATGTTCCATGTCCATTCCTCCACTTCATTTCGTCCCTATTCCATCACCTTCTTTCCACAAGTATTTCTTCCTCATTTACTCTCCACTGCTTTTCTTCAATCTCTTTCCATATAGTCCAGACTTGGCTTTCTACTATACAGGCTCAGGCATATTTCCACTGTTTCCATTTCTACATTAAACTATCTTCGTCCATTCTTGGTTATTCCAGTTATGCTCGTATTTATTTTAAGTTTCCTTCCACATATCCAGTTTTTCCATTTCCAGTCCACAAAATAGGTATTCGGCTGCTTGCTAATGCTTTGCCCAGTCTTTTTCCACTTTTGAATCAGTGTATGAACACTGCAGCAGATAAAGTTTGTCGTGGCCACCATAAGGCTCAGGCTGTGTTGTCGTTGATTTCCCATTAGTGCAGGGCTGCGCCACTAAGTGAGGAGATGCGGTCATCTGACATTCTCCCCTCCATTCTCAAGATCATTTCCACTCCGGGTTGTGGTCTTCCTATTTATACAGTTTATGCAGTGGGGATTGTCCATCTGGTCGGTCCGTTCCATTCCTGCTGGGCAAGCCTGTCTTCAGTGGAATCACTGTATTGTGTGTGTGGGGGATCACTGTCATCATGCTGTCCTGCTTTTCTGGTGTGGATTTCATCCATTCCAGTCTTCAGTGGGTCTCAATTTCCTCCACTTTCCACTGTTTATTCTCCCAGTCTCCACTTGGTCTTCTGGATTCTGTCTGTTCTGTCCATTTCATTGTCCTTTCTGGTCTTCCATCCTGTCCTTGGCCACTCACCTTTCCTTGTGTCTGCATTTGTGCTCCGTTCCTGTGTGTGGTCCAGTGGGGTGGGATGTCCCTGTGTGATCCATGCTCTCGTGCCTGTGGGGATGGTCCTGATGTGGATCTTCCACCATCCACTAAAATGAGTGTAGAAATATTACAAGTTGTCCTTGCTTTCAGGTCATGGGGCTGGTCACTAGTGCCTCGTCTGATTCATTTGGGGCAAGTTATGGTTCCAGTTCCATGGCCACGTGTGGTCTGTTCCTTTGGTGCCTCAGGGACTGTGTGTGGTCTTTCTCGGTCTGTGGTCATGTGGGGATCCATTCCACAGATGCCTGGTGTTCCTTCTCTATTTTCTGTGACCTGTGCCTCAGCCCTCTCAGTTCATTCACTGTGTGGTCAGTGATCTGGTCATGGGATCTCCAGTCGGGTCGGGTCTTCGGTTCTCGTTCTGTGGTCCTTGGGTCCTGGGATCTTCTCCTTCACTGTGTGGTCTCGGGATGTCCTGTGGTGGGTCCATATGGACAGTCCGGCTCAGTGGGGATCTTTCCTGTCCAGTATTTTCAGTCATTGTGTCTGGGATCGTCTGTCTGGGTTGTGGTCATTCTGTCTATATGTGTCTTGGTGTCACAAGTTTTCCATGCATGTCCACATAAGTGTGTGCATGGTCCTACTACATGTTTTTATTTACAGGTCTCCTGCTGTGTCCATTTCAGTGCCTCCAGGTCCTTGGCCGTTGTGTTTCCTCCGGGTCCCTGTCTGTGTACAGTTCCACTGTGATCATTTTCTGTCGGTCTGGTGTCTTCTCATGGTGTCTTCTTGTGGTCGGGTCCGTTGTCCTGTCTTGTGTCCCTGGTTCATTTCCTCACTCCTCATCCTGCCTGCTACTACTGCTGCTGCTGCTGCTACTGCTGCTGCTACTGATTCACTGATTCTTCTCTCTCTCTCATGATCATGATCAGTTCATCGATAATCTCGTTCCTCAGTTATTTCTTTCGATTGGTTCTTCCTCCTCCTCCTCCTCCTCCTCCTCCTCCTCCTCATCCTCCTCCTCCTCCTCCTCCTCCTCCTCCTCCTCCTCCTCCTCCTCCTCCTCCTCCTCCTCCTCCTCCTCCTCCTCCTCCTCTCCTCCTCCTCCTCCTCCTCCTATCCTCCTCCTCCACCACCACCACCATCATCATCATCATCAGCGGCAGCAACGCTGCTTATCCAACAACATCACCTTTGCTACTACTACTACTACTGCCACTACTGCTACTGCTACTGCTGCTACTGCTACTGCCTGCTGCTACTACTGCTGCTGCTGCTGCTGCTACTGCTGCTGCTGCTGCTGCTGCTGCTGCTACTGCTGCTGCTACTGCTACTGCTGCTGCTGCTGCTGCTATGCTGCTGCTGCTACTGCTGCTGCTGCTGCTGCTGCTGACTGCTGCTGCTGCTGCTGCTGCTGCTGCTGCTGCTGGGCTGCTGCTGCTGCTGCTGCTGCTGCTGCTGCTGCTATGCTGCTGTCTGCTGCTGCTCTGCTCCGCTGCTGCTGCTGCTGCTGCTGCTGCTGCTAGCACTGCTGCTGCTGCTGCTGCTTCTGCTCTGCTGCTGCTGCGCTGCTGGCTGCTGCTGCTGCTGCTGCTGCTGCTGTGATCCTTCCCGATCGTGATCGTTGCCGCTCATGTGCCGCCAGCCATCTCACTTCTCGTTCCCTCTCAGTGCCTTTTCTTCGTTTCCGGCCGTTCTCACGCTCATCCTCTCCTCGCTCCTCGCTCCTCCTCGCTCCTCCTCCTCCTCCTCCTCCTCCTCCTCCTCCTCCTCCTCCTCCTCCTCCTCCTCCTCCTCCTCCTCCTCCTCCTCCTCCTCCTCCTCATCCTCCTCATCCTCCTCCTCCACCACCACCACCATCATCATCATCATCAGCGGCAGCATCACCAACATCACCTTTACTAATACTACTACTACTACTACTACTACTACTACTACTACTACTACTACTACTACTACTACTACTACTACTACTACTTCACTACTGACTACTACTACTGCTCACTACTACTACTACTACTACTACTACTACTACCCTCACTACTACTACTACTACTACTACTACTGCACTACTCATTACTACTACTCTACTACCACTGCTACTACTACTGCTGCTACTACTACTTCTACTCACTGCTACTACATGACTACTACTACTACTACTGCTACTGCCACTAATACTACCATGCTACTCATTACTACTACTACTACTACTACTGCTACTGCTACTACTACTACTACTACTCTACCCTACTACTACTACTACTACTACTACTACTACTACTACTACTACTATAATCACTGCCATCATAATCATTACAACTTACTCTTCGCCACCGCCAACCATCTCACTTCTCGTTCCCTCTCCAATTACATTTTCTTCTTTCCGGCCGTTCTTTCCCCTCCTCCTCCTCCTCCTCCTCCTCCTCCCTCCTCCTCCTCCCTCCTCCTCCTCCTCCTCCCCTCCTCCTCCCTCCTCCCTCCCTCCTCCTCCTCCTCCTCCTCCCTCCTCCTCCTCCTCCTCCTCCTCCCCTCCTCCCTCCTCCCTCCTCCTCCTCTCCCTCCTCCTCCTCCTCCCTCCTCCTCCTCCTCCTCCCTCTTACTTTCATCTATACACTATTTTGCCAAATTCTCCTGCGGTTTAAGTGCACCGATTTTCATGTTCCTTAGGTTTGGGTTTCGGTCTCGCCTATCTGGCGTCAATTTGTGTTGTGAGCAATTACTTTGAGCGAAATCGCGCACTGGCTGTGGGATTCGCAGTCTGTGGATCTGGCGTCGGTGAGTCTACGCTTAACCTGCTAAGCCTGCCTCACTCATCTTCCCCTCATCCTTTCTCTGTTGTCCTGGCAATCTCATCTTTGCCCAGAGCTTTTTGCGCTTGACGGGAAACTACCGCGCGAGCAAATGCATTTTTATCGCACCCTGACCTTAAGACTTTGAATCAAACTATGGACGAGTATGGCCGTGAATGGGAGGCATTCGGCAGCACGTCTAGACGTAGAACTTCACGCCGCGTCCACTACTGATTCAATTCCATCATCAGCCGGCTGACCGATTAACAGTGTTGACTAGTGAGGGAGGTTCATGCTCGGCGTACCCCTTACTAATTATTAATCTGACACAATTGGGGCTATCAAGACACGCTGTAGTTGTGGCTCGCCAGGTCAACAGCCCTACACCATAACTAGTTATAAGTATTATAGCATCTCAAGTGTGTATGTGCCCTCCACCTCTGACGCTCAGGACGATCTAGAGGTCGTGTGATCACCGTTCTCAAGCTGTCGGACAATTAACGCATACAGCTTCTGGGCCATCCAATCACAGACCATTCACCAAATCAACTGAGCAAGCGGACACTCACTGACTCACATGTGACGTTTATTCATTCGTGCCCACATCGCCCTGGCGGAGAGATGCACGCAGACTCCGAGGTTGTCGCGCGTCGCGGTCTCTGACCATCAACAAGAGTATTCGAGAATGACTGGAGGACTGAAAATCAGACTGCACTGGCTCCTCCCATATATAATTGAGTTAAGAGTTGCCATTATTTTTGGCTAGTACATGCATTGAAGACCAGGTTGTGTGTGGTACGCGTAGTGGGGCTGTTTATCTTTATTAGTCACTGCGCTCCAGTCCACCTAGAGTCATATTGACCATGCCTTGATATCGGAGCCTGGTGCATAAAATAATTCACGTGCAATTGACCGTCCTGTGCCGTGGGAAACCGCAGGGCACCAGACATCCAATCAGCGCACACGGGTGCATCAGATACGCGTGAAGTCTTTCTGCGCTCGTGCGCCTCAAATATTCGAGAATTTTCCGGGAGTGGATTCCGGAGGAAAAAACGACCAATCAACGTGCCGTACATGGTTGGCCAGAGGGTTTCAGAACGCTCTCCGTGACTGGCACACCATTGGTCGGAATGTTCGAGAATGGCCAGAACTCCAATAAATAGGCGAGAGTTGATGAGCTAGAGATCCGATGTTTCTGTAGGCCTAGAATAAAGTAATTTTTTTCAGAAGCCCGCTTTGCCTTCTCTTCCATTACGTCCATCGGGATAGGACAGCTTCACTTACTGTAGCCAGAATTATTATATAAGCTCAAATCTATGTTCTGCAGGGGTGGACGGATATGCGCCTAACTGAATCCAGGAGCTTTTGGGAAATTTACCTGTATAAAGACGTTTCAAACAATCTTTGTCTATCAAGTAAGCTGGCACGCAACCTGTTTGGCGTGACCCAGTTTTTGGTTAATCGGGTGTACGCGGTCGACGTGCGCTGTGGTTTAACGTATCAGCCCGTAATGACCACGCGAGGACAATTTTCTGTCCCACAGCCAGTATGTGGTCGCAGTCCAGGAAGACAGTTGCAACCCGACAAAGACACCCTAAAAACTCATAAAAACATGTTAAAATCAACCTGGAAACCTGGAAGGATCTTGCCTAGGAACAACCAACCTCGGGAACATCCGTGAAGACAAGGATAGCAATCTAAGAAGCCAACTGGATCAGAGCCGCCAAAGCCAAAAGAGCAGCTTGCAAATCTCAAGCGTCTCTGATCCGCAATGCCAGCAGCCAATCCCTTCCAATATACACGCAATCCCAACGAACATTCCGCTCGCAGACTGGGCTAGGTGGACATCTCCGGAAACGGTATCATAACAACCCAAAAAACCCACCTGCTGCCACCACGAAGACCCCTATCATGATTCCTGCACACACCCCAAGGTGTCTACGATGTCGACCACACCGTACCATCGGTGATTACACGCCTAATACCCAGATTTCCTTGATCACTGCTACCCCCATAAACCATTCCGCAACCACCGAGACGACGACTACGACGAATACCGACTCTCCCACTCCCACCATCGATGCAAACACTCGCGACGCCCATTAAACACTATCCACACCACCAGCAATACCACCACCGTCCATAATTCAACGATTTGGACTCGATTCCAAACCGTAAAAATGACCACCACACATATTGGCCGGTCACTAGCAAATCCACCGCACGGAGACTAGCGAACCGACAGTCAGACCGTCGGTTTCGACTAGGTCCACCGTATGCTCCACGGAAGGGTGATGCAGGGACGGTGACTTGCGCGTAAATTAGTTTTAAGTGAAAGTAGCCTTGCGATGCAGCTATCGCACTCTCTCCTCCCCAACCTGAGCATGGTGTCAAGGCAGAGTCAATAAGACCGGAGATGAGAGAGGGCGCAGGTGGCTGGCGCATACGGAGCCGCCCCTGGGCGTGCCACCAC
>WEDG01001126.1:0-10105 GCA_017591395.1 Schistocephalus solidus | reverse complement strand
GCGGATAGATATAACAAAGATAAACCGTCTCAGGTGACGATATCCATCACTTTCAATAGGGAGTGAGCACAGTCCTGAATTTTTTGCCAGGAAGCAGACTTGCACTAGGTCTGGTTCCTCCTATCTGATCACATCCACCGTTTTCTGGTGGCAAGCCGACTTACCTGGTGTGGACAAAGCGGCTGACCCGGTCAAGTAGCCGACTACGCGTGCCACATACGCTCCAGTCTGAAGCTCACAAGCGGACATCCAATGAGGTCTTTCCGATTGCACGCTGTTGTGTGCTCCTGAAAGTCGACAATGTAGGTAGTGTGCAGATGTCTCCACCATTTTGGGCATCATTTGAATTGACATTGCGCTTTTTGTCTTTAGCGCCACGGTTAAATTCTTTCTATTGGCTATTTAGAGATGCACCAAAATTGCTTGGAACGCATGCCAATTTAACATCAACAGAGCGAACAGCCTAGGTAGATAAAGCAAGACCTGATCATCCCATTTTCATCAAGCCGCATCCCCTTAGCAATATATGCGACCGTTAACACACAGATGTGCAATCACCATGTACAGATGGTTCAAAGCTAAGGCCTAACCTAGAGGACTTCAGCAGTGTCTAGCCGAAGTTCATTTGTGCCGCGCCATCTGCTTCTTTTTGTCTGTTCTACTTCTGGGCGCAGGTAATAGCTGGGGGATCGTGTCTTTTACGAGGGTACATTTTTTTAGGCAGCCCGCATTTCCTGCTCCCGGCCATTGCTATTAATCGCTTTGCTTTGTTCAATTCGTAACCCTGACGACCTTCTTTAAACTCTGTTTGCTCTGAGATCGTGATCGACTGTTTCTACGTGAGCACTTTTGCCGGTGCTTTCAAGTTATCTTTGCAATCCTAGGTAAGATTTTGGCAGCAATAAAAGAAGCCCTTGAAATCACCTCCCCCATGACTGCGGCAAACCCTAAAAAATACTCCAAGAGCGTGCTGGTCATAGCTCCCGCGAGAACGGTAATAGCGGAACCGGCACTCTATTTCCTAATATATCCCGAAAAGTATAATTACTTTAACCTCGTCCACATAAGTACTCGTTATTAAAAATTACACCTCGACTTTAAAGCATATGCTGTCGCCGAGCGTGTAATTAAGATGCGCGTACTTTCAAATGTACCTTTTCTGGACAGAGGTCGATAACCAAGTGAAAACCTATACTCAACGAAAGTACGCAGTTATCCGGTAAGCACGTAAAGGCCATTTTACTTCTGCCTAGCGCAGAAATACTACACTCATTCTGGAAGAGGTCTCAATTTAAGTAGGACGTATCTAAGAAGACTCCTCGGCTAAGCATAAACCAAAGGCAGGATGAAATTAGATGATTCGGAACAGCCACCACCGGTGGAGTCATGTTAGATGGCCGACTTTGGAATAAACTGCTTTCAAACGCCTGAATAAACCACTGACTGCAAACCTAAGTAGCATTAATTTTTTCTCATTGACTTTCGATATCTTAAAAATTCAAGTATATTTTATAGATAGCACGCATGAAAAGATTCTTTTTGTACCCAGTTGGTCACAAATTACGTCTTCTTAAATTTTTGTACTTTTCAATGGTGTATGTTTCAGTTTAAAAAAGCGTCTAACTATAAGCATTTTTAAGGTCGTAAAAGCCACCGTATTTGTCCATTGTTAATGCTGCTTGTAAAGTAAACAGCATGGTCCCCGTCCATTGCACAATTCCATGTGACAAATTCCTCATAGCCTAAATAAAAGTGTGAATTTCCTTAGACTGAATGTACACAACATGTAGTTTAAAAACCCCGAGTGCAAGTGAAAGTATAAGGGCAACTAAAAATTATTCTTCTTAATCGAAAGACAGCCTTTCTTCATGTACAAACTTAAAAAGACGTAATTTGCTACTAAATATGTATAAGAATGAATATGTTCGTATGAATGTTTATTTGAATGCATAGGGGCATAGACAATGAATGAGAAACAGTCATAGTACTTAAGTAGTCATTTGTTACAGAGTATATATTTTTACAGGCGGCCAGAAAGCAGCTTGATTAAAAGCTGGCCTCCTAGCGTGACTTAAGTAGTATTTTCAAAACGGAAACGAATTCAGGAAGTTCGGTTAATATATTTCATGATAGGGCACACCTACTTTGGAGGTGTGACAGAGGGCTATAAGTCACTGGACACATGGGCCCATGTCACACCCACCAAGGTCGGCTTTACGCACTGTCACCTACGAAAGGGGTAATTAAGCGCACACACCAGGCCACACCTCCATATGTGTAGGGAGAGAGAGAGTTAACTACACCTAACTTTCACAGTATTTTAGATACACCGCGACCAAAACACCTCGCAGTTAGGTATGACCGCATACAAGGTGCACATTCAATTACGGCTTTGGACCGATGAGGTGGTACCAGGTAGTACGTTCTACACAGGAAACGCACGAACAGTGTCATAGGTGAAGGTGACATTTTACAGGTAAAAAGTGTCTTTAGCGAGAGTCTCCAAGTTTACTGAGTCTCATTCACATGCCCCCACTCCCTGTCATACTGCCAGATTCGCGGTTGATAGGAACAATTTTTGGGAAGGCTGGACTTCTCCAGTTTTGTTTTTTGGATCTACTTATCTGACGATCAATCAGCATGCGCAGCCTCAGCTGATCTCCATTCGTCTTCTGAGGCGACCTAAAGACCTGCTAAGAAGAGAGAGCAAGCTATGTTTTAATATATATATATATATATATATATATATATATATATATATATATATATATATATATATATATATATATATAAGAAAAAAATAATAAAGCCATTTGCATATTTTACACTGCATCTTGGCCTTGAGAAGAAAAACCACAGAGAGTTGGATCCGCGACTTCTGGTCGTAAAGTTTCGTTGAGGAGGAATTTCAGGAAATCTCCCGGTATAGCACATTCCAGGTTCGGTCATCAAAAGGTTTCTAATCATGTCAAATGAGTATTATCACAAAATGCTTAAAGATAAGAAGTAGAACAAAATTAGTTTAGGCAACCTCATCTGCGAACACTGTCGAAAATCAGCGAAGACATTTTTCTGCACACTGACTGGGATTGATATCTTGAAGGGTTCCCCCATCGAAATCCAGCAGGATCAGCTCTTCTGGTAGTTCCATTCCAGTCACGTCGGTGTCACCAAATTACAGTGGTGAGTGGTCCCTCAGCAGGAGAAGACAGCAAATGCCAAATAAGGCCATGTTGTGTAAAAAGGCTCACATTCGCTGTTTCTGGTAAATATCGAGTCCAAGGCAGTGCTGACGGTTTTACGTCATACGTGAGACAGACAGAGTGAGAGAGAGAGACTGAGGCTGTTGTGTTAGATGCTTTAAAATGTTTGCGGGAGCCCCGTGTCTAAATGGTGCTTGTGTTCCATTACCCTAGCCGTGAGGCTTTCCAAGTGGAGCTCAGGTGATTGTGACTCTGTATGTAGGAGTGTCCGTGTTGGAGTAATTTGAGTGGCTGCCGGCCAGCGCGTCCGGAACATCGTTCCTGTTGAAGGTGAGTCTGCCGAAAACAAAGAGTAGCGATGAGTTAAGTTGCCGTGTATTCAACAGAAAAGGACTTTGCTCCACGCTGCTCATTGCTGCAGCCTGAATTTGACACTTTTATGTTGGGCTTTATTTGCAATTTTTAATCAAAGTTCGCATGCTGCCTCATGAACTGTTAGCCGAAATTCTGAAACATGTTTTCGATTCGAAAACATGACTTAAGGGGAGTTGTAAGGTAAATTAACATATAGCATACTTCCAGCCAGCTTTTGAACAAGCTTATTTCAGTTTGCGTTGTAAGAGATGACTACTCATGCAGTGTGAATTTTCCTATCGATTTTCGATGCCTATTAGAGGTTACAGAAAACACACCGAAGACGTAATTTGCTACAAAATGAGCAAAAGATGGAATACTTCAATGTATATGTCCTGTAAGGGATATTTGTAGGTAAAAGGGTAGTGCAAATCAATGAAAAGTTCATAATAATTATAGGGTGATTTTTCACAGGGGATAGTTTTTGAAGATGGCTGGCAGGAAGCTCGTTCAAAAACCGGGATCTTGACGTGACTGAACTAACTTGGACTTTTGCGGTACGTTAAGTAACCTTAAAATTCTATTTAAGTCATGTTTTCTAATCAAAAGCACATTTCAGGATTTCGATTAATATTTATTTTACGTCCAGGCTTGCCTTTTCGGAATGTCTCATGCTTTCTGAGTCTGTTGGTATTTTTTTCAAAGGCCTGAAAGAAAGGAGTGTGATTCGAGCCGAAAATGAGTAGAGAGAGGAAGAGAGTGATTAAATGAAACACATCATCAAACGAAATTTGGCGCATTGGTATATGTAACCTTTTTGCAGAGTACCTTTTTATTCATTGAAACAAGCAAGCACCACAAATGCAAGTTTCTTCTTTTTATATATATATGTACATCATCTTTTAGCTCCTATTGGCAGTGGGAATTTATGTGCACTATTTTTAATGAAAACGAAACAAATCATATTTAAAATCCCCATCTATTATAGTCAAAGTATTTTCCGTTGGATGTTACAACCTTTTCCCTCACTTTTTGAATAAAAAATCGATTCAGGGATAGAAAAAACACATTGATCATTTGAAGCAATTAAATATATTCAGACACATTTGTGATTTCCCGAAGGGCTGCTTAGTTAGATCCTTTTGCAACGGCCGACCTAAACGATAATTTGATGCAGTTGAACTTCGCAACAAAACAAAAGTTTTATTCACTCGCTTTTCGATGCGCGGCCTGGCGTTATCCTGTTGTAAAATTACCTTTTCATGTCTTCCATCATATGCTAGCGTTTAATGTTCTCAGTGATCTGAAGCAGAGGTTACGGGTGGCTTCAAAAAATCATATTTCGTAACCCATTCTTTATCCCAAGAGATACACAGCATAACTCTGGCTTCTATGTTGATGGTTGACCAGACGCCTTTCATGGCTATTTGCGCCTAGGATCATACGAACGGATTCATTTTCAGTCAGTAGGCACGATTTGCTGTTAAAGTCCGCCCCTCGAAGGCCACGTTTCATACGCTATATTGCACTGGTCTTGTTTTCTTTAAGATAATTGATGCGGTACTCACATTTTTTGCTTCTGTACCGGCTAACATTCATAAAACGTTTGTCAGCTGTGAACATTTTAACTCTCAACTGACATACGGCATGCCCGATTAACGTTTCTCATTTCCTTTCTGACAACTTTTCAGGCTGCCCTCGATGTTTCCTTACTCAAAGCCTTCAAAAACTTTCCTGAAGGTCCGTTCAGGAAAAGCATTTTCACTATAGACTTCCTCAAGTGAACAATGAATTTCATCAGCGCTTCGTTTTAACTTAAATCAAAAAGCAATGCTTTCCATGGATGATTCTTGTTTGCCAAAACTTTTCCATCTTCCCAATTATAAAACGCACCAATCTTGGTGCTGCAACCAAATGTCACAAACTCAGAAGGACAACTTTGTTCAAGCACTATAGAAAACAACTATAGCCGTTTTTATTTACCTGAAAATAATACTCTCCAATTCCTCTAAACCAAAAGGACACGAATTAAATTTCCTATCTATTTCTAGCAGTCCCGCATTGCAGGGTGGCCTTTGTGCCATAGTTCGGCACGCGCACCTCCATGTATTTACTCGACATCCTGAAGTATCGGATACCATGAAAACCGGATGACCAACGGCATTACGCCGATCACCCAGGCAGGCTCCATCTTCACATTCAGGACCTTAACTCTACTGGTAGCTGTTGACAGCGCACGTGACCTCATAACCCCGACAACGGTAACGTTTTGCCTGTAATCCTCAAACTGCCAGTTGGAACGGCATCAACTTCACAAATATGGGTCATCGAACATAAACTTTTGTGCCCGTCTGGGCGATCGCACACCCACTTCTCGACGCCTGTGAACTGGTTCACCCTGATGATGTTGATTCGAACAGCGAGATCGCACGAGGTCTGTTATTTACGCAGAACTGCAGCCACCGAGAACTAGGTCAGGTTGTGCTCTCGCTCACATGACTTTTCACAAACCTCATGACTGGTTCTACTCGGAGAAAACAAACCTTCGGCCACACACGCACACACAGACACACAATTCGGTCGTTTTAGAGGTGAAACTGCATAGTTCCCCCGCGCGGCGCTGCGATTACACGTTTTAACTTGAGACAAAATTATGGTGGTTTTCCTGACAGCCTGCCCGTATGCGGACGCTAAAGTGACCTGTCGACGGAAACCGTTATTGAGCGTTTTAGAGCACATAACGGTTGCAAAAGGGATATTAGTCCCCTCCCTTCTACACGTGGTCTTGCGCTTCCTATTACCTTATCCAGACATTAACGATAACCCTAACGGTGAGGATCTAATATGTTAGTCTAATGAGTGGACCCCCATCCAAGGTTCTTCCGGGTGGAGAAAAGTCGATGGAAGACCAAGGACGCTAGAGAAGGAAAATGAACAATAACACTGTCACTCCCAACGTTGTTTAGATACTTCAAACTGACATAGGGAAAAGAGCGCGCAAATCAAAATGTGACGTGTAGGTAGACTATAAGCGGGCTGAAAACTCGAAGCCTTAACCCAAACTTTACCCCTAACCCTAAGCTCTGACCCCAGCTGCAAGTCCTGAGCCTTACCAGACAACTTTCTTCCAGTATCCTAAACCTTACTCCCTAACCACATTCCCAAAACCCTAAACTTAATTCTCACATTAGACCCAAAACCCAATCCTAAACGAAAAACACCAACTTCAAATTTAACGGCCAAATAGACGCAAACCTAAGGACATCCCATTCGTTTCTAAATCAGATACTCTAGCGGTCGAACAGTAATAAAAACATTTAACTTCCCTACTAACTCCTCACCATCCTACCTCTCCTAACCCTAACTGTAAACCCTCGGTATAAAGTCTGAATCCAGGAAAAGTCACACCATATTCCATAATGCAGGTAGCCTATTGTCAATACGGTACCCTAACTCATTTGACCTAACTACTACCAGGTGTACTTAACTTTTGGCAGATTGTGGAAAGTGCGGTTGCCCTAAAGCCTTCACCTTGCTGTCGGGGATTCGAATCTCACCGAGGCCGCCGAGATTTTCATAATTGCGCCAAATAGTTAGATTTGCTCAAAACCTTGCCCATGTGGCAAGAGGTACCTTCGATTGAACGAGGTTACCGTCATTCATTCAAAGTTCGTAACCCAAAGCTCAAACAAATTTCTACCACAAAATTGATTTCGGTTAGAACTGACCATTTGTAGGGCTGTCAGTAAGTGAATTGATTGAGGAATCGGTGGCAGGCGCTCGCCAATCGCTACCGGAACTCACTCGTCCCGCACAGCTGCTCGAGAGTAAGCCCCAAGGCCGAATGGGACGAGCTGAGTCACGTAACCAATCGGTGGGTGTCTACTAACCAATGCGAATATTCCCGATATAGCCTGGCATGACCACGAGCCCGTGGCTCAATGCTTAGGACATTGATCTCCTAACCAACAGGTCGAACCTCAGGTGGCACAACACTGGGGCTGTGTATGGCTAGCTGGTGACGGCTAATGAGCCAGAAATGGCCGTTGCAGTCTCCCTGGTCTTCGTTGGTATGTTTCATCTATCTTTACTTCTACTAGGTGATGTGCGGCAGCTGTTAGGGCTCGAGAGTGAACCCCAGGCAATACGGGACGAGCGATTTCCATTAGAAATCGGTCAGCGTTCATCACAAATCAACATGACTGAACCCTTTGTATACAGCAATCGGTCAGCGATCATCACAAATCAACATGACGGAACCTTCGTATACAGCAAATCAATTCGCCAATGAAGAGGCTAGGGACGATTGTCCTACCTTCTTTTCGATTGTTTTGACACCCGAGATGAGAGTAACGTAATAGACAGAAATGGTCGGCAAGAAGACACTAGAAAGTCAATTAGTCCATAGAATCAGAGAGGGCTCAAAAATTGACTAAATTTCCCCTACTTCTGCTTAAGTTAGGTGCTCTATTCCCTCAGCGACCGGTGCGTCGTTGGGTTTTAAGTCCACCGGTGATCCTCACAAATGCAAAAGGAAAGGTTTCTCAACACCCTCAGAATGTACGAGGCGGTAGTTATTCAATAAATACGCCATCTCCGGTAGCAGGTAGTCCGCATTTACCTCTAAGCTGACTGCCATCACTCGGCTGGCAGGTGACAGTGATAATACACAGCACCTCCTCACCACTATCACCAGCCAATCGCAGGCGTAAACGCGCGATCCCTGAAGTAAGCCCGATGTGCTAATTTACTATAATCGGTATGTCAGCTTTAGTAAAGTTCCTTCTAGTGGACGGACGAACATGAGAGCCAATGCAGTCTATCTCCTAATACCTGCCTCAAAATGTCTTTGGATAAAAGTGGCTTAGCTATCGGTAGGGATCGCTGATCAAACATGCGATGGGGGTATCGCAGTAATTGCCCCGTCTCCTTGAATTTCTGTAACTTCTTTCCAATTGTTTTATAAGTTGCTCAAACGCTACAACTGCATAAAGTTTGAGGTTTTCCCAACAGGACAGGGGTACAAGGAAGGTCACATAATACAAGTGGCTTTTTCTAATTTCTGGATAAATTCAAGGTTAGGATTAAGGCAAATGTTAAGAGTGGGGGTTAAGTTTAGGGTAAAGATCGAGGTGACAGTTAAGGTTTGGGTGAGGTTAAAATGTTAGGCATAGTACGTGGGAACATTTATTCTTTCTGAAACTTAGCGCACGGCCACATGTATTACATACCTGGGGGTGTCGCAATTTAATTGCCCCGTCTCCTTGAATTTCTGTAACTTCTTTCCAATTGTTTTATAAGTTGCTCAAACGCTACAACTGCATAAAGTTTGAGGTTTTCCCAACAGGACAGGGGTACAAGGAAGGTCACATAATACAATTGGCTTTGTCTAATTTCTGGATAAATTCAAGGTTAGGATTAAGGCAAATGTTAAGAGTGGGGTTAAGTTTAGGGTAAAGATCGAGGTGACAGTTAAGGTTTGGGTGAGGTTAAATGTTAGGCATAGTACGTGGGAACATTTATTCTTTCTGAAACTTAGCGCACGGCCACATGTATTACATACCTGGGGGTGTCGCAATTTAATTGCCCCGTCTCCTTGAATTTCTGTAACTTCTTTCCAATTGTTTTATAAGTTGCTCAAACGCTACAACTGCATAAAGTTTGAGGTTTTCCCAACAGGACAGGGGGTACAAGGAAGGTCACATAATACAAGTGGCTTTTGTCTAATTTCTGGATAAATTCAAGGTTAGGATTAAGGCAAATGTTAAGAGGGGGTTAGTTTAGTAAAGATCGAGGTGACAGTTAAGGTTTGGGTGAGGTTAAATGTTAGGCATAGTACGTGGGAACATTTATTCTTTCTGAAACTTCACGCACGGCCACATGTATTACATACCTGGGGGTGTCGCAATTTAATTGCCCCGTCTCCTTGAATTTCTGTAACTTCTTTCCAATTGTTTTATAAGTTGCTCAAACGCTACAACTGCATAAAGTTTGAGGTTTTCCCAACTGAACAGGGGTACAAGGAAGGTCACATAACACAAGTGGCTTTTGTCTAATTTCTGGATAAATTCAAGGTTAGGATTAGAGGCAAATGTTAAGAGTGGGGTTAAGTTTAGGGTAAAGATCGAGGTGACAGTTAAGGTTTGGGTGAGGTTAAATGTTAGGCATAGTACGTGGGAAGATTATTCTTTCTAAACTTAGCGCACGGCCACATGTATTACATACCTGGGGGTGTCGCAATTTAATTGCCCCGTCTCCTTGAATTTCTGTAACTTCTTTCCAATTGTTTTATAAGTTGCTCAAACGCTACAACTGCATAAAGTTTGAGGTTTTTTCCCAACAGGACAGGGGTACAAGGAAGGTCACATAACACAATTGGCTTTGTCTAATTTCTGGATAAATTCAAGGTTAGGATTAAGGCAAAATGTTAAGAGTGGGGGTTAAGTTTAGGGTAAAGATCGAGGTGACAGTTAAGGTTTGGGTGAGGTTAAAATGTTAGGCATAGTACGTGGGAACATTTATTCTTTCTGAAACTTCACGCACGGCCA
>WEDG01001125.1:55000-72295 GCA_017591395.1 Schistocephalus solidus | reverse complement strand
ACACACACACACACACACACACACACACACACACACACACACATAAATATATACGTAAGATAATGTAACGGTAGTACAGAACGTGGTATGCCGATGTACGGTAAAATATATGTCGGAGGCCTTGGCGCATGAGACGGGAGCACTTCACGGCAATTAGGTCGGAGTGGAGGAGATGGACAACATCATAAAGAATTCGATCATCAATTTTTTTAACCATTGTTAGGTGTCGTTTGTATTACTGTATCCACTCAAACAATATACGAAAGACTGACAGCAGAAGAGAGCATTTGGAGGATGCGTTTTAAAATCATCAAATACTATTTAAGCAAAGCTGGAAAAATAACGCGAGAACAAGGGACAATGAGGGGAAGAATACAAGCGTCTATAAATCAACAGATTAGGGATAGAGGTGTGTGGTAGCAGCGTAAACAGTGAATATAATAAAGAAGTTTGCGAATTATAGTAAACAAAGTATCAATATCAAGGGCGAATGAAAGATTGGATGTCAGCGTGACGCCAAGGTACCGGAAGGAGGATACCTCCTTGGGGAGGACATCCAGGACAAGAAGAGGGCCGCAGTCGAAAAACACACTGAACAGATTTTTGATTGGTCAGAAGAAGACCACTATCTGATGACCATGCTGAGACATACTCCAGACCATCATTCAAAGACTGGAGATGCGTCTGATCTTTAAGAGGATGGCCAAAAACCATATCATCGATCTCAAATCATCATTGTGAAGGGAGAAGAGGTGAGGGGATAAAATGGCACCCTGAAAAACTTCACTTGTAAGGAAGGACGGCTGATTTCCGCCTGCCGGATTACACGAATTGAGTGCGGCAAGTTAAATAGTCTTCGAGCCAAGAAATCGCCCAACTGGGAGTGCCACAGGAGGATGTTTTGTTAAGGAGGAGATGGCGTGGGATTGTATTGAAGGCAGGGGAGTAGTCAAGATATGCGCATGCGTAAGCACGGCAACACTTATCCAAATCTCTTAGAGCAGAATGGACCAGAAGAGCAACTGCATCCAGGGTACGGCGCCAGGCCTTTTATACAAATTGTAGTGGATCGGAGAAAGTGGAAGAGAATAGTATGAACGTATCGAAGGTGACTCTATCAGTAAGCTTCAGTAAAGCGGAAGAGCGGGCAATTGGATGAAAAGATTTAGGGCCAATAGAAGGGAATATTTTAGGGACAGGAGTAATCCTTACTGTACGCCAAAGGTCAGCATCTAAGACTCCATGAAGGACATGTAATAAGGTGTGTCAATACAGGTGTGTGCAAATGCAGGGGCTACCTGAGAGCAATAAGACCCTTTTAAAGGTGTTTTTCCACTGTTGCAACTTGGCAGTAGTGCAGTGTTGTTTATGGGAGGAGTAGAGCCAGTGGGAGTAGGGATAAAATTTTCATTTAGATAGTCTTCGTGGGCATCTACAAATGCCATGTTGGCCGGTGAGATGCTTAAGATTCCTCCAGAGTTCAGCCGAGGAGGGGGAAAACCAAAATGTGGAAGGAAATGCATAAAATGGCTAACAAACAGGTAGTTTAGTCTTAAAATCTCATTTTTTTATTAGGACGTTAACATTCATTAGACTGCCACGTAGGCCTCGTTTGTAGAAAACTTCCTTTTTTCATCTTGAAAAGTTTAAATAAAGAGAAGAAATTCTGTCTGGTCTAACCATAAAAGTATTAACAGGACAGCAGATATTAAAAATATCATTTATAAAGGTTGTAAGGTAGCTGGAGCCCGATTTAAAATTTGATTGTCGGAGGAAAGCGGGGATGGTGTAAGATATACAAGTCTGAAGAATGTGAATGTTTTGTGGGGACGTGTTGCGAACCTTAATTTTCTTTCGGGTTTGATTAGCAGCGCACGAATGGAAAGTGGAATAAATTTTGGGAAGAACTAATAACAGAATGGTCAGAACGTGACAAAGGAGCTCTATTTTAACAAGAAAAAACTTTTGTTGATTGGTCAAAACGTGATCCAGAGGGCATTCGCGCTAGTATTGAAGGAAACTAGACCACAAAAGCCTAACAGCCTAAGAGGACGTAGGCTCACACGATTAAAATCCCCGCATAATAGAATAGTATGTTCGCAAAACAATAAAGCAAGTGTTTGTGAAATAACGTCAAAAATCGGGTTAGGGCACCTTCACAGGTAGCGGGGGGAAAATATAAATACTAACAAATCTAAAGTTATACAAAGCACGTGGTTTGGATATAACAGCGATGACACCTATCAAGTCGTCAGAGTATGAGAATAGGAACTTACACTTAAAGCCACGAATTTTGGTTGGCTAAAATCGCCACCACACCGCCTCTGCTGCATAATTAATATTTTCTATCAATTCGAAAGCAGCCGAAAAGACCAAGTCATTCGCATGCTCTGCGGCGCCAAATTCGCGATCACGTGAACTTAGAGTTAGGACGAGCAGGCAACCAATACGCGCACGCGCAGCCAGGAGGGATGAGCCAATAAACTTGGCGGTGCGACCAGACCAATCGAAATTCGATATAATTAAAAAGTGATATAAAAACGGGAAAGATGTTAACTCCAACATACTCGGAACTGCAGCAAACACTTTCTTCTGCTAACTGTGCTCTCACTTTTAACTCGTTATCTTGCAATGTACTTCGGCTATGTTCTATGCATCACAGTTTTCCTTCTCTTGCTTCCTTCGGCTACCCATGGATCGGTTTCGCGAAGTGAGTTTCTTTTCCATCCATTCGTAAAACTTACGAGCAATGGCTTTTAGTTTTCGGCAGTCTTTCTTATACGGCTGTTTTTCTTCCTTTTATAGGCCGTTATAAAAGAAAGCTACTGTTCTCGCCTCCCTGTCCCGAAGAAGGCTACCGCTTTGACAAAGGTGAGCTAATATGCCAACTTGCATTTTGACCTCAATGTGTTAGTTAGGATATTTTTCACTTTCAGATGCCAATTCATGTCCTTAATGGTCCTCCTCTTTCCACTCTCAACAGAAACCGGAAACTTCCTTTGCCTTGTGCCCACTGGGAAGGAGTGCTTCGAGTTGTGTCAGAAACGCCATTGCAACGAGTGGTCGGCTTTCAACTTCATGTATAGCAAGGACACGAGAATACGCCCACGTCAGGCCTGCCGTTGTGTTCGACCCTTCAATATGTGTCTCTACAACTACGTGCCCAATTGAAGCATTGCTGGGCCGGATGCGCATGCGTCTCCACGGTGTTGGAGAACCAGCATTTGTCCACCAGAAGCGCACTGTTCTCGTGGAACGGCCAAGAGGGGTTACGACGACGTCAACCGTGGCCCCACAAGTGGAATGGTGAAGCAATGGGCCGTCACGAAGTCGGGCGAAAGCATATGTGTATAAGGTGAAACCGTTGTCATGACGAACTTTGCATTACCTTTCCATTTCTCATATCGTTGTCTTTCCTGCCTGACGTTTTTGGCACTTTATGATGTACAGCACCGAGTGAATCCTCTGTTATGCTCAATGTTTTTTCCGTTCAGACCGTGCCGGTCTGTAGAAATGCCATCTTTGTACGGCTTCCTCGACCTCATGTGTCTGTACATAGGTAGTTACACAAATAATAATAAATAATTAAAAAGAAAAAGGGCTCTCGTTGTCAGTTTTTTCCCACTTCATTGGCCTCTCTTTACAGATAACGCTAACCAGGCTGGTAAGGGGGCTGTCGGATCGAAATTCTGGTTCGTGCTTTCCCCACCGTCTGTCAGAAAGCATTTTTGTGACTGCGTGAAAGTTGGCCGTCTCCCCTGGTATGCCTTTGAGCAACGTTCACTGTTGGCGGTTGGTAACTTGACCGTAGAGGGGCACTTAAACCGTGCGCTTGCTAAAACTCTCGGTGGTCTCCGCCATGATGCCGCCCACACGTAAATTGCAGTCAATCTGTGGGCACCAAGACGCCCACAAATATATCTCGACCGCGTAGATGCGTATCCAGTGCTGCTATGATATAGGGCATGCTGCATCGACGGGTTGAACATACGCGCTAATTAAGCTGTTTTCCGTGCTGCAAAAGCGTGAGGTATACCTGTGACGTATACCTGACGTGAAGTAGATGTCATTCGCAGAATTGGGCGGTGAATGAGCGGCTTCAAACAATGGAAGAAAGCTAGTGTCCGCTGGGAATTGCAGGGGTGGTACCCTTGTCCGCATCGATGCTGTTCATAAGTCTAGCGTTTTCACACAGCGCGAATGCCATTGCGTAACAAAAACCGAATTGTGGGGTCGTAAATGCGGCACGTCAGGAAGGTTGGGCTGCCATCGAAACATGAATGAATTCCGGCCATAGTTCACGATCGCTGCGCTTAAATTATTCCACGAAGGGACGCTAGGACACATTCTCCGTAAATGTTTGCACAGAAGGTGAAGGATGTTGGTACTAGTAGGTCTGACCACTAGAATAGCCCTAAATGTGATCAGTACTAAATATATGGGTGTAATTCACTGACGAATTATTTGATCAGGAGGTGGTATCCGCATTTTGCAGGTTGTCTGACAGGCAGATGATAATCCAGCTAAGGCCGTCACAGTCAGGCAGCGGCTTGTACGCCCTTTTGAGCATGGCATGAAATTCAGCGTGTCATGTTGCGTCGAGCAGGGAGCAGAAGTTTTGTAAGCATATGTGCTGAACTCTGATGTTAAATTTGGCCACGTCTCGTGTAGGAAACCCAGCGTTCTCGGAATGCGCGCACAGCATTACGATGGCGCGTGACGACCGCCTAACCCACTGACCTCTGCTATTTACTGACCTTGAGATCCTTTATGATCGAGGTGGAGAGAGTATGCGCCCTCGTTGAGTGCTGGTCTGACTGCCAGAGCTGGGTGCGTGCTTAATGTGCAGGACGACCGATTTTGCAGTCCGGCTTTGACAGCTTTACGAGGGAACATGAGCCGGAGGTGGCTATCGGATGTTTTGGAATTTACGTCAAAATATAGCGGATTGAGTCACTGGCATCGCCTAAAATAGAGTTTAGTATGAACCCCTGGACATTTTCCAGGCTGTGTACGTTTCATAATTAGACGGAGAGTGCTGCTGACACACGTGCTATGTGGAAACTAGTATGTTTTTGTAGTTGATTTGAAAAGTATTTTATTAGTAGGAAATCAGTAGCCTCTCAAACTACAAGCTAGTTTTTTTTCTCCTGCTCCCTCGTAACAGAAATCGCTAAGTGGAACCCAAACGTTAACCCCTAACATGCTCCTGGCTCCAACCCCAACTCTGACCCTAACCCCGGGCCTTAAACTTAACCGTACTCTGAATAATTAACTTATTTTCCAGATAATTTGGCGCAATGCCGCGTGCGTTGGGGCAGTTCCTTTCCAGTTTAGGGTGGCCATAAAAGACAACCCTACCGAAAAATGTATTCCAACCTTACGTGTAAAGAGATAGAAATGCAGAAAATTAGATTATAACTGTGTCCCTAATAGATGTCCGTTTTCAGCCTTTTTATCCTTGCGTAATCTGTTAATTTATCCTATGGCCTCAGTGAATTGAGGCATTTTTGCGGAAAATTTTTAACGATACTTCAAAATAATGCGCCTGAGTCCCCGCGTTGAATGTCGGACGACCCATTTTGTGTCCGAGTGAGAATAGGAAATGAGCTGGAAGTATCTGTCTGCATCACCCTCGGATGGCTTTACATATACGGGGATTGCGTCAGTGGTATCGCACGAAATAGATTTTACTATGAACTCCTGTAAATGCTTTCGGACTTACTTCAGCTTGAGGTAGAGAGCGCTGCTGACACATTGCGCATTATTCCACTGGCCTCCGTTTTATTATTGATAGTGGAAATTTGTGTTTTTGTGGTTTCTTGTTGAAAGAATGATTCTTTTGGCACTAGGAAACCAAATATAATTAAGTGGCATCTTGAACTAAGGGTCAGCTCTTTTCTCTTACACCTGAGGCCACACTAGAATGAATTTTATATCTTCGTCCTATTAGATATCGCTTTAAAATGGCATCATTGACTGAATTTTTGCCGATGTGCAACAGGTGCTATAACGGAAGCCAAGACATCTTGGGCGGAAGAACCTTAAATCAGTTAAAGAAGCGCGCGTGAGTGTGCAGGCACCAGTATAAATTATCCAATTATTACTATGTTGTCAATTAAAAAAGAACCAAGATACTATGCGAGGGATCTGTTTTATAAGGTGAAAGGTTAAAATAAGCGATCAACAAAGGTTTTGCGATCAGGCGAATAGGGACATTCAGAAATTGCCAAATTAAGGGCTGACAGGTATGGGGGAAATATGGCGTCTAGCGTAACAAGCATGCATGCAAGCAGACACCACAACTCGAGTTTCGACGATACCGAAGTGAACGTGAGATTTGATGCATGTGTGTGTTGCGAACACTGCGAGACGTGGTTCTCTGGCCCATCAGCCATCACACTGACCCCCACCCCCACCCCCTTCATAAGTAGCATCCGGACTGCCTAATGCAGACGGCCGTCTGGGTCATATTTGTAGACTCACACAAACATGAAAACTCGCTGCCATGAAAATGAACGTCCACAACAAAAGCTGGTAAAATATATGCCTATAAATAATTATAAAAATGTTCTACAAAAAGTTACCTTTTAAAAAAGTGCTTTGATTAGATGTTTCACTGTCGAATGTCTGTGTAATTAAAGTTTTTTTCAAAGGGAAGTCAAGAAAAAACTGAGACCGTTTGACCAAAATTTCGTCTCTACTGAAAAGTAGGGATACGATTTCTGTTGAAAATTAAAGCACTCTCTTTTCTGTTTCTATTGGAGCATTTTTCGATATCTTTGCTTACTTCTCAATCTAGTTCTAAGCTTTTAAACACAAAAGAGTGTGACCGAATATATACTCAGATTTTGCGATAAAATGTGAATTTTCTGCCCCTTCCGTTTCAAGTTTCATTATTCATTTATAGTCAACTGCAGATCGAAATTTTCTTTTCTGGATTAGCGTACGCCGTGACTGCGAAAAGTCGCCATGTATCATCGCGTCCCGTATATATGCGCGTTTAAGGCCCTAACTATCGGTGTGGTAAAACAAAGTACATTCACAAAAATTTATTACAGCGTTTTTTTGGTACAAAAAGTCATAACTTTGCAAAATTTGATTTTTTAAACTAAATATGTCATCATTTTATCGAAAACAATGTAAGCTCTCAAACTCGCATTCACCTGATTTTCGTAAAAACAAAACAAGATTTTCCGTTCTCCGAAAGGCTATATTCCATATTTTTCCAGCTTATATTAATGTTCATTCATAGTACTGCGCATAAAAGCCAAAAGTTTTGACATGTAGCTTGTAATAACGTAGGAAAATTCCTGCATAGCAAGTAACGTCGGATTCGCCCCATTTAGCCCCGTTTTCCCATGAATAAACTGATCTGAAGTGATCTATTTATTTCTAAACAGCATTTTTCATCAATTTAATTCAACAAACAGAACTGACACCTTAAAATGTCTGCCCTGCTAATACCTCAAATTCTGATATAGACATTTCATGAGTTAAAATTTATTATAATGCAGCCTAACCCCAAAGTATCTCATTCAGTTCAGGGTATCGGCTTTTGAACGAGCTTCCATCCAGCCACCTGCAAACACACGCAAACGACCATTAAACGAGTTTGACTTTTTCCAATTGAGTTTCGAAGCCTTTATAGATTAATATATATTTACTACAAAGCATGCATGAAAATATCTTTCATGCACTCATTTGGTAGCGAGTTGCATCTTCTTCCAATGTTTATACTTGAGGAAAGTGTATATTTCGGTATAAATATAACTAACGTCGCGAGCGCCCAGAAGCAGCATCAACGACAACCTTAATTTTCAAATAGAAAAAAACTTTGATTATGTCACACATGGAAGATATTACCTCGAGGTTTAGGTGAGAGTCGGTTCAGACGAAGAAGAAGATGCGATCACTGTAACAAGAAGTTTATTGGCCCGAGGTCTCGGATTCTAAGCAGACAGTCGCAGAAAAAGATAATAGAGATAAAAGGAACCTATTTTTATCAGTCAAAAGAGCCACTGCTTCAGCAGGAACCGTCTGGAGTCATTTATCATATCTGGTACAGTTGCGGACAAAGCAACTACATCGGAGAAAGTAGGAGAATCAGCTGGATGCGAAGATCCGATTACACAGTGGCTGTAAAGAGAAATTATGACTCACTTGACGGGACTCAATCATATTTTAAAGTTTCACGACGTGGAAGGTCTCACAACCACATGAGCCGCGATCGGCTGAAGTCCTGCTTCTCAGGCCCACAGTCCAGCAACAAGTGCACTGACCTCCCGCTACCATATTATGCGCTAAGACTGCCTGCGCAGGGGAGTCAGTCACAGGGGGAGGGCGCTGTTGACCAAAATTCCCAGTTACAGGGACCAAGTGGCCGATTACTGATCACGCCAGCCTCCAACATGGATTGCAAAATCGCGAACATTAATGACTCAGACGTTGAGTGACGTCCCATCATCGCATCACCATAGCGGTGATCACAATAGTTGATAATTATAGGACGCATGCACAGACTTGTCAAATAAGTCCTATCAATGCTGCAGTCCTTGTGCATCAAATACCCTTATCGGTCACCGCATCGGATGATGGATCGCTGTGAGATTTCGAAACGTTAGGCTAGCAACCTTCTCGTTCCTGCGATCGCATCTCTTCCTTCTGAACTGCTTACTGGAACTCGCCTGGCCACAACTCGTTGTGCCGATCAAGTGACTGACCCAATTAGCTCGAGTAATAATGGCGAATCGCCTCATTATCAGTGTCTTTCGATTCTCCTGCAATGCTAGGTCCCTTCATGATACCGAGACGATGACGCCCAATTTTCTCATCGGGTCAGTCATACACAACCCCAGGGGGTTGATGACGGCTAATAAGCCAGAAATGGCAATTCCATTGTCACTTGTCTTTGCCGGCAATATTAATCTGCCTATTCTACTACTACTAGCCGCTGTGTGGCTGCTGGCGGGGCTCGAGAGTGAGCCTCCAGACAGAGTGGGAGTTCCGTTAATGATCGGTAAGTGTTAATCAAAGAATGACCATATTCCCGATCGAAACCGGCAAGACAACTAGCCCATGACTCAATGGTTAGAGTATTGTAATTCTGATCGACGGGTCGTGGATTCAATCCTCGGTTTGTACACCACCTGGGGTTGGGTATGATTGGCTGACGAAGGCTAATAAGCCAGAAATGACTATCCTAGTCTCCCATGTCTTTGTCGACATTTTGCAGCAGAGTCCTTGGTGTCAGCTCCACTTTCACCCCACTCCTATGCACCTATCGGTCGTCCGAGACTGTAAACTTCCAGGTGAAGACGAGGGAGTACCCAAGACGCAAGAATAATTTTTTTGGAGGCCAGTAGGTTGGTAGTGCTGCCCTCTCCCGATAGAAACGTATACTAGAGACTCTTCCTGTCCAGTTGGCCAAGTAGCCTTCACGAAAAAGACTCACAGTGGACAAAGTGATTGTTTTTTTTTCATGTCCACTCGCACCGCGTCCGTGCTGTTTTTTTCGACATCAAAGGTGTTCTTTACGTTTAATATGTTCCTTATGGCATCACAGTGAACCAACATTCGTATTTGCAATTGCTGAAGCGATTGGGCAAGCCATTGAGACACAAACAGCCGTCTCGATAGGGTGACTGGCTAATTAATCAAGACAACGCGCCTGCCAAACAGCATTCAAAATCTACCAGTTTTGGCAAAAATGGCATGAAAACGGTTTCTTTCCGCCCTGTACTCGCGGCCCCTGCGACCTCGTCTTATTCCCAAAAGTGAAAAAAACTTAAAGGGAAAGCGTTTTCAGAAGGTAGACATCCCCCGGAGACACTTAACATCATTACCGTTTATGTTCTAAGGCGGAGTAGAATTATCCGGTGAACAAGTGAGAGTTTATATGGACAGAGGAAGGGGGAAGGGCGTAGAAGGGTGCGTTTTATGGACGTGGCTTTCTACTGCTTGATTTCTTAAAGAGCTCAGTGTGCAACAGAATGAAAATGTCGATAGGTTTGCAATAGCTGTGATAAATATTTAAAATTTCGCTGCGCTAGCTTGAATCATTCAGCGCAAAAGAGCACACATCCTGTTTGTTTTACGTTAAGCGTTAAGAGTAGCTTGCATACGTCGAAACTGGTGAGGCTTTAGTACACGAATACTTCCTGTCGCTATTTTAAAGACAAGGACGAGCTACCTCCGACAGAAAAATGCAGCACTTCCACAATATACTACTTTTATCGTTCACAGTAACTCGGCTTGTATTATATTCCTGATATATCATCCGGAGAAATTTTCTCTTGATACAGCAGCCGCCCGGCTTCTAGGGTTATTTTTGCGAGAGGAGAACTAACGCCCTAAAGGATACACATAAATATCGTTCGAAAAAACGTGACATTGAGACTGCACAGGGATGTTCGCACGAAAGGCGTCTAACGACTGGAAAAACGTGGTTTCAGTCTCAATCCTATGGAGGGAGGTGTGGTCGCTGCGACCAGCACCGTTTCGTACGTGAGGAATTGGTGCCAGGTCAGGTTAGGGTGTGGCAGTAGAGTCATCAAAGTGACAGACCCTCACTGGATGCTTGGATCGCCAAGAATGGGGTTGGTTGTGTATCACACCGATGGCGATCATGACAGTTCAACCGTCGCATGGCCTCTGGAATGGGCGAAGAAACGGCAACTTGGGTGCAGACTTGTGAAGCATCTATCACATTCGTTCGCCTCACGCAAACTGAACTCAAGACGGCCGGAGACGGAACCGGGTGCAGTAGCGCTAAACAGCCGTCTACGCATGCTATGCACGACCTGGTCACACTTTACGTATCAGGCCATATCAAGGAACATACCTACTGAGCTACGTTGCTGCGCTCGCCATGCCGACTGTGACGAGGTGGATCACATGCTTTCTGTCGGAAGGAGGTTCACGCGTGGTCAAAAGAAGTAAGGACTGATATGTTGAGGTATTATGATGTGGTTAGACTGCAGTTTTTTACCCCAGCTTTTCATATGGGTTCTGAAAACTGCAAGTAAGTTGGGTTCGTCGAGTGTGTGTTTGGGTTCCCGACACTGAGACTGACCAAGCCGCTATGTGATATGAAGGTGCGATCGAAACGCGGACCGGTTAAGATTGAGCCAAAAGTAGTGCTGGAGAGGAAGACGGTGGTGCTGATTGACAGGACGTCAAAAGTAGGGGTGATAAGTGGCCATAAATGGTGATGAGAGTACTGGTTAGCATGTTGACAATATATTGGCTCCGGCTGTAGGCGACAAGACCGATCCATGCACATCACGGATGGACTTGGTGGTGAGGTTGTTGCTCGGCAACACTAGAGACTGGTGAGCCGCTCATTTGGCCTTGGCAGTGGCTATCTGTTTGGCTTCGAAGGTGGCAGATCCAGGCTGTCATAAGATCACAATGAAGGCAAGTTATTGTAACCCGAGTCTTAGTCCTAGGGCTCATGCTTTGCAACTATTTGAGAGGACAGCAGGGTCAACGGAAAGCTGGATACTAGTTGTTTCTGTGGAGTATCTGAACGAAGACTTGCTCAGCATCATTCTCATGCTCCCTTCCAACTCCCGTTGTGTTTCAGTGACAACACTGCTCTGAGGCACGTGGCGATGAATCATTATGCCTTGAATTATCCGGTTCAGGACTCACTCTACGCGTACAACAACGCGGCTTTTACATCATCCGAAGCCGAAACAAGATTCCCACGGGCTAGTCAACGCTGGGAGACGCGCAGACTAACCTCCTTCTTGTTGAGGACCGATCGCTGGTTACTACGCTGAGCGCAGTCTTCTGGTGCACCAGAGGAAGGAAGGATGCCTGTCTCCTGTTCCTAGGTGTTCTGCGCGAAGCTCAATCCCTCCTACTGATTGCGCTAACCTGACAACCACAGTGACAGGGATTGTACATGAATAGCGTTGTATAATTACACTGCAATCGTCCCTCACTGGCCTGAGAGCAAGCGACCACCTGTCGTACCTCAGAATGACGATTGTAGATCATATCCGTGGTGGCCCAACGATGGCAAGGAAAACTAAAGCAGCCTCAGCTGCTATTGGCTGTTACCAAACAAAAGTCCAACCATTAGGAACGAGGATGCTCACCATGTACACCGCAGCCTGGTGGGCACAGGATGGTAACTTGCGCGTGAGTGGTTTTATAATGAAAGTAGACATTCCTAGCATCTGCCGCAGTCTCGGCGCCGCCAGTCATCTGGCCCCTTTGGGAGACGGGATTGCACGCAGTGGACATTTCTACCCATTATGCGCCATCTTGTAGAGTTGTGTTGGCCAATCCGAGATTATGATTCGCAAGCATTTTGATCATTGATTTTTGGTGCTACTTTACATTCAACTGTATTTTATAGAAAACCCTCACAAAAATATTCTTTCTTATAGTCAGGTAACGTGGTAGCGAATTATATCTTCTTCAAAGGTCACACTCGAAGAAAGGATATCTTTCAATTAAGTTGTTTAAAATTGCTGAATCATTTTGTATACTGTATAAGAAGCCTGAATAAATGCAGAGATACGATATTTTATAAATGGAAACTTCACGGTATTAAACATCTTGTAATTAGAAACTATGAAAATTGAAAGATACCCTTTATTCAAGTATTCTATTTAAAGGGGACGTATATTTCTTCCGAAAGTGTACAAAAAGCCGACCGGACGGCAGCAGGGGGCAGCGGGCTGGATTGATATAGCGGACGCCGATCAGCAGGACACAGGCGCCAATCTGACCACCCCTCCCCTCTACGCCGTTAGTGCAGTGGTTATCTAATTTTAGTAGTTTTTCTTACTTACAAACACACACACACACACACAGATATTTGTGTGCGGGCGAACCAACAGGTGAACGAGAGGGTTGCGGTAAGATCCGAGAAATCGACGATCGGAGACTTCCGTGCCAGTAAGGCGCGCATGCAGACGCCGTTCTTCATTTTAGCAGCCAGTTAACACGATCTGTTGCTAAGAAAGGCGAACATCAAACTGGCCGTTCTGTGTAGAGGATCGGAAGAGGGATAATAAAGACCACCGAAGTGTCCCACAGGGCTGTCATTGCACCATTACTGTCGCCATCGGTCACCAAAACTGACGGGATGAGCCAGCGTCCCACGAGATAGTCGCAGACGTAAGCTGGTTTATAATTAATCAAACTTGTCCTGCGTCTCCCTCACTTTCATTCCGCCCATTTTGCCCCAACTACCGAGTTCTTTTCGCTAAGGCAGCAGCCGTAGGCGTTACGCAATGACGTAAAGCCCGTCTGCGCGTCTCACACACGAGTTACATTTGTATTCAGTAGTTTTGAATATAGGTGGAGACAACTGGTCAATTTTCAAAATTCGAAGCCCCGACTGTGGGAGAACCATGGCTTTTTCGTGATGAGGGTGAATGGAAAAGCCAAGAAGAAGTGCCTCGCTGGCTCAAACTGACTCTTTCTTCTCTCTCCCATGCACTGGGATCCTCTCCAAGGATGATTGGTGACGAAAGTGTGTGTGCACTGTCCGATATAATATAAAAGTCTTCATCTACCTCTGCCACATACACGCTGTTTTTTCCTGTGCCTGTGCTTAACCTACCTCAAAAAATGGAGACATGATGTTCACATGATAATGCACAACTCTTCGCTCGCCATGACATCGCCTACAATATGCACCTGTGTGGTTTTTCGGTGGTAGTTCCCACGTAAATGCGTGTGACCGAATAACTCCAAGGAGTATCTGATTTTACTAACGTGTGCTTTGAGAGGAAGACCTTGTACCAGTGGTGGCTGAGTTGGAATGTGTTGTGCTGCTAAAATATAGAACAATATACATAAAAATATACATAATATATAATATAAAGGAGGCAAGACTGTCTATCCTGTCCAATTACAACTTAGGTCTGCACGTGGGCTTGCAGGTGTTTGACCGAGCTCCACCACGCATCCCTCTAGTAATGCATTGATCCATCTCATTTACGAGCAAGCGACTTCACGTTGAAATAGCTACTATTGAACCATTCGCGTGTCATGAGTACCTTGTTTAGGTAAGCATACGTCATCGTAGCATACGCTGAAAACTATTACCGTCCTTTCAAGGACTACAGTGTGTGCGGTGAAAGCGATTCCTTATTTTTATCTAGTTTTCATACACTGCGCACATGTGCTGAGAAATGAAACCAACTTCCAAGTCGCGACTCATTCCACGAGAACCGGTCGAAAATGCAGGTTGGATGAAGCGGAAATTCGTGCCAGAGGTGATAATCGCATTAGCCGCGATTTGCTTGAATCATGGTTTACAGGCCCCCAGCCTATCAACAAGCGCACTGACCTCCCCAACCCATATTCGGAGCTGAGAATCAGCTAGACCAAAGCAATCAGCCACTCAGGGAGCCGCGGCCGAACACACTTGTCAACGCCAATGCCGATGAGCCAGGTGGCCGGTCATCAAGCAGTTGCCGATGGACTGTCTGAACGTCCGGCTCTAAGGTTGAAAAAAATTACCCGGCGTGGCATGAAATTTCCCGTGTAAATCTGTTGCATGTACTCATGACAACAGGATTTTATTCACACAGATTCACCAGAGGTTGGAAAAAAACATTCCCTATTTGCCTCACTAGAATGCGTATCGAGAAGAGGTAGACGCGTTCGTTGGGACAAGAACTTGATTAGTCTGACGTCCCGGATTCAAACTCAAACCAAGTGAATAAAATGAATAAAGTTATTGTCCCACCGAACACCTCTACCTCTTCTTAATTACCTCCAGGACTTGCATTTTCGCTTGTACCGACGCTTGCACGCAGCATTAACCACTGTGCACTGATAACGTTACGATACTAGCTCGTCCTATTGTGAACGGGAGTTCACTCTAGAGGTCTCGTTGGCAGTCGCATATCGACCAGTAATATATGCCGAGAAGGAAGTGCCAACAACGACAAAGGAGACCAGCTTACTGGCCATCGCAATTCAGCCACACCTGATTACAAGTATAAACGAACTGGGATTCGAACCCAGAATCTTTGGTCATTTAGCACTTTTTAAATCCATCGTTTATATTCTGGATCATATCCACCAGGACTAGTGGCTAAGTATTGCAGCGTTAGACTCCAAAAATACGATCAAAATTGAAGGCGCCGTTTGCGAATCATGGATCATATAGATCTGGGCGTATATAGGACTGGCTGACGGCTTCATATAGGCTAGAAAAAGCCTAATCAATCTCCACCGTCTTGGTCAGCATCTCTTCCTTCTGCATGTATTTAAGTTCCGTGAATAATCCTCAACATGAGGCCACCTGTGAAGATGAAGTTGCAGTCTCGTATGCCATATGATAGGATTGTAATTTTTCCAGCATTCTGCGATGCAAATCACCTTTCTCGGTAAAAAAGCATTACACTGATAACATCTCAAGAAGCCTTATATTGGCGCAAATTATGCTGCATTCACATTTCATTTTTTGAATTAGAAAGCCTAATAATGTGTTCATGAGGAAGAGGAGGAGACTGTGTTCCGTGCATGCTCAAAACGGGAGGCTCCTGCTGTCGTAGTCACTGATTCCGAGGGGACCTACCAGTCTCTCCCAATTAGCGTGAGTGGTTCCCACGCAGACTTTGAGCCCGTCTTGAATATACCCACGAAGAGTGTCTACAGATCTTCGTAGATTTCCTCCTTCAGAGATCCAAGGCTTGTCATTGGTGGGGGAGGAGGGCGGAAATGGACAAGGATGACCGCGCCAAATCAGCTTCCGCGAGCTGAGTGCAGGGAGGTAGAATAAGTGTTTCAACATGCTGTCCATTGATCGCACCACTCTGCCTTTGAATGTCCGCTTCAGAAGGTTCATTTCAAACGTACATAACTCAGTTGTTCTAGTTGTTCTTTCAAGAGCTGCGATTTCCACCTTGCCGGAGACGCCATTGTTTCTGGTAGATGAGACGTTAGGTTTGTCTACAGACGGACTAAGAACAGTTCGACCGTCGATTCCCACGAGTTCCACCGTGTGGTCCATAACATGGTGGTATAGGGCTGGTGACTTGCATGGATTAGTTTTAAGTGATAGTAGATTTGCGTTACAGCTACCACACTCTCTCCCCTCACCCGTCTGTACCCGGTGTCAAGATACAATCAAGAAAAGTGGAGGCGGAGTCAGGCGCAGATGATTGGTGCCACACTTGGCTCAGATCGTACGGAGTGGGACTAAAATTCCGCGCACGCACTTTCAACGGTTGCAAGCAACAGAATCCATTGCTGCACCAGGGACTTGGTAGAGCTGTGATATTTGCTGAAATTTTTGTTAGAAGGATGCAGACATTTGCTGCCTCTCCCCGGCTCCCCGGCGATCTCTCTGTGCTCTCTCCATCAAAGCGATAATCTGAGGTGTGCGTTAGCTGAAACCAATCGCTTCTGTTTTCAAACTGACTTATCCTCAGCAGTTGGCCTCATGATAAGTTAAAACTCTTTAGCTCTATTAGAGGAATGCGCTGAAGCGTGGCATGGAACACCCGCTCATCGTCTTTCATGCGCGGACACAGACACGCATAAGAGTTTGCTTGTCATTAGGGACACTCGCAAACATCCTTGTAAATTTAATGTAGGAGGGTGTGAATTTATGACAAAAAATGTGCAAAAAATAATCGGAAAATTCCACACGGAGACTGCAGGTGTGGGGATAGTGTGAGCCTCAGGGACGGATGATGTTCTAACGATGGCCATCGCGTATATGCATTTGAATGCTACAGGCAGAGCCCGCGATGACTATCTTTATGCATGTTTGCAATTTTACAAACTTTGGCAGAGGAAGTTTAATGCAAAAAATGATAATGCGAGTAGATTGATACGGGCCTCTTTCGGGCTCGGCCTGCCTTCATTCAGCCAGAAATAAATCTACGCGCGCAGCAATGTTCCTGAAACCCACGGTTGTATCGCGCAGCAACCGAAGCCTCGGCGCATCACGGAGGCTGTCCAATAACGGCTCATAAGCCAGAATTTGCCACTTCTGTTTGATTGATCTGCTTATACATATATAGGCCGATGAAAATTGCTGACCAGGACAAGGGGGGACTGGAATGACCGTTTCCGGCTTAGTAACCATCATCAGCCAGCCATACCTACCCAAGGCTCGAAACCACGACCTGTTGATTAGAAGTCGAATGCTCTAACCGTTGAGCCACTGGCTCGATGACTTACCTGCGTAGATCAAGAATATTGGCTTGCATTCGGTGACGAACTCTCACCGATCGAAAAAGAAACTCACTCATTCCCGTTCTGCCTTGGGGTTCACTCTCAAGCCTCGCCAGCAGTCTCACAGTGGCT
>WEDG01001125.1:45000-47500 GCA_017591395.1 Schistocephalus solidus | reverse complement strand
GTGGCAAATCAGTTGTTAATGTATCTACCAAAAAGACGACGGACTAATAAATGATTGTGTAGTATCACTTAAATAAACAGTTGCGATGAAGCCTACACGCCAATCACCTGCCTGACATATCTCCGCTTTACGGCGGTAACAATCTTCCATCCACCAGCGCCACTACCATTAGTCAACCGACTCTCCAGCCTCCAAACTATCCCGTCCTCATTACCATCGTGCCTGCATATCCCGCATCGACCTGGCTGGTGACATGTGAAGAGACTGACAACCAGGAGCAAAAACCTAGACCCCCAGCATCCGTCTTTATTGCCCACACTTTCAACGCTCATCCACACACCACGGGGGCCCATTAGGGTATGTATGCCTGCAAAAATACCAGCCGTATAACTCTGACTTTCCCTCCACCAGCATCAAATCAGGGCCAAAATCACACAATGCGAGCAACCAGTCGTCAACTCTCACGTAAATGAAAAAAATATTGTCCATCGGCTCCTTCTCCATGTGGCTCCTCAGGTATACGAGTGACTGGAACACGAGAGTATCAAGGTGAGCTGAAGGCCGTGGTTTGGAAGGTTGCCAACTGACAACTGAAGTCAGACCTCGCAGCCAGCCCACTATGTGTTTGTATGGAGTGGTCGACTGGTGAACTGAGTTACAGGCTGCAATGGCTACTTCTTAAAGTGGCCTCCGTGGTAATTGCATTCCGTGGCATCCGCGCCGGGTTTCGCGGCACGTTTAGGGCGGTTCCAGTGGCGGCAGCCACATGCGCCCTCACCCGAATTCAGTCTTCTTGACTTGGTCATAGGAGTGGCAAGAAGATAGAGTGCTGTAGATGCAGTGCAAGTCTACTTTCACTATGAACTAATTCATATGCAAATCACCGGCCCTGCCTCCACCCTTCTGTGATGTACACGGTGGCTCTCGTCGGGCTACTGTTCTGAAAACTTCCAAGCCGGCGCATGCAAACAAGGCGGCTCAGGCTGGGTATAACTTGAATATGAACGGAGCTGAAAAGCACAGACAAGTACACACCCACCGAGTTTGACTGCGCACACACACACACACACACAAACAGGATGTACCGGATGTTTATTCGTGCAGGTCGCGATTGTCGAATATTTTGACTTGTTCTAGAAAGACAGACACAACCAAGTACAACCTCTGCTACAAAATAAATTTTGATCTCACCATGAACTTCCAAACATTCTGCTGCCCTTTGTGCTAAATTCTGCTATTCAGCCAGAATCAAACATCCCGAGAACTGCTAGAGAAACAAGGTGCCAGCTTTCAATTAAGCTGCATGTGTGCTTGCATTTCTCTGAGAGGCAGCAAGTTACCCCGAAAGGCGGTCAGGTTAGATCTGACTGCTGGTCGCAGTCAACAGGCCTCGTGATAGGTCCCGTAGAGACCATCAGCCAGTATCGGTAGAACCCCATCAAAGATACTGGCACCTTAACCACCTGTATACCCACCTGCAGCTCGATAAAGACTGGCAGGACTTTGGTGAGCCCATGGCTCAGTTCAGACAGCCGTTTAAGGGATCTGATTCCAATAGCAAACTCTCCATCTCAAATTCCAGAAGTATTTTCAGTTGGGTTTTGCCTACTGCTTGCAGGTGTTCAGGAACATCTATAACATGACCCTAAACAAAATGAAGCCATTCAACAAATTAAGACGTCTGGATCACTTATTCAAATGACGAGGCCTGAAAAAATCTGCAGTTTTATACGCCAGGCGATTTCTCGTAGGTACTCATCGGAGATGATAGACAGAGTCTGATCGCAGAGTTCAGCACACAGAGACGTTAAGCTTACACAGTTTATTCAAGAATGAAGTAGGGGGATTTGGCGCCGTAAAAAAAGGAAATCGTGTGAAACCAAAAATGACAGACAAAAAAGAAGAGAGAGAGAGGGATGGAGAGAGAGAGAGAGAGAGAGAGAGAGAGAGAGAGAGAGAGAGAGCGTAAAGTACCCACGATAAATGGCAATCGACGAGGTGGTCTTGTTGTTTATGCAATCACGCAGCGCATCAAAAGGGATAAAATAGGGATGGCAATGCCAAGATGATAAAATGTTCTGTTATTCTGTCCTCGCAATGGCTCTTTCCTGACCAGCAGATGAGGGAGACCGCGCGAGCTGTCGCCAAGTCAAATCTGCCATCCATAAACTAGTCGCAAAACACTCTACTATCTGACTATTTCTCACCTTGTTTAGCCTTCAACCCTGCCAGGTACGTTTGTACCCAATGGCCGCTCTCACGTCTGCGCATGAAAACGTCGGAACACGCGTTCTTGTGTACTACAGTCCGTTAGTGCATGTGCACTCTCGTTGTCAGGAGCTCGGCAATCATAAGAAAGTCCTGAAGAAGACGAATAGGAAGTTTCCTGATCTGACGTTTCGGATTCTCTATCGAACCCATCATCAGAGGCAGTCGCAAGCCAAGCTGATGAAGGCTCAATGAGTATACTATTTATACGGCCCAGTTACCACGCTATCTC
>WEDG01001125.1:0-40000 GCA_017591395.1 Schistocephalus solidus | reverse complement strand
TCGCGTCCGATGCAGTGCTAGGAGCCCCAAGAGGCAGCCATACAGCAAGTTATCATGCAAATACTACGGCTAATTATTAAATTGTCATGCTGCCGAACAGTTTTTATGCTTACATGCGACTCGTGTATATCTCCCAGACGAAGACCAGGTCTCTTGGTGTTAGCGGTTGTAGTGGTGGTGATGGTGATGGTGGTGGTGGTGGTGTAATCATGGCAGTTCTCAGTGAAGTTAGCAGCGTGCCATGCTTAATTCTTTTCATGCCGTTTTCAGAACGAGAGACGCATATTTTTGCGGTAAACGCAGTTGTTCCTATGCATTAGGTGGGACGATATTTGAACCAGATGACACCCGTGTTCTAGGTGCTTCCTCGATGTGTGCCTATCTATGTGCACAAAACCTTGCCATTCAAGGTCGGTGAACGACCTTACGGGAATATTTTCTGCTAGCATGAAGGAGTGATTGTGTTTATTTAGTTAGGAACATGAGACAGGCTGATGTGGGTGCCTCCAGTGGAGGAAGGATGAAATTTTGATGGTACTGAGAAGAGACGATTGCAGGCAGGAGTAGGGCTAATGAACGGTGATGAAGGTTATGGTGGGCACATTGTTCAGCAGGTAGGAGACAAAGGAGTGGAAATGGGCGTAAAAATTAATATGGGGAGGAGTATGAGGAGGAGATTTGGAGGGTGTTGTCTCTGAAGTCGAAGAGGCGGAGAAGAAATAGAAGCAGGAGGAGGCGAAGTTAGGAAAGCAGGGAGACACTGATAATGAGGAGAGGGAGTGTGAGGGAGAGGAAGAGAAGGAGGAAGAAGATAGACAGGACTACTTGGAGCAGGGGGCTACATGAAATAATGCTGATGGTGGTAATGACGATGTTGAGGAGATTGAGGATATGAATATGGATCAGGTTGATGGTGATGCTGATAATGCTGATGATGATGAGGAGAAGTATAAGGAGAAGGAGGAGGAGAAAAAAATGTAGAAGGAAACGGATTCAGAGGCCAAAGAAAATGGAGGCAGTGCAGAACAGATAGCTGCTTTTTTGAAAATGTAAATTATAATGAATTCACTAACTCATGAATTGTGTCCTGATTTCTGAACCAGCTCTTATCGCTCGGAAGCCGGTGGGGTATATCGACCAGCATTCTCAAGTAATAATAATCGCTTTTAAGCACAATGAATACACAAAAGAGGTACAAATTGCATATTAATTTGCTTAGAAAGAAACGTTTTTGGGGTCAGAAATTAGGAAAACTCCAAAAATGGTGTCAAATGAATAAATTAAAGCTTCTTAAGAACATAAAGCCTTTCCACGAAAAATGAGTAAATAAAAATCACACATACAATTCCGTATTAAAAACTATTTCTTTATTGAAGTTTGCATTTAGTTAACCTTCAAAAAAATTAGTGTCATACCACGTTTGGCGGCTAAATAACAGCCCAGGGCTTGAGTGCAGATGCCAGCATGTTTTACGGAGAATTGACTGTTTTGACCCGTTTTTAATTTTTTTGAGATGCAGGTAACTAAGGCAAACAGAATTTCGCTTGATGTCACCGCTACGAACGTCACGGGAATAAAACGGTTTCATTGGTTCACCGGTTGGGACGTCGGTTACTGCCTAATACATTTACTAAGAGTTAGAACGGGCGCCTTTGTGTGTACCAATAGGAAAGTTCTTCCCAATTGACTACCCATAAAGATGGGTTACAGGTTTATCAAAAAATTCAAAACAATATATTACTCATACGTATTTAAGAAGTTCTTGGGCATGTTCTCGAACATTCTTTCTAATGCTCATATTGGTAGAGTCACCCAAAAACGAAGCCTCATAGATGAGATAGGTGCAAGTTCACAAGGACAGTCAGCAATGTATACAGCTTAGATCAGTTAACAAACATTCTCCAATGAGGTACCTCTCGAGAAGGGCACTTTTATGTGGTATTTCACTAACGGTATCTGCGTTCCTTACCTATTTCCAAGTTTAAGTCAAGGTAGAAATTTGCATTTTTATCGTTTTCTTACTTTAGTCCTAACCAGGGATCAATTTCTGCTGCAAATGAAAGCAATGGCTTTTTACTTCCTTTAAGAGCTTTTTTCGCTATAGTTCTTTACCCTTAAGCTCCATTCTTAGATCATAAATGCACAACAGCATGGATGTATTAACCCAAAGATATTGTTAAAACCGTAAGTCGTCTATTCATACCGTTTGTAAACTACACAGTGAAGGTAACTAAACCATAAAAAGAACCTTAGAATATGCTTACATGTAAGATAGCCAATTCGTGGCGGTAAAGCATGCTGTAGGAAAATATTGGAATCTTTACACGAAGGTGGTATAACTGTGTTTTCGGGCATCAAATAACGCAGATTTGCAGATTTAAATACAAAAGTGCCTCCGTTTCTAAAAATAGCCTGCTCGTTAATACGCTGCTTTATCTGCTTTAGGTAGAGAAAAAAATAACTTTTATTTTCAACTGCAGGAAATCCTGTTCGGTAAAACCCTGGATTTTAGAATACTCACTACTCATGAAAAAGCGCTCAAGAATGAGCAAGATAAGATTATTATTATTATTATTATTATTATTATTATTATTATAGCGTATTTCTACCTTTATTTTTGTTCTTTCCCCTCAAAAATATTGTCACAAGAGTTTTACAGTGAGTCGGTGCACAGGGAAGAAGCGGTGACGTGACAATATCTCCCCTGACACACCTTGACGCAACTGTGATTGGCCGGTGACGGTCCGTGGACAGAATGTACTGACATGCAGAGGTGCAGAAGAAGGGGTTGGCAGTCTGTTCGATCAGTAAGAATATGGGGGAACAAATCCTTCCATTGGTGTTATTTGAATGGAAGACTCCGTTGTAATTTGAAGCTCTGGGAAATTTTAGAGCTAGTTTATCTCAGGGTCAGCAAAATTCCACTGGAGGAAATATCAAAGCTTAATGCTGGTAGCTCCGTAAATACTGCGATTGACTGGTTCAGTTGCTGTCGAGAAGTCAGCTCTGAAAAGTTATCCGTTGCTAGGAGAGGAACATTGAATGGAACATCGGAAAACCCAATACAAATAAACGAGGCCATATTTACGGGGCACCGTAAGTACAATGGTTGTCGTCCTTTACGTGGAGATGCACCTGTCGAAGAAAATGCTTGTGACCCAGTACAGTATTATCGGAGTCATGGCTCAAGTATTGATGTTTCATGGGTCTGGGGATTGGGTCAGGGTACCGATGTTGTGTGCAGTTATTCCCTATCCTTGAACACGAAGTAAAAGCAGGTTCAATAATAAATTCTGACGGCAAAATAATTAGGCTGGGTAAAATTACAAAACGTCACTTACCAGGAAAATTAAATTGATCTGGACTACATGGCCACACACCCGGCCAATCGAGAGGACTTTTACATATGATGGAGTACTGACGAAGACAAGGGAGACTGTAATGGTCATTTCCGGCTTTTTAGGCGTAGTCAGCCAGTTATGCCCAAATTCAAGTGTGGATCACCTGGAATGCAAACCCGTGATCTTTGGCGATTGAGTGGAACGCTCTACCAATGAACCCCTGTCGCATAGTCCTGTCGGTTGTGATCGAGGCTATAAATGCTAGCGTGGCGGTACTCCAACAAGACAACAAGATTAACATTTTGAAGTTGAATCGGGGAGTTTCACAGCATTTACTCCAGAAATTAACATTGGTGGCACGTTTTGTTATTTAATTCGGATTCAATCTTCGCAAAAACGATATCTGTGAAATGTGATTCTGATGTTTCACCACGCCTGAGTGGGGTAGGAATCACGCTAAGGATATTTTCTTGAAGGCTTTGGGTGAATAAATAAAGGGTACAACATCATAGGTGGCTGAAATGGGTCAACAAAATTTCCACCAGCAGGTGTCATGTGTAGATAGGACCGGAAGAAGGAAGAATTGGCAGGATGAGGAAGAGGCGAAATTGGAAGCCTTTTTTTCCCGGGTATACATTTAAAACAGACATATACAGCAAGACTTATTGGTACCAACACATTTCGTGACGGAGGCGAAAAATAAATTGAGGAAGACTGCACTGAAGCCGACCGTGGGCAGGAACCCATAATTTAAGACTGAATCCCACCCGTTTACGGTGGTCCGTGGACACGGGATCGGTATTCTACAGCGTAAATCCCCAAGCCTTTCCAACCAGCTACTGTCGCATGACTGCCAAACTCCGATGGAATAAGGAGCACCCATCGTATCATATACGATCCCCGTGCGCTTAACGTGAGATCTACTAGGTGGATGAGGCCCATGGTTGCATGGTCCTTGGGTTATATAAATACTGGCCTCCTTGAACCCTTATCAACCTTATCTGCAACTGTCTCTGATGACGGTTTCGATCGAGAATCCGAAACGTCTGGCCAGTAAACTTCCTAGTCTGACGATCGCATCTTCTTCTGGACTGCCTTATGATTTCAAAAACCCGGTCTTCTTGACACTTTCTTGACACCGGGCCCAGATGGGGATGGGGGGGTGGGGGTTGGAGCAGAGAGTGAGGTAGATGCATTGAAAGTCTTTTTTACTATAATCCAGTGCCAGTTACCATCTCCGCACCACCGTGCTGTGGAGCATGTGGTAGACGCCGTCGGACTACGACGATCGAACTGTCGTGAGAGCAGCCATCTGGCGGCTTTCGGGAGTGCAAAAGTACATTGGCAGGATTGAAGGCTAACCTGCGTGAGAACTATTCAGATGGTCGGGACGTTGACGCCTAGTCTGGCAATCGCAGAGTCGGCTTGATGCCGACTCAACTGTCCGCGCTGCCCGTCAGTTCGATCGTCGTAGTCCGAGAATGTCCACCGTATGCTCCACAGTATGATGGTGCTAGGACGGTGAACTGTGCGCAAATTATTTTTAAGTGATAGTAGACTTGCACTGCATCTACCGCACGCCCTCTTCCATTACCCGCCTCTGCTCGTTGTCTGGACGTAGTCAAGAAGACCGGAGGTGGGGTCGGGCACAACTGAATCATCTACCACGGAGTGGGAGAGTGGGTTGTGGCATGAGCCTGCATCTTCGCGTGCCCATGCTGGGTACAACCCCCCTTGTTCGGCATTTGTTATGGGACCTCATACTGCCGTACCCTAATTAGGCTACCGTGTTGGCCCAGCGCGTTTACAAAGCGGCCTATTTTGGGGGCACTGCCCACGCAGCATGACCCTTTTAGGCCCCTGTGATATAACACCGCCTTTCCCTCCAAAAGCATCTACATCACATATAACTATGACAACACTATCTCGCAACGCAAGCAACCAATCGACATCTCTCGCGAGTGCGTTCATGGGCTCCTGCTCCATGTGCCTTCTCTACTGCATGCGTTATTTGAGCATGAGAGTATGATGGTGAGCTGAAAACCGTGACTTGGAAGGCTGCCAACTGACGACTGCACTCAGACCTCTTAGTCAGCCCACTGTGTATTTTGTGGACTGGTCGACTGGTGGACTGCGAGTCAGGCTGCAATAGCTTCTTGTTAACGTGTAGTCTGGCGATCGCACGACTGTTGGCTCCGAGCGGCATACCGCACAGAAGGAAATCCTAGTGTTTGTGTTCGCGGGGCCAGGTCGTGTATGTGGCAGGCGCAGGTCAGCCATTGAACCACTTCCCACACCAAACAACTGGCCGGCTCGGACAGGTGCTGGGGCCTGGAGATAGAAATAGAGCGAGGTAGTCTTTTCAACACATTTTTCTCACTATAAATAATCTGAGGCATTTAAAGCTACTACGGTGCGCTAAAAGCCGTGACTCTGAAGTTTGCCAACTGACGGGAACATACAGACATTTAAGTCAGTGCGGAGTGTGTTTGTGTAAAGTGGCCGACTGGTAGACCAAGCGTCAGGCTCCAATGTCTCCTTCTTTATGTGTCCTTCATGGCACTTCCAATGCGTGGGGACCGAATCATGTATTACAGCACGCTTTGTGGGATATTTTGGCGGTGCCAGCCACATACGCCCTTTATGGTGTCTGGTTTTCTTTACTTGGTCAGGACACCGGCCTGGGAGGAGAAGAGAGTGCGTTAGATGCAGTGCAAACGACGGGTGGTGAAGCACACGAGGTTGGGTATGGTTGGCTAATGATGGTTAATAAGCCAGAAATGAGCATTCCAGTCTCCCTTGTCTCTGTCGGTATGGTTGCTGGCGGGGCTCAAGAGCGATCCCCAAGGCAGAACGGAATGAATGAATCCCGTAACCGATCATTGAGTGCCTGCCAAATCATGCGAATAATCGCGATCTAAACCAACAGGACCATGAGCCAGAGTCTCAGTGGTTAGAGCGTTGGCCTCCGAGGTAACAGGTCGTGGGTTCAAGCCTCAGGTGGCGCAACACCTGGGGTTAGGTATGGCTGATTGATGAGGGTTACTAAGCCAAAAATGGCCATTTCAGTCTCCCTGGTCTTAGTCGGTAATGCTCATCTGCCCTCCTCAGCCGATTCCTGTCAGTTCGGTCCTGTGATGTGTATCAGAGTAGGCTGCTCAATGGGTAGTTGAAATGACAACCGCGCACGTGAGCCGAGGGTTCACGCCCGTCCTGCTAGGCGTGATCATGAATTCCCGAAGCCACATGAACTGGAAAGTCGTTGACCTATTCTGGCTGTATATGGATATACATGGAGTTGAGGGGTCACTATCTTTAATGCGGTGTTTATACTGCAGGATGATCGTCTTTATATGACCACTTGCGAGGCCTGTTGATTGCGACTGGCAGACAGATCACACCTGGCCCCATTTAATCCCTCGATCAGGGTAGACTTCTGACTAGCACACACACGATAGTTCGATCGTCGATTTCGACGATATTCACCGTATGCTCCACGGAAGGATGGTGCAGGGACGGTGACTTGCGCGTGATTTAGTTTAAAGTGATAGTAGACTTGCGAGCATTCACTGCACACTCCTCCTCCCCCACCTGAGCCCAGTGTCAAGACAGAGTCAAGAAGACCGGAGACGGGAGAGGGCGCAGGTGGCTGGCGCGGCTGGAGCCACCCCTGGGTGTACCACCACACCTGGCTCGGATCCCACGGAATGGGAGTGCCATAAATGCCACATTAAGAAGGAGCCATTGCAGCCTGACTCTCAGTCCGCCAGTCAGCCACTCCACACGAAGCACACATTGGGCTGACCACGCGGTCCGAGTTATCCCGTCAGTTGGCAACCTTCCAAGCCACGGATTTTAGCGCACCGTGAAAGTTTCAAGCGCGTCAGATTGTTTATAGTGAGGAACATGCGCTGAGCTGTCGACCTCACTCTCTCCCTCACCCCCATAATCAGACCACCGTTCGAGCCGGTCAGTTGTCTCATGTGGGAGTGGGCACATTGGCTGACGGGTCGGCGTATCCGTCTTCGCGCGCCACAGCACGACCTCAACCCCAAAACGCATACACCAGGATTCAATTACTCAGGGGATATGGAGGAGCCATTGTCATCTGACTCCCAGTCCACTGGTCAGCCACTCGACACACACAGCACATACAATGGACCGACGGTGTGGTCTGGTGTAAGCTTCAGATTGGCAGCCTTCCAAGCCACGGTTTCTAGGAAACCGTGATTTTATTATGTACATTATGATGATTTTTAGGGTGTTGTCTATGTATTAGTGTAGATGGTGTGCGCTGATATGGCTTAGTCTCCGGTGGTTTAGCGCAGGTTGTCGTGGAGGCGCATGTGTCCTAATAGGCCCATGCGGTGTGTAAATGTGCGGGAGCAGTGAGGGCAGTGGACGCGGGCGCGGCGACTGTATGTCGGAGCCCCAGGCACTGGTTCAACAGCCTCCGTGCGATGGATTCGCAGGTGATCAACCAGGCCGATGCGTGAGTTGCCGTTGCGGGTGCAATGTGGGCAGGAGCAATCGGTAGAGGCTGTGGGGATGTCATTCATAGTAGTGGGGGTGGCAGTGGCGGTAAGAATGGAGGAGAGGAGGGTGTGCATGGTGTATCAATGTTATCCACATTGTGGTGAATTCCACTGTCATGGATGCGCATGTGACCGAATAGGCCCATGCGATGAGTGAATGAACGAGGACAGTGAGGACAGTGGAGGCGACGATCTCTACTGTGTGTTGGTGCTCCAGACACTGTTTCACCAGTCTCTGTACGATGGATTCGCAAAAGAACCGACCAGGCCGGTGCATGAGGTGACTGTGCGGTCGCATTGAGGACAGTTTAGGAGAGAGTCCCCATCGCTGATGGTGGTGGTGGTGGTAGTCGTAGTGAAGGCGAAGGCGGTGGTGGTTGCGGTGGTGGGGTAACAGGCGATGAGTAGAGGGATGTGGTCTCTATGATGGTGGGAGTAATGGAATTGATGCCAGGAGTGAGGGTAGGGGAGTCTGAAGGAGGGTTGGCAGAATTTGACGTAGAAGTTGGAATTTTCGGATTGTTGGTGCATTGCGTCTGAAGATGTTCAACCAGGTCGATTCGCGCGCGGAAGATGTGTTGACAGGGCAGGCATGTTGGAAGGGCCTGAGAATTGGCGGTGTTGGTCCGGGGGGCTGGTGACCTTCGTGCTGCTCTTTTGGCCTTTGCGGTGATAATCAGGGTGGCCTCGTAGATTGCTGAACCAGTCTTCACGGATCTTCTCCATACCGGTCTATCCCAGGCAAGATCCTCCTTGGTCGCCGTGTTGATTTGCAGTTGCTTCAGCGATTTCTTCAATGTGTCCTTGTAGCGCCGTTTTTGCCCTCCCTGTCGGCGAGCACCCGTAGCGACATCTCCGTAGAAAAGTCATTTGGGTAGTTGCTCGTCGTCCATTCTTACCAGGTGGCCGCTCCATCGCAGCTGCACTTGCCTCAGCATGGCATGGATGCTGAGGATTCCGGTCCGCTTCAGGACTTCCGTGTCCGGGATCCTGTCTTGCCATCTCAACTTCCAGTATTCTGCGGAGGCAGCTGAGATGAAAGTGGTTCAGCTTCCTGGCTTGGTTCAAGTAAACGGTCCAGGTTTCCGCTCCGTAAAGGAGTGTCGTCAAGACGACGGCTTTGTACATCTTCAGTTTGGTGTTCAGGTGAATACCGTGGCGATTCCACACGGAGGCCTGCAGCCGGCCGAAGGCCTGACTAGCTTTGGAGATCCGTTGGGCAACCTCGTCATCGATTGTCGTGTTGCGTGACAGCGTGCCTCTTAGATAAGCGAAGGTTTCCACGTTTTTGAGTTGAGCACCGTTGACATTGATTCGAGGAGCATTGTATTCCGTGCTGGGTGGCGGTTGGTGCATGACAACCGTTTTGGCTGTACTGATTGTTAGTCCGAAATCGGCGCAGCCTTCGGCGAAGAGGTCGATGCTCCTTTGCATGTCCTCCTCCGTCACGGTGTTAAGGGCGCAGTCGTCCGCGAAGAGCAAGTCATGGACTGTAGTCATACACACATGCGTTGAAGCCTGCATACTCCAACTGTTGAGAAGGTGCCCGTCAGTTCTATAGGCGATCCGGATCCCAGGCTGTTCATCACGGTAGGTGTCCATCAGCATAGCCAAGAACATGAGACGGAACAGGGTGGGAATCAATACGTAGCCCTACTTCACTCCGTTGGTCACTGCGAATGCTTCGGATACCGTTCCATTGTCAGTGACACGCGCCATCATCCCGTCCTGAAGATGACGCACCATGTGCGTGAACCGCTCAGGAAAGCCGAAATTATGCATGACTTTCCGCAGTCCGTCGCGATTCACCGTGTAAAAGGCTTTCGTTAGATCCACGGAGGTAGTTTATAGGTGAGTTCGCACCTCCTGGCACTTCTCTTGTAGCTGGCGGGCGGCAAAGATCATGTCGGTTGTTCCGTGGTGTCGGCGGAAGCCACATTGGCTTTCCGGGAGCAGGCCCTACTCTAGGTGACCGTGAAGACGATTCAGACGGATGCGGGTGAAGATCTTCCCGGTGATGTCGAGCAACGAGATGCCTCTGTGATTATCACAGAGTTACCGGTTCCCCTTCCGCTTGTATAGATGGATGATGGTCGCGTCATTGAAATCCTGAGGAACTTGTCCTTGGCGCCACATTTCCTGGAAGAGTGTTGTGAGTTCTGACATCAGCCGGTGCCCACTGTGCTTGTAGACTTCCGGTGGGATTTGTCAGATCCCGGTGCTTTACCGCTGGAAATCTGTGCACGGCCCGGATGGTTTCTGGTAAGGAAGGCGGCAGATCCAGGTCATTGTTCGTGTCCATTTCAGGCAGTCAGTCAATGGCAGCATCGGAGATGGCTGATGAGCAGTAAAGGAAACTTCTTAAGTGCTCGGCCCAGCGCTGCAGAATTTGCTATTACTCTGTCAGCAGTGTTGTGTCGTCAGAGCTGAGCAACGGTGCGGTCCCCTTGATACACGGGCCTTTGATGGCCATGAGGGCTTTGAAAATGTTTTTCACTTATTTGCGGTACACATACCCCTGGATTTCCTCAGCCTTTCGGATCATCCATTCATTCTGCATCTTCCGCAGCCGTTGACAAACAAGGCGGCGGCATCTGAAGAAGGCTGCTTTCGTTGCGTCAGTCCGAAGGTCCATATAGGCTTTGTGAAGTCCATTCTTCTCCGAAAGTAAGTTCTTGATATTGGCGTCATTGTCGTCAAACAAGTCCTGGTTTTGATGGCATGCACGTTCGAGGACTTCAAGGACGGTGGACTGGATGACATTTCGTATTTGGCACCATCGTGTTTCCACGGTGCGTTATTATCTGGAACATGCAGTTTCTCCAGTTCCTCGGTTATTTAGTTGCTGAACTAAAAACAGTGAACAGGCAAATTTAACAAAAAAGTATTTAAATTACCTAGCAGCCACTTACCTTGGGGCCCTCGTCGGGGTTGCAGTGGGAGCCTCATCTGGGAGATGACGAGGCGGTGATCTGTCCAACCATCGGCATCGCTGATCGCCTTGGTTACCAGCACGTCCTATCGATCTCGCCTCCGGACGTGAACATAGTCCAGCAGATGCCAGCCCCGCGACCGAGGGTGCATCCACGTGGCCTTCTCCAGCGTCGGAAGGCGGAAGGTGTTTGTCAGCAGGAGACGGTGTTTTGCACACGTTCGCAGGAGAAGGAGGCCATTATCGTTACAGCTACCGAGACCGTGGGGACCCAGCACTCCCTGCCAGGCAGCGTGGTCCGTCCCGACAAGGGCATTGAAGTCACCAAGGACAAATAACTTGTCCAACTTCGGCCCAGTCGCCAGCAGGGCGTGCAGGTCGTCGAAGAATTTCCTTCGCCGCGTCAGAGCTCGTCATATGGGGAGCGTAGGCGCTGATGATGGTGGGGAACTGGTCTCCCCGAAGAGGCAGGGGGAGGCTCATCAGGCGATCATTGATATACTGTGGCAAACAGGGCAGACGTCCCACGATGTCGTTTCGGATGGCAAAGGCAACACCAGCATCGCGTCGCTCTGTCTTTGATCGGCCGCTCCAGAAGAAGGTGCAGCCGGAACCCACATCCTCCAGCTGACCCTGCTCAGAGAATCAGGTCTCGCTGAGAGCAGCAATGTCCACCTTGTAGCGCACCAATTCCCGAGCGACAAGCGCCGTACTCCGTTCCGGCGGGTTGCTCCTAGGATTGCATAAAAGGGAACGAACATTCCAGGCTGCTAGTGTGAGTGGACTCACCTGAGCAGCCTGGAGGGTATAGCGAGGGGGATGGGGACGGGGGTATTGTTGTTTGTTTGAGTTTTACGACCGCGTATTTTGCGATCTGCGAGCCGCGGCCGGCTGCAGAAGACGTGATAACCAGCAATGTTTTTAGGGCACCTTTTCTAGCCCCTTAATCCTCGAAGAGGCAAGCAGTGCTGTCCCTAAATAGGGCTGTTCGGACATCACAGACTGCTGCCGAACTCCACTTTTGGTCACGGTTTTATTTTAGTGGAAGAACGATCCGAGTTAGCCTGGGCCGCCTACGGGGTTGCTGTCGCCCCCCACCGTAGGACTTTTTGAGAGAGGGGAGGTGGGAAGTTCGGGAGTAAGACATACCGGTTGTGCAGGCACACACAACACCGGAGACTCTCACCTGGTTTAGCCCGCTGGTCGTGACGGTTGCCTGGGGTGTGGCCACGGGGAAGAATCCAACTTCGAGGAGCCAGCGGTGAGAGTTGGGTACCAGTTAGAGGCGGCCACAGGAGCATTCACCACCTTTACGAGACAAATGGAGCGACCAAATGCTATCTGTGTAGTGCTACCCCTAACTAGTACCCCTACACCCCACACAAACTCACTCACACACGACCATTCGACCGTCGATTCCGACGAAGTCCAATGTATGCTCCACGGAAGGGTGTTGCAGGGACGGGACTTGCGCGTGGATTAGTTTTAAGTGATAGGAGCGTTGCGCTGTGGCTACCGCACTCTCTCCTCCTCCCTTACCTGAGCTCTGTGTCAAGACAGAGCCAAGAAGACCGGAGATGGCAGAGAGCGGAGGTCACTGGCATGGCCGGGGCTCCTTGGCCCTAGCCGCCCCTAGGCGTGCCACCCAAATAACGCATCCACCACGTGGCCAATTTATGGGGCACTCACACACATGCAGCGTGATTGAAAGCTGACACCTTGTTTCTCTAGCCGTTCTCGGGATGTTTGATTCTGAATGAATAACAGAATGTGGCGATCAAGAAGTTATTTTGAAGCAGAGGTTGTACTTGGTTGTGTCTGTTTTCTAGAACAAGTCAAAATATCCGACAATCGCGACCTGCACGAATAAATATCCGGTACATCCTGTTTGTGTGTGTGTGTGTGTGTGCGCGCAGTCAAACTCGGTGGGTGTGTACGTGTCTGTGCTTTTCAGCTCCGTTCATATTCAAGTTATACCCAGCCAGAGCCGCCTTGGTTGCATGCGCCGGCTTGGAAGTTTTCAGAACAGTAGCCCGACGAGAGCCACCGTGTACTCCACAGAAGGGTGGAGGCAGGGCCTGTGATTTGCATATGAATTAGTTCATAGTGAAAGTAGACTTGCGCTGCATCTACAGCACTCTATATTCTTGCCACTCCTATGACCAAGTCAAGAAGACTGAATTCGGGTGAGGGCGCATGTGGCTGCCACCACTGGAACCGCCCTAAACGTGCCGCGAAACCCGGCGTGGATGACACGGAATGCGATTGCCACGGAGTTCACTTTAAGAAGTAGCCATTGCAGCCTGTAACTCAGTTCACCAGTCGACCACTTCATACAAACACATAGTGGGCTGGCTGCGAGGTTTGACTTCAATTGTCAGTTGGCAACCTTCCAAACCACGGCCTTCAGCTCACCTTGATACTCTCGTGTTCCAGTCACTCGTATACCTGAGGAGCCACATGGAGAAGGAGCCGATGGACAATATTTTTTCATTTACGTGAGATTTGACGACTGGTTGCTCGCATTGTGTGATTTTGGCCCTGATTTTATGCCGGTGGAGGGAAAGTCAGAGTTATACGGCTGGTATTTCTGCAGGCATATATACCCTAATGGGCCCCCGTGGTGTGTGGATGAGCGTTGAAAGTGTGGGCAATAAAGACGGATGCTGGGGGTCTAGGCTTTTACTCCTGGTTTTCAATCTCTTCACATGTCACCAGCCAGGTCGATGCGGGATATGCAGGCGCGATGGTAATGAGGACGGGATAGTTTGGAGGCTGGAGAGTCGGTTGACTAATGGTAGTGGCGCTGGTGGATGGAAGATTGTTACCGCCGTAAAGCGGAGATATTTCAGGCAGCAGAATGGCGTGTCGGTACTGCGTTTTATTTTGGCTTTCGTGGATGCGCATGTGTGAGAAAAAATGCCATGCAGTGTGTTAATGTGAGAGGGCAATGCGGACAGTAAATGTGGATGCGGCGAGTGTATGTTGGGGCTCCTGGCACTGGTCCGCTCAGGCTTATCCATGAGATGTATGTTCCATCGCAGTGAGCCCAGGTTTGGATAGAGTCGACTTTGTTCGTGGTGGGACGTAGGAAGTAGGGTTGGGTACATGGTGGTGGTAGTGGTGATGGTTGTGCTGGTGATGGTGGTAGTCGTAGTCATCGTCGAGGTGGTCATCGTCATGAACCCCTGTGGGATTTGAGCCAGGGGCGCGAGTAGGATTGTTTGTGAATCCAGATGTTGATGTTGTTGAGGTGTTGCTGCAGTGCTGCATCTTGGGCATGTTTGAAGGGGTTTGGTGACGGCGTGGTTGATTGGAGGTGCTTATGAATGTTGCACCGTCCCTTTGACTTGAGCAGCGGTGATCTGGTTTGCTTTATAAATTGAGGCTCCAGTCTTCACTGCTCGCCTCTAGGCCGATCGGTCCTGGGGAAGATCCTCTGAGATCCTGTGTGGATTCAAAATCGTTTCAGAGAGTTCTTCAAGATCTTCCTCTAGCGTCGTATTTTTCCTCACTGTTTGTGAGCACTCGTCGCGAAATCTCCGTTTAAACTATTCTGGGTAATTGCTCGTCATCCATTCTTACCAGGTGGCCGCTCCATCGCAGTTGCACTTGCCTCAGCATGGCGTGGATGCTGAGGATTTCGGTCCACTCTAAAACTCCCGTGTCTGGTATCCTCTTTGCCATCTCAGCTTCAGTATTCTGCGGAGGCAGCTGACATGGATACGGTTGAGCTCCCTGGCTTTGTTGGAGTAGGCGGTCTAGGTATCCGCTTATCGCCGGAGTGTCAGCAAGACAACGGCATTGTACATATTCAGTGTGGTGTTCAGATGAATGCCGTAGAGCTTCCATAGGGAGGTTTCAATCCGGTCAAATGCATGACTGGCTTTCGAGATACGGTGCGCATCCTCATCGGTGACTCTTTTATTGCGTGACAGTGTGCTTCCAAGAAAAGCGAATTTTTCCACAGTTTGGAGTTGGGTGCCGTTGTCATTGACTCAAGGAGCCTTGTATTCCACGCTGGGTGATGGCTGGTGCATGCTCGCCTTTTTGTTCCTGGTTAATATTAGTCGAAATTGTTGCAGCCGGCGACGAAGAGGCCGTGCTCCTTTGCATGTCCTCTTCCGTCACGGTGTTGAGGGCGCAGGCGTCCGCGAAGAGCAAGTTTTGGGGCCTGTAGGCGCCGGCTATTGAGAAGGTGGCAGTCAGTCCTGTAGGCTATGCGTATCGCAGGATGCTCATCACGGTAGGCGTCCATCAGCATAGCAGAGAACATGAGACTGAACAGGGTGGGAGCCAATACGCAGCCCTGCTTCACTCCGTTGGTCGCTTCTGAGGTTATCCTATAGTTGATGATTACCTTTCTGCATGTAGAGATGGACAATGGTCGCGTCCATGAAATCTTGAGGAAATTGTACTTGGCGCCACATCTCCTGAAATGTCGTAATTTCCACCATCAGCGGGGGTCTGCCATACTTTTAGAATTCGACCGGGATTGCATCAAATTCCACTGCTTTCCTGCTGGAGTGTTGTTGCACGGATCGGATGGTTTCTGGTAGGAAGGCTGGAGCTTCAAGTCATTGTTCGTGTCCACTTGAGGGAGCCTGTCAATGGCAGCATCGGAGATGGCTGATGAGCAATTAAGGACATTCTGAAGTGCTCGACCCAGCGCTTCAGAATTTGCGATTTTACTGTCAGCACTGTTGTGCCGTCAGAGCTGAGCAGTGGTGCGGTTCCCTTGATACACGGGCCGTAGATGGCCTTGATGGCTTTGAAAAAGTTTTTTAATTCATTGCGGTCCGCATACCCCTGGATTTCCTCAGCCTTTCGGATCGTCCAGGCATCCTGCATCTCCCGCAGCTGTTGCCGTACAAGGTGGCGGCATCTGAAAAAGGCTGCTTTGGTGGCGTCAGTCCGAAGGTCCTCCAGCTGACCCTGCTCAGATGATCGGGTCTCACAGAGATCAAAAATGTCCACTTTGTAGCACACACGACAGTTTGACCGTCGTAGTCCGACAATGTCCACCGTATGCTCCACGGAAGGGTGCTGCAGGGACGGTGACTTGCGCGTGATTTAGTTTAAAGTGATAGTAGAATTGCGTTGCATCTGCCGCACTCTCTCCTTCTCCCCAACTATGCCGGGTGTCAAGACAGAGTCAAGAAGACCGGATATGGGAGAGGGCGCAGAGAATTGGGTCTCAATATGGGCAGCGATGTCCACCTTGTATCGCATCAGTTCTCGAGTGACTGGCACTGTCCTCCTTTCCAGCTGGTAGCGCCACGGATTGTCTAAATCAGAACGAAATTTTCAGGTTTCGAGTGTGAGTGGACTCTCTATAGCTTCCTGTGGGGCCTGCTAACCGAAATTCTTTAAGATGTTTAAGATTAGGAATGATTATCTAAGTGAACTGTAGTATTGAGAATGTCACACGTCTCGAAGGATTTTTGGCGCTCTTACATAATTAAGCACAAAACACAAATATCCCTTTTCGCACACACTGGATAGCAACTTACGTCATCGAATATTATACTTCAAAAAGGGTAAATTTAAGTTATAAGAAGCTTTCACATTATGATTTTTTTGAGATTGTGCATTCAAAGTGTAATCTAGCCGCCCGTTTCTATATGCTCCTTGTGAAGTCTACAGCCTAGTTCACATATATCGAAACCTTTTTTGTGAGCTTCGAAATGAGTGCATAATTTCCTGTACATAGAAAGTAAACAGCTATAGGGTTGCTCACCCTTCTGTTCTACCCATGCATTTTATATACTTGTTGAGAAAGAAAATGTAGGGATGCCACCTTAACAGGAAACGGGAATAAGAAGCGTCCTGTCCACTTAAACTAGGTGGCCTTACGGTAAATTTCCGAAAGGGTAAATATCATCGTAACCCTAGTCCTACCCTAAACCCTACAGTTAACACGAAAAAAATCCGAACCCTTAGCCAAATCATGACCCTAACCCCAACAGTGACCTTCGCCTCAATCTGCCAATGACAGCAATATTTAGGCATCGATAGGGGAGCTTCGATTTCTTACCATCTCAAAAGGAATGACATGTTGACTCGCGTACTTGTAGAGACTAACATTAGAAATAACCCAGCGGATCACATATTTTCTTATCCTGGGGTACTCGAATCGTACACACTTTCTCCTGCAGAATTTCACCCAGCTCTAGCATGTCGATAGATACACCTAGAAGATAATACGTGCTCCTCCGTCACTCTCCGAAACTCTTCTTAATTCAGGCCAGTGTTAAGCGGGTAGGGCTTTCATGCGCAGAAGTCTTTTACTGGGGTGGTGTCAGCAATAAATTTTGTATTTTTTTAGTGGTGAGGCTAGATTACATATACGTTCGTTCGCCATAACCAGGTTTGGCAGAGAAAAAAGCGTTCATTCGCTACTAGGTGAATTACTTAATCCTTTGCCAACGGTTGAATCTAAATACCAAGAGGCAATTCGATCAATACTTCTGCCTGTTGGTGTCTTCGAAGACAGTTTAAAAGGAAGTGTCCTATTTATTCCTTTCTGAATAACCTGTTTTTGAGATTAACAACATGTTTGGCCGCGGAGGCGAATTTAATCTTGGAGGACCTAGGCAAAGTATAGAATTAGTAAATTCCGCCTAACGCCATAGCTAGTGGAATAAAAATGGATTTTCCTTCATCAATGTCCTGTGGGTCCGTGGACAGGTGCAATATTTAAGAAACAGTTCTAACGGACGCAAATCACACAGGTGAGGGCTAAACTGTTCCGCTCCTTTCATCTAGGTTTAAATAGTGGAATGAAACACAACAGCAACACCTCAACCCAAATTATGATCGCTCACAAAGATTACATGCCCCAACGTATTTGCTCAGCTACCAAAGCCATGAAGATCAAACAGCCATAGCTGAAAGATTGAGGGGCAAGCATTTGCATCAGATTTCTTTTCGAGGCTATCTGCAATTTCCTGAAATCAGCTAGCACTCATTTTAGCTTAAGAGCTAGCTTCTTTTAGGAACCACTTTCTTCAAATCAATTATTTCAGGACAACTCGATGTGCATAAGAGAAACGGTAGGAATGCCTTGTATGGCCGCCTAAATAGGATACGGCATTAGGAACTGCCCCGCCCACTTATGATAGAGGGGTTTACGGTTAATTTAAGGGTTAATATAAATAATACTTTAAGGGTAAGTGTAAGGTTATTTTAGCGTAAACATACCCATGTTTTAAAGGTAACACTAACCCTAACATAAATTAAACTGTCACCTTAATTCTAACCATAGCCCTACCCTAAACGTAAACCCTACAGTTAACACGACAATAATCCTAACCCTTAACCCCTCACACCAACAGTGACCTTCACTTAAAACTGAAACCAATCCGCAAACTTAACCCTAACCCTCACCTTAATCCTAAACATAATTTTCTTGGAAGTTAGGGCAAAGCCACATGCATTGTGGACAGTCCCTATTACGGTGTCCTGTTTCGGCGGCCATACAAGGCATCCCTACAGAAGAAAATACTGTCTAAACTGCCACTTTACACGCATAGTTTGCATCACACTTTTTGAGATATCCTGCCAAAATAGAATGTCATTTTCACCTCTAGCCAAATTAACTGTTAGAATTAGCGGAACAGAGAATGTTCTACGTACTGATAGAAGCAAAAGGACTAGTTTCCGGAAGCAGTTTAAAAGAATAATAAGAGGAAGTTATAAATGAGAAGTTTATCGCTTTGATGTTTGGAATCCTAACCCGAACCCTTCACCCGAGACAGTCGCCGATAAGCGTACTGGAGACACCAGGAGTACAGTATTTACAGGATGTGGTTGCCATGTAACCGCAGTCCGCACCCGAGTCGTCGGTTGCCGCGTCTTCATCTTACACGCTTGAAGTTGGCGCGACTGTAACTCGGCAGTTCGAGTCACTGTCACTTTATTTTTTGGTTATCCAGGTCCTCCCCACGTGCCTGATTCTCCTGTTGAGGTAAAGCCTCAGCACATAATATGGAAGGGGAGGTCATTACGCCTGGTAAACGGCACCAGCTTCTTGGATAGGTTAGAAAGGTTGTAATTTCTATAGAATAATATTCCACTTCATGTAACTAACTTGGATTGCTTGGTGGTCTTGTTTTTAGGATAAAAAAGACACAATATTCAAAGTACCTTGATCAGACGTTTTGAAAAAAAAGTTAGACAGAGGATGCGACGTAACATCCTGCAAAACAACTCAATGTGCTAGCCGGTGCGAAATTGTGACACTTTGTTTACCTCATGGATCACCAGCTCGCCGCCACTGTCCGAGGAAAAGTATCCACCGCATGCAGCAGGAAAGAGAGATTATTCCGAGACCGGGGCGTTCCACATCCCAAAATATGAACTTCTCAAGAGGGCTGAAGCTGAATTGCAAACTGGCATTCATGGTTTTTAGATAAATTGTGGAGATAGTATCCATTAGACTGTCAGGTCTCTGTACGATTACTTGCAATCTTATCCAGCCTAGCCCCACACCAACCAGACGAGATTTGAGGTACTATCCCGGATTAGTGTGCCATTGATCCAGGTGCTCAAGGATTTGCATCGTAAATACAAGAAGTTGGATCTAGGTCTCATTCTTCATCGGGTGGAGAGTCTAAATACCTGACTGTGTATCTGAATACTCCCCAACTTGACTAACTGGACTTAACTGCCAAGAGAAGCCGCTTTTGAGCCTCAGGCCTTCGCAGTCGTGAATTGGTGACGGCAAATTAACCAGAAATTGGCAAACGTACACAGTTAACATGATAATAACCTTAATCCGTAGCTTAATCATGACCCTAACCACAACAGTGACCTTCACCTCAATTTGCAACGTATTCCCAAACTTAACTTTAACCCTCAACTTTATCCCAAACATAATTTTCTTGGAAGTTAGTGCATCCATGCTCGTTGTTGTTTAAAAGCAGCAAGTTATTTTCAAAAGCGGGAGAAAATCTGAAAAAGTTAAAAATCGTTTTAATTGGACAAACTTGCGTTTTAGATTTACGAAAAGCTAATCCACTCAAAAAATGAGTAAATAAAACAACACAAATAGAATTGCATTTGAAGGTTCCACTTAAACATAATTTTGCCAGAATTCGCCGATATAGACGTCACATGAACAGACTTTTCATAAAGGTCACATGCTCGAAAATTTCAGGTGCAATTGGAAACATACCGTTCATCGTAGAGTAAGAGAATTTTCCTTCCATCAACTGTCCCTATAGCCATTTCTGGGGTTGGATTACGATGAGTGGCAGATATTCGTTGAAATAATGGTGAATACTTTGGGATGTTCTGTGCTCCAATTTGCCTGCCGATAAACATAGGTTCTGTTCTACGCGATTATTAAAAACACCAAAAAAGATATTGCTCAAAAGCATTTGATCGAAGTAAGTTCTCAGACATTCATTCTAATGCAGATGGCCGTTTGGTTCACGTTTGAATACTCACCCAAACGTGAATGCAAGTTCGAAATGAAAATCGGTAGTTAAAAATTGTAAACAGTCTGTAATAAGTTACCTAAATTATCCACATTTCGGAATTCCAACGAACGCTCCCTGCGGCATGCCACTTACTGATAGTCTTAGTAAAATCTACAAGTACGGAAATTTTCGGATTAAAACCTCCTTTAGTGTTTGTTTGCTGAATCGACATCTGTGCCACTTAAATTCCCACAGGACATCGAAACAGTAGCCGCCTGTAATACAGGGGATTGTGCTAAATTCCACGGAAATTACTGTTAGGGTTAAGCTATGGGTTACTGTTAGAGTACGTACACAAGGTTACCTGCATTAAGTGGAGACGTTACCTTTCCAACCTTAATTTGCACGAATAATCTAGAAAAGACGCAAAGTAAGAAATTCTTAAAATACCACTTTCAGAATATGTAATTTTTCGAAAATAAGAAGGATAATGAAAGGCGTTTGTAATCACTCTTCGATGTATGAACGAATCTTCACATGATTCGAAATATAGGTACACGCATATGTTGCTAAGGGTGCAACAGGCAAGACACAGACAGCTGTTTCATGGTTGTTACCCGTCATCAGTATGCATATTAAAAGTACATGTATATGTACTTTTAAAAGCTGTTTTCCATATTGTGAAAATACATTTAGGATTAGGATGCCCTGTATGGTCGTCTGAACAGGATACGGGAAAAGAAACTGTCCACAATACACAATACACGAGCTTTTGCGCTAAATTTCCAGAAAATTATGTTTAGGATTAAGGTGAGGGTTAGGTGTAAGTTTGAGATTTAGTAAAAAATTGGGGTAAGCATCATAAGTAGGCTAAAGGTTATGGTTATTTTCATATTGGCTGTGGGTTAAGATTTAGTTTGTACTTTTGATGTTCGGGTTCGTGTTAGCGTTAAGACACGGAAATATTTACCCTTCCTGAAATTAACCGTAAGGCTGGCTATTTTAACATGGCAGGGTGGTTCCTATTCCCGTGTTCTGTTTATGTGGCCATACAAGGCATCCCTACCCAATTTGAGCATTATGGTTTATGTCATTTGGGTATGAAAACGTCTATTTTTTATATTTCTATCCAAAGGTATTGTAAAAGAATTCAGTAGTATGTTTTTATGCCCACTATACTCGCGCTTTGGCCCTTACAGGTTTTCATCGTTGACCCCGTGACTTACACCGTCACCCCTCTAAAGTCCGTTCTTGAATTTGGTGTGCTTTTCTGGCATGAAGCCAACATAAGGTTATTTGGAAATTTTTTGGACGGCCATAAAATTCAAGAAATATCATTTCGAATGGAATATTGGAATACTGATGTAAGGCGAACCCACTAAAGGTGGCCGAATGAACTGAGCATTTCACGCGGTTCGGGTGGGCGTTCATTTGACCTGCATATTTGCCAAAAAAGTCTAAACACGAGATATGCTACACTACTCCATGGTAGCTTTGGGCCAGTATGTTAATGCAACACCCAGGAAATTTTTGAATCGGTCCCACTAGTCGCTTAATTTCGCTCTATTGTACTGATAATGTTTGGTAGATTCTAAAAAAGGAGTAACTCTGAACAGCTTTCTAAAGTTTTATGCAATGAATTCGTAAGCTAAGTAATTTTAGTTTACGCCCACTTTTTGACTTCTGCACAGCAGCACCGGACCGTGTATTGCCGGAGGGACCTCGTAGTAAGCGGTTCAGTTGGATCTCAGTTTCTAACCAGATCCGTCATATCCCCGACCAACAGATCCTCACTTCTCCACCTATCTTGATTTATCGTTTTACAAAACAAGTTTTCCAGCAATTTATCGGTTTAAATTGATGGACATGAAACTCCTTTAGCAAGCATGTGCTGTTCGACTGAAAACGCTGACCCATGACTTCATGCAAAATGATAATTTATCTTTTTATTACATTTAATTGACGTTTTGAAACGTTAGAAAAACCAAATTAGTTCAATAGGCCCTTTTGGATGGATGTTTATGGAAATCGTTTTTCTTGTAAATCAAATTTCCTGACGAAGGCATCAAAAGATAATTAAATACATACACTACTCAAATGCTGAGTAGCGAAATAGTTAAGATTCCACCCTTTTATTCAGGGTGACGTGGTGAAATGTTTTTTTTTGATTTTTGATTTCCTCAGAAATAAATCGCTAACATGGGAGAAACTTAGTCTAAATGAAACTTTATAGTCGTACACCGAAAGTTAATATGACATTTGAGACGTCTATCGATCACAGCAGAATTAATGTGTAATATAAAGCAAATGGCCAACGGGTGGCTGGTAGATTGCCTAACTCACGAAATGACGTGATTGAAATTTGAGGTGATACTATGGCACACATTGGAGGTTGTTAAAAAGTGTCCCTTTTCCTGCAACTGTCTCTGATGATGGGTTCGAGGGAGAATCCGAAACGTCATACCAATAAACACCATGTTTCAGTGATTGCCTCTTCTTGTACTTCTTCTTCTTATTCTCTGTTGTTAATAATGTTTGATAAATTGATCTGAGGCGCAGAAAGCTGTTTACTATGGAAGCGTTCATGTCAGACCTGTTTATAGAGGGGAAAAAGACCAGAATTGGGCTAAAGCCGACGTTACTTGATTTCCAGGAGTTTTTCTATGTTATTGAACACGAAGTATAGACACCTCTTGCTTTTTCGTCTTGGACTATAAACGAAAATTAATACATCTCAAAAAAATTAAATATATCCTTGCAGAGAACAAAATATTTTGTTTTACGTTCACGAAAATCAGGTAAATACAATTATGGAACATCGCATTTTTTCGGGAAAGCAAAGGCGGATTCAGTTTAAAATCTTCAGATTTGTAAAAGTGTGACTTTTTGTGCCATCAAACGGAGTAATACACTTTTGTGACTGTAGTTTGTTTACACATACTGATATTTGGAACCGTTAACAAACATACATATGAGAACCAGTGACAAGTCGTCAAGTTGCTCTGTCACGCCGTCCGCGAAGCAATTGGAATCTGCAGTTGACCATGCTCGAATATGGAAACTTGAAACAGAAGGGGCCGAAGTTTTGCATATTTTGCAAAATCTGAGTATATATTTGGTTACTCTGTTGTAGATTTGAATGGGGCCGAAAAGTAAAAATATAGCGAAAAACGCTCCACTGGGAATAGGAAACGAGTTCTTACATTTTCAGCAGTAAATGAATCACTAGCTCCAAGAAATCGCAAAAAACGGTCAAACTACCAGGTTTTAACATCAACGTAACCTTGGAAAAAGGTTAAGTCCGCACATACTCCTCAGCCTAATATCTAAGCAAAGCGCTTATAAAGAGGTATCTTGTTGTAGGAATTTTTTTCATTTGATCTAAGGCATCTTTTTAATCACAGACTGAAATTGGATAGGAGTATTTGGGCCGACTTCCATCAGCCACAACGAAATACCCACGTAATATTCATGAAAATGCTAGTAGACCACCTGTAGGATATATAAGGATTGCAAAATACACCATATACATAATATATATGATATACTCCTATGGTTAAATGCTCTCCTAAGAACTCCGTGTTTGGGGAGTGTACAAGCGACAGCGTCAGTGATACAAAAGCCTGAATATTTATCACGTCAGTCGCCAACAAGGCGATGAAATCGTGCCCACAGACATCTCGTATGATCATGTTCCAATAGATGAGATGAATACTAGGGGTCCTTAATTTTGTAAGCGTGTGGTTAGGTGTAGAAACTTTAGTTTTTGCGCACCCACCCCATTTCCTGTTACTTTCCTTAATACTGCATCTGAGAGTACATGAGTGATGTAAGGAAAATGCAATCATTCTCAATCCGGTTCATATTGTACGTTTGTGTTTACTTGACAGATCTGAGCTGTTATCCTCCACCTGCATTCAACCAGGGCATACAAATATTTCACTGCTCAATCAAAATTGCAGCTTGTTCCTTGATTGTTCTTTAAAATCAACGAGGTTTTCCACTGTTTGGACTCAAACTTTTGATGTGAAAATTCAGCGCATTAACTGCAAATTTCAGTAAAACAAAAATAAGTGATTAGTATTCAGTTGTGCTTTACAAGGACTGCTGGAACTCATTTCGCTAAAATATTTTGCCGATCACAATCGACTCGAAAGAAAACGGACTATCGGGGCAGTTAAGCTGTGAAGCACCTCCTGTTACCTTTAGCATGAAAACACGGAGGCCTTCTGAAGGGCAGACGAAACTCCCTAAGATCGGCTGTCACTGCAGTAAATATTTACTCAGTCAGTAGAAGTGGTGACGCCTCGAAGCTTTAACCTACATAGCGTTCCCCTTTCGTGGAATGTGTCCTTGCCTTCAAGAGCGGTCTGCATTTTGGATGCACTTCGAAATTTAGAAAAACAAAATAATGGCTAAAATAAATTGTCGATTTGGTGAGATCCGAGTTTGTTTACGTAAACTTGGACGGAACCTGTAAACTGGAAACCGTGTGAACCAGCACGAGAGGCTTCCTTCGTCCAGTTACGTCTAATTTAAGTTGAGTTGACACATAATGGAACACTCGTGGACTACAAATCTCCCAGTTGGCATGGATGATACTTTTTTCAACTCTAAAAAGGATGAATTAGAAATTTACTGACTAATTTTATAATAAAAGTTTCAAGGTAGTGAACTTGCGACTTAAAAAGTTCAGAAATCGTTCTCAGTTTCAAGAATGTCCCATTATATCCAAAACTGACAAATCTGATAACAGTATGCTTCTAACTGGAACGAGTATTCGATTAGAATGGATTACTTACGTGAGGATGTAATACTGATTAACTTGTGGCATAATCCCACGCTAATCTCAACACGTCAGGAAAGTGAATTTTCAAGTCATTCCTTTTCGGTCTCGAATGACTGCTTAATAAGTATGGGGTTTTTCTTTTGATTTTCAACGTCCTTAAAAAATGCAATTTTTATTCCCTTGAAAACATGCACAAACATATTCTTTCCCAAACTCATTTGGTAGGAAATCGTGCTTTCTTTTCGCTTCGCAAAAGTTGCTAATTGTAAGATATTTTCCATAACTTATAAATGCCTGTCATGAAATGTAAAATCTAGTTTACATGCATTACAAAATTAATTAAGGAGGGCTTATATGGTCTCTTAAATAGGATACGAGAATAGGAAAGTTCGCCTAACCTAAAGCTGAGCCGACCCTCAAATCTTACTCCTTACGCTGCCCTAAACCCTGACCCTACGGTCACCCGTAACTGTTTTCTTAACCCTAAACCCTGAACATTTTTGACCTAAATGCAGGCGATTCATCTTCTCACGTCCTTGTTAGTCATACAGCCTACATGAGTTTCCTTCTATGGAATGAAAGAAACTTGTATTGTGATAACCTTAAACACGATTGCACCTGCAGATTGGGTCCAAAAATGCTTCGAAAATTGAAAAGTGTTTTAAAACCCAAATATATCTTTCTATTGAATATAAGATTTAAGTAAAAACGTTATCTTCTACCAAATAAATGTAAAAACGAGCGTTTTGCGTGTGTTTCAATAAAATATACTTCAATTTATAAGAGCATCTTAAACTAATAGAACAAATAATAGAAATTAGGCAGTCATTTTCACAGATTGGGGTTTCTACAGGCGGCCAAAATGATAAACTTGCATGGCAATTAAATTTCAACCCCACTGAGGTTATCCTTCCTCAGTCGGTCGGTCATTCACCATACTGTGCTTGATCGCAAAACGATATACTCAGAGGTTTATCAACATACTAAGGGCAACCATGACGTTTTCACAAGAAAAGCTTCGGTAGCAGCCTTTAAAATAGAACTAAAATCCAGTGCATGAGGGAGAAACTTTATCAGAGTAAAACAGCCACAAGAATATTCTCCCAAACCGGATATTTTTTGACTGTGGGCGCACTGTGTGGGCCATAAAGAATTCAGCGTTAAAGCCACCCTGAGGCCGAAAACAACCACCTTGCTTGAAAGAATGTGCTTGAAGTAGGTAACAGACGGCTGGGGCTGGCGCAAACGTACCACACGGTTCCATCCTATGAACCCTAGGGCCTGTGTTGATAATTTTATCAGAAAAGAAGTCATCTACAGAATTGAATATGCCAGATGTGCCGCAATCGCAACCTTCAGTTAAATGAAATTACAGAGGAAGCCTTGGAAACAATACTCATTGGTTTGAAATGAATACTCTTAGAGGCTAAGGGAAATGTTGGCTCCGTATCATTTTGGGTCAGAACAGCTACTGGTTGTATAAAACATCCAAGGCACAAAAGCATGGAAGAGTCTGTTTGAGAGGACCCCTGGGCCAATAATTATTGTACTTCGCAGTATTGTCGCCTGTTCTCTTTTTATGAAACTTTTGGAATGATCAAGTGTGTGGTTAAGGGTTAGGTAACGAAAATCTTTTCAGGTTTCCTTGGTGAGACAAATAAAAGATTTCATAGTTTACATTTTGTAAGCTCGGTCATTGATCAAGAAATTGAAAGCCGGAACAGCGTTTTGGCTTTATTCATGAAACGTGATGACGGGAATTTAGATTATAAATTTAAGATAGCTAAAAAGCTGTGCATTTTACTTAATCACCTAGCTCGTTCCGGAAAATGAACATTTTTTCCGCATGAAATGTTTTTAATTTTTTGTATCGGGGAAACTGTTTAAAAATGCTTGGCAGATATTAACGCTAGTTTCGGGAAATGGCCTACGTTAATATTTGTTCTAGTCTTTGTTTGCGAATCTCAGAGCAAGTTTTGTCCCGATTCAACCCTTAAAAGCAGATTGCGAATAAACAGGTTACTTTTAGGAAACCCGATGTTTTACCGTTTGCTTAACTTTTAGATTTGCGTGACCTTCTGCTTCAAAGTGCACCAATAACTTATACAGTTCCCGTTGTGTTAAAATGCGCCGATACTTGCGCCCGGGTATCACTAAACGCCAAAATATCTGTCATTGAATAGTAATTTTAATTATTGAAGATATAAAAATATCATTCTTAGCGGTCTACTTCCTGCTTTTGCCTCATTTGGAAACGATTAACAGCTAGAGCAATATTCCAGTATTTTAAGTGTCACCCTTCTTTGCCTATCACGTGTAACAAAGTCAAGCAAGTAGGTATCCCTGTACAAAATGCAGTACTAAAGCAATTTTTCAGTAAACAACTCATCAGCTTTAGATTATTAATTTAGAGAAAACAAATTCATCGTTGAGGTGTGCTGCGGAAGTTCATTTTTTTCGGCACTGTAGTTTCCTGTTTGCATGAGTATTCCTACTTCAATTAAAAGGCCATCTGCATGACAATGAATGCCCAAGCACTCAATAATTTGGTAACTGCTTCCCAGAAGTATATTATTTTGAAGGTTTTGGTGAATGCACAGCGCGGAACCTATCCATATGCGTAAAGGATTGAAAGCACTGAAATTTCAAGCACTCCAACTTCTGTAGAAGCCGTGTATAAATGAAACGAAAGACAGTTTTAACATCCCCAAAATGGTATGATTGCGATTGCATCCTCTAACCACATTCCCATTCTGACAGGGCTTTTTTTCCATTAAATCTGTATCAGAGAACTTAAGTGAAATACCAGCTTCTTTATTCAAGTGTATCTCGAACTATACAAATTGGAAACATTTTATTGTTTCCTTTCAATAAATATTTGCAAGGCGTGACCGGATAGAACATCCCTACATTTGTGTCAGCCTTCACACACCTCCTATTCTAGAAGGGTATTTAATGAAAATATATAAAAATACGTTTTTTAAGTGTTACTGTGGCATGTGGCTTTCCGCCTCATGTGACGAGGCTTGCGACGTATATGTTGCGATACATCGGTAGATCGGCGTATTGTATCACCATTTCTGACACGACACCTTACGTTTAAAGAGACAGAAATACAGAAACTGAGACTTAAACTGTCTCCGTTATAGATGTGTATTCGTATGTACACCTAGTGAATCTTGCTGTATTCGTTAATTAATCCTCCTGCAAATATCAGCAACAGTTTTGGCGTTCTTGCTATCCTCAATCGACTGACCGAAAAGATATTTGCTGGAGGCTATAATTCTGTAGGTATTTGTGCAATTTACATCTTTGTATCTTTCTTGTTCACCTGAATCTTTATGATCCCTTGTTTTAATGTGCTAAATAAAAACACAACAGCCAGCTTCAATCGGCATGTTGGACGTCTTCTGTTTTTGCTGCTGCATGTCACGGCTGCTATCTTGATTGTACTGATCTCTCTTAATTACTTGCAGTCAATTGCAATAATTGATCTTCATTTCTCGATTGCATTCTACTGATCGCCGTCTCAATTGAACTCCTGACTCTGCTCTTCATCCTTGATGTATAGCTTTCTGGATCTAGCTCAGAGTTCATTACAATCCTCAACAACACTCGCTATCTAGAAGCTGCGTTTTTCGTGAGTCTGCATTCTAACAATCCTCTGACATTTTTGCCGTCCTTTTGTCGTTTGTAGTTTAGACACAATTCTCCATTTAGCGTTAATTTATTTTGTACACCTCGGTTCTTAGAAGTTTCGACCCTCGTCTACACTACAATTCTCAAATACTCCGAAGGTATCTATCGAAGTATTTTTAACTCTCATTTTCCGCAGATAAAATTTTGCCTTCATTGTGGAAATATTTTAATATGTTATGCTTCTTGAAATCTCCTAAAGCTTTTATTGATGCAGTTATTTCCTGAACTTACGTGTTAACCTATATGTACATACAATTACTCGCTTAAATATACGACTGTTCATAACGAAACTCTGTATGATAAGTCTTCCCTTTGAAAGATGCTTTTATGGAATTCTTTCCAGCAAGACTGCCCTACCCGAACCGCCATGGACGCGCACCGATCGGGTAACGGGATCTGCTCATGCTCTAGGAATATTGTTAGATTCCTTGCAGACAGTGACCTAAAAAAGATAAGGGGCCCTGAAACGGTCATTTCTGGTATATTACTTGCATCAGCCAACCACACCCAATCGCAGGTTAAGAGCACCTGAGATTCTAAATCAGGATCTTTGGTCAGCGAGACCAGCGCGCTGTCCTTGGACCACGGATTCGTTTACCAGTCGGTTGCACTCAATGGTTAGAGCGAAAGAATTCTGGTCTACTGGTTGGAGGTTTGATCCTCAAGTGGGGCACCACCTGGGGTTGGATATGACTGGCTGATGATGGCTAATGAACCAGAAATTGTCATTTTAGTCTCCATGGTCTTTTTCGGCATCGTTGATCTGCCAATTTCCTTTAGACCCAACTGTACAAAACTCGGTGACCTCTTTAGGATTCAAACCTACGATAACAAGGGGAGGGGAGCTTAAATACAGCCAATGCTATAACCACGTAAGCTACGGGGTGAGACCGGGAATCGTGAGTTAAATAACAAATTACCCGTCGGGCCTTCTACTGCAACGTAAGGAATCCAACAGTAAACTGACGCTGCCCAGGAAGTAGTTCCTAAAACTCCACCAGGCCGGAAGGCACTGAAGGCGATGCGTCACTACTCTTGAACAAAAAGGGTCGCCTTGATTTTTCCTGCAAACAGCTCCGGATTCAGAGAGGTCATGCATGAAGATAATGGATAATTAGCATCAATCCACTTGATTTCTGACCATGACAACTACAGTGCTCTCGGAGGACATTGGAGTACACCAAGTATACAGATTCGAAGTCGAACTCGTGATCCATTTACCTTTAAAGAAGTTCAGAAATTGATTGTACCACTTGAAGCCTGGTAGGTACGCAGTTTAGGAAGAGGAGCATGTGCAAACAACGTAGGTGGTACTTTAGTCTTCAAAATCACACCCCGCCTACGCACACCCCCTCCCCAGTGGAATGCCTGGGTTTACGGTGAGGGGAGAGTGTGGGGTAGATGCCGCGTAAGTCCACTTCACCATGACCACAGACATGTGCAAGTCGTGATCGTGTCCACAGCGTAGGCAGTGATGAATCTTGTCTATTGTGATCAAAGTTCACACAACGTCTGAACATTGCACTATTCAAAATTTGGAGCAAAATATTTCAAAATGCCAATTAAATGTAGAGAGATTGTGATACCTTAAGGTTTTAAGGAGATGCTGGAGAACAGAAAACTTGGCACGTTTGTAACCGTAAGGCAACTTATTAAGAAGCAAGTTAGACATTCCAAGGACACATGGGAAGTTTACAGTTACCGAATAGAAAAGCTGTTGTTATCACTTGCACACTGGTTTTCCGTCTATGTCTGTCATGGTACGTTAACTAGTTTAGTGTGACAACTGCCGTCTCTTCCTGGTTGATTTCGTCTAACAACGGACTAGTGACACCATTTCGTCATCTCCAATTCGGGGAGAGTATGATCCAGATGAAAATGGCCAGCAAAGACAAGGGAGACTGGCTTATTAATCCAACGCTCTAACCATTGCACCACGGGCTCGTTGCCTTGCCGGTTTAGCTCAGGAATATTGAATTGTATTCGTTGATGAAATCACTCGTTCTAAGTTGCCTCGAGGCCTACTCTCGAGGCCCGCCAGTAGCCAGAGTGGTATCCCTGAAAGCCTTAGTAAGTGGTTTAGAAATAATATTTTTGGCCCAAAAGCTTAAACTTTATGCAGTTGTAGCCCTCGAGCAACTTATTAAACAATAGGAAAGAAGTTCCCGAAATTCAAAGAGACAGGGCAATGGAAATGCGCTAAGTTTCAGAAAGAATAAATGTTCCCACGTACTATGCCTAACATTTAACCTCACCCAAACCTTAACCGTCACCTCGACCTTTACCCTAAACTTAACCCCACTCTTAACATTTGCCTCAATCCTAACCTTGAATTTATCAAGAAATTAAACAAAGCCACTTGTATTATGTGACCTTCCTTGTACCCCTGTCCTGTTGGGAAAACCTCAAACTTTATGCAGTTGTAGCGTTTGAGCAACTTATAAAACAATAGGAAAGAAGTTACAGAAATTCAAGGAGACGGGGCAATTAAATTGCGACACCCCCAGGTATGTAATACATGTGGCCGTGCGCTAAGTTTCAGAAAGAATAAATGTTCCCACGTACTATGCCTAACATTTAACCTCACCCAAACCTTAACCGTCACCTCGATCTTTAACTTAACTTAACCCCACTCTTAACATTTGCCTTAATCCTAACCTTGAATTTATCCAGAAATTAGAAAAAGCCACTTGTATTATGTGACCTTCCTTGTACCCCTGTCCTGTTGGGAAAACTTCAAACTTTATGCAGTTGTAGCGTTTGAGCAACTTATAAAACAATAGGAAAGAAGTTACAGAAATTCAAGGAGATGGGGCAATTAAATTGCGACACCCCCACGTATGTGGGGAGCCCCTAAGCGATCCCTACCGATAGCTAAGCCACTTTTATCCAAAGACATTTTGAGGCAGGTAGTAGGAGATAGACTGCATTGGCTCCCATGTTCGTCCGTCCACTAGAAGGAACTTTACTAAAGCTGACATACCGATTATAGTAAATTAGCACATCGGGCTTACTTCAGGGATCGCGCGTTTACGCCTGCGATTGGCTGGTGATAGTGGTGAGGAGGTGCTGTGTATTATCACTGTCACCTGCCAGCCGAGTGATGGCAGTCAGCTTAGAGGTAAATGCGGACTACCTGCTACCGGAGATGGTGTATTTATTGAATAACTACCGCCTCGTACATTCTGAGGTGTTGAGAAACCTTTCCTTTTGCATTTGTGAGGATCACCGGTGGACTTAAAACCCAACGACGCACCGGTCGCTGAGGAATAGAGCACCTAACCTAAGCGAGGGAAGTGGGGAAATTTAGTCAATTTTGAGCCCTCTCTGATTCTATGGACTAATTGACTTTCTAGTGTCTTCTTGCCGACCATTTCTGTCTATTACGTTACTCTCATCTCGGGTGTCAAAACAATCGAAAAGAAGGTAGGACAATCGTCCCTAGCCTCTTCATTGGCGAATTGATTTGCTGTATACGAAGGTTCCGTCATGTTGATTTGTGATGATCGCTGACCGATTGCTGTATACAAAGGGTCAGTCATGTTGATTTGTGATGAACGCTGACCGATTTCTAATGGAAATCGCTCGTCCCGTATTGCCTTGGGGTTCACTCTCGAGCCCTAACAGCTGCCGCACATCACCTAGTAGAAGTAAAGACAGATGAAACATACCAACGAAGACCAGGGAGACTGCAACGGTCATTTCTGGCTCATTAGCCGTCACCAGCTAGCCATACACAGCCCCAGTGTTGTGCCACCTGAGGTTCGACCTGTTGGTTAGGAGATCAATGTCCTAAGCATTGAGCCACGGGCTCGTGGTCATGCCAGGCTATATCGGGAATATTCGCATTGGTTAGTAGACACCCACCGATTGGTTACGTGACTCGCTCGTCCCATTCGGCCTTGGGGCTTACTCTCGAGCAGCTGTGCGGGACGAGTGAGTTCCGGTAGCGATTGGCGAGCGCCTGCCACCGATTCCTCAATCAATTCACTTACTGACAGCCCTACAAATGGTCAGTTCTAACCGAAATCAATTTTGTGGTAGAAATTTGTTTGAGCTTTGGGTTACGAACTTTGAATGAATGACGGTAACCTCGTTCAATCGAAGGTACCTCTTGCCACATGGGCAAGGTTTTGAGCAAATCTTACTATTTGGCGCAATTATGAAAATCTCGGCGGCCTCGGTGAGATTCGAATCCCCGACAGCAAGGTGAAGGCTTTAGGGCAACCGCACTTTCCACAATCTGCCAAAAGTCAACATGAATTAAGTACACCTGGTAGTAGTTAGGTCAAATGAGTTAGGGTACCGTATTGACAATAGGCTACCTGCATTATGGAATATGGTGTGACTTTTCCTGGATTCAGACTTTATACCGAGGGTTTACAGTTAGGGTTAGGAGAGGTAGAATGGTGAGGACTTAGTAGGGAAGTTAAATGTTTTATTACTGTTCGACCGCTAAGTATCTGATTTAGAAACGAATGGGATGCTTAGGTTTGCGTCTATTTGGCCGTTAAATTTGAAGTTGGTGTTTTTCGTTTAGGATTGGGTTTTGGGTCTAATGTGAGAATTAAGTTTAGGGTTTTGGGAATGTGGTTAGGGAGTAAGGTTTAGGATACTGGAAGAAAGTTGTCTGGTAAGGCTCAGGACTTGCAGCTGGGGTCAGAGCTTAGGGTTAGGGGTAAAGTTTGGGTTAAGGCTTCGAGTTTTCAGCCCGCTTATAGTCTACCTACACGTCACATTTTGATTTAGGCGCTCTTTTCCCTATGTCAGTTTGAAGTATCTAAACAACGTTGGGAGTGACAGTGTTATTGTGCATTTTCCTTCTCTAGCGTCCTTGGTCTTCCATCGACTTTTCTCCACCCGGAAGAACCTTGGATGGGGTCCACTCATTAGACTAACATATTAGATCCTCACCGTTAGGGTTATCGTTAATGTCTGGATAAGGTAATAGGAAGCGCAAGACCACGTGTAGAAGGGAGGGGACTAATATCCCTTTTGCAACCGTTATGTGCTCTAAAACGCTCGATAACGGTTTCCGTCGACAGGTCACTTTAGCGTCCGCATACGGGCAGGCTGTCAGGAAAACCACCATAATTTTGTCTCAAGTTAAAACGTGTAATCGCAGCGCCGCGCGGGGGAACTATGCAGTTTCACCTCTAAAACGACCGAATTGTGTGTCTGTGTGTGCGTGTGTGGCCGAAGGTTTGTTTTCTCCGAGTAGAACCAGTCATGAGGTTTGTGAAAAGTCATGTGAGCGAGAGCACAACCTGACCTAGTTCGCGGTGGCTGCAGTTCTGCGTAAATAACAGACCTCGTGCGATCTCGCTGTTCGAATCAACATCATCAGGGTGAACCAGTTCACAGGCGTCGAGGAATGGGTGTGCGATCACCCAGACGGGCACAAAAGTTTATATTCGATGACCCATATTTGTGAAGTTGATGCCGTTCCAACTGGCAGTTTGAGGATTACAGGCAAAACGTTACCGTTGTCGGGGTTATGAGGTCACGTGCGCTGTCAACAGCTACCAGTAGAGTTAAGGTCCTGAATGTGAAGATGGAGCCTGCCTGGGTGATCGGCGTAATGCCGTTGGTCATCCGGTTTTCATGGTATCCGATACTTCAGGATGTCGAGTAAATACATGGAGGTGCGCGTGCCGAACTATGGCACAAGGCCACCTGCAATGCGGGACTGCTAGAAATAGATAGGAAATTTAATTCGTGTCCTTTTGGTTTAAAGGAATTAGAGGGTATTATTTTCAGGTAAATAAAAACGGCTATAGTTGTTTTCTATTGTGCTTGAACTAATTTGTCCTTCTGAGTTTGTGACATTTGGTTGCAGCACCAAGATTGGTGCGTATTATAATTGGGAAGATGGAAAAGTTTTGGCAAACAAGAATCATCCATGGAAAGCATTGCTTTTTGATTTAAGTTAAAACGAAGCGCTGATGAAATTCATTGTTCACTTGAGGAAGTCTATAGTGAAAATGCTTTTCCTGAACGGACCTTCAGGAAAGTTTTTGAAGGCTTTGAGTAAGGAAACATCGAGGGCAGCCTGAAAAGTTGTCAGAAAGGAAATGAGAAACGTTAATCGGGCATGCCGTATGTCAGTTGAGAGTTAAAATGTTCACAGCTGACAAACGTTTTATGTGAATGTTAGCCGGTACAGAAGCAAAAATGTGAGTACCGCATCAATTATCTTAAAGAAAAACAAGACCAGTGCAATATAGCGTATGAAACGTGGCCTTCGAGGGCGGACTTTAACAGCAAAATCGTGCCTACTGGACTGAAAAATGAATCCGTTCGTATGATCCTAGGCGCAAATAGCCATGAAAGGCGTCTGGTCAACCATCAACATAGAAGCCAGAGTTATGCTGTGTATCTCTTGGGATAAAAGAATGGGTTACGAAATATGATTTTTGAAGCCACCCGTAACCTCTGCTACAGATCACTGAGAACATTAAACGCTAGCATATGATGGAAGACATGAAAAGGTAATTTTTACAACAGGATAACGCCAGGCCGCGCATCGAAAAGCGAGTGAATAAAACTTTTGTTTTGTTGCGAAGTTCAACTGCATCAAATTATCGTTTAGGGTCGGCTGCTGCAAAAAGGATCTAACTAAGCAGCCCTTCGGGAAATCACAAATGTGTCTGAATATATTTAATTCGCTTCCAAATGATCAATGTGTTTTTTCTATCCCTTGAATCGATTTTTTTATTCAAAAAGTGAGGGAAAAGGTTGTAACATCCAACGGAAAAATACTGACTATAATAGATGGGGATTTTAAATATGATTTGTTTCTGTTTTCATTAAAAATAGTGCACATAAATTCCCACCGCCAATAGGAGCTAAAAAGATGATGTACATAAATATATAAAAAGAAGAAACTTGCATTTTTGGTGCTTGCTTGTTTCAATGAATAAAAAGGTACTCTGCAAAAAGGTTACATATACCAATGCGCCAAATTTTCGTTTTGATGATGTGTTTCATTTAATCACTCTCTTCCTCTCTCTACTCATTTCGGCTCGAATCACACTCCTTTCTTTCAGGCCTTTGAAAATACCAACAGACTCAGAAAAGCATGAGACATTCCGAAAAAGGCAAGCCTGGACGTAAAATAAATATTAATCGAAATCCTGAAATGTGCTTTTGATTAGAAAAACATGACTTCAAATAGAATTTTAAGGTTACTTAACGTACCGCAAAAGTCCAAGTTAGTTCAGTCACGTCAAGATCCTGGTTTTTGAACGAGCTTCCTGCCAGCCATCTTCAAAAACTATCCCCTGTGAAAAATCACCCTATAATTATTATGAACTTTTCATTGATTTGCACTACCCTTTTTACCTACAAATATCCTCTTTACAGGACATATACATTGAAGTATTCCATCTTTTGCTCATTTTGTAGCAAATTACGTCTTCGGTGTGTTTTCTGTAACCTCTAATAGGCATCGAAAAATCGATAGGAAAATTCACACTGCATGAGTAGTCATCTCTTACAACGCAAACTGAAATACTTGTTCAAAAGCTGGCTGGAAGTATGCTATATGTTAATTTACCTTACAACTCCCCTTAAGTCATGTTTTCGAATCGAAAACATGTTTCAGAATTTCGGCTAACAGTTCATGAGGCAGCATGCGAACTTTGATTAAAAATTGCAAATAAAGCCCAACATAAAAGTGTCAAATTCAGGCTGCAGCAATGAGCAGCGTGGAGCAAAGTCCTTTTCTGTTGAATACACGAACTTAACCCATCGCTACTCTTTTGTTTTCGGCAGACTCACTTCTCAACAGGAACGATGTTCCGGACGCGCTGGCCGGTAGCCACTCAAATTTCTCCAACACGGACACCCTACATACAGAGTCACAATCACCTGAGCTCCACTTGAAAGCCTCACGGCTAGGGTAATGGAACACAAGCACCATTTAGACACGGGGCTCCCGCAAACATTTTAAAGCATCTCAACACAACAGCCCCAGTCTCTCTCTCTCACTCTGTCTGTCCCCTATCGCATGACGTAAAACCGTCAGCACTGCCTTGGACCTCGATATCACCAGTGAAACAGCGAATGTAGAGCCCTTTTTACACAACATGGCCTTATTTGGCATTTGCTGTCTTCTCCTGCTGAGGGACCACTCACCACTGTAATTTGGTGACACCGACGTGAAATGGAACTCACCAGAAGAGCTGATCCTGCTGGATTTCGATGGGGAACCCTTCAAGATATCAATCCCAGTCAGTGTGCAGAAAAATGTCTTCGCTGATTTTCGACAGTGTTCTGCAGATGAGGTTGCCTAAACTAATTTTGTTCTACTTCTTATCTTTAAGCATTTTGTGATAATACTCATTTGACATGATTAGAAACCTTTTGATGACCGAACCTGGAATGTGCTATACCGGGAGATTTCCTGAAATTCCTCCTCAACGAAACTTTACGACCAGAAGTCGCGGATCCAACTCTCTGTGGTTTTTTCTTCTCAAGCCAAGATGCAGTGTAAAATATGCAAATGGCTTTATTATTTTTTTCTTATATATATATATATATATTGTTAAAACATAGCTTGCTCTCTCTTCTTAGCAGGTCTTTAGGGTCGCCTCAGAAGACGAATGGAGATCAGCTTGAGGCTGCGCATGCTGATTGATCGTCAGATAAGTAGATCCAAAACAAAACTGGAGAAGTCCAGCCTTCCTAAAAATTGTTCCTATCAACCGCGAATCTGGCAGTATGACAGGGAGTGGGGGCATGTGAATGAGACTCAGTAAACTTGGAGACTCTCGCTTAAGACACTTTTACCTGTAAAATGTCACCTTCACCTATGACACTGTTCGTGCGTTTCCTGTGTAGAACGTACCACCTGGTACCACCCTCATCGGTCCAAAGCCGTAATTGAATGTGCACCTTGTATGCGGTCATACCTAACTGCGAGGTGTTTTGGTCGCGGTGTATCTAAAATACTGTGAAAGTTAGGTGTAGTTAACTCTCTCTCTCCCTACACATATGGAGGTGTGGCCTGGTGTGTGCGCTTAATTACCCCTTTCTGTAGGTGACACAGTGCGTAAAGCCGACCTTTGGTGGGTGTGACATGGGCCCATGTGTCCAGTGTGACTTATAAGCCCTCTGTCACACCTCCAAAGTAGGTGTGTGCCCTATCATGAAATATATATTAACCGAACTTCCTGAATTCGTTTCCGTTTTGAAAATACTACTTAAGTCACGCTAGAGGCCAGCTTTAATCAAGCTGCTTTCTGGCCGCCTTTAAAAATATATACTCTGTAACAAATGACTACTTAAGTAATATGACTGTTTCTCATTCATTGTCTATGCCCCTATGCATTCAAATAAACATTCATACGAACATATTCATTCTTATACATATTTAGTAGCAAATTACGTCTTTTAAGTTTGTACATGAAGAAAGGCTGTCTTTCGATTAAGAAGAATAATTTTAGTTGCCCTTTTATACTTTCACTTGCACTCGGGGTTTTAAACTACATGTTGTGTACATTCAGTCTAAGGAAATTCACACTTTTATTTAGGCTATGAGGAATTTGTCACATGGAATTGTGCAATGGACGGGGACCATGCTGTTTACTTTACAAGCAGCATTAACAAATGGACAAATACGGTGGCTTTTACGACCTTAAAAATGCTTATAGTTAGACGCTTTTTAAACTGAAAACATACACCATTGAAAAGTACAAAAATTCTAAGAAGACGTAATTTGTGACCAACTGGGTACAAAAAAGAATCTTTCATGCGTGCTATCTATAAAATATACTTGAATTTTTAAGATATCGAAAGTCAATGAGAAAAAAATTAATGCTACTTTTAGGTTTGCAGTCAGTGGTTTATTCAGGCGTTTGAAAGCAGTTTATTCAAGTCGGCCATCTAACATGACTCCACCGGTGGTGGCTGTTCCTGAATCATCTAATTTCATCCCGCCTTTGGTTTTATGCTTTGCCTATGAGTCTTCTGTAGATACGTCCCTACTCTGAAATTGAGACCTCTTCCAGAAATGAGCGTAGTATTTCGGCGCTAGTGCGGAAGTAAAATGGCCTTTACGTGCTTACCGGATAACTCGCGTACTTTCGTTGAGTATAGGTTTTCACTTCTTGGTTATCGACCTCAGTCCAGAAAAGGTACATTTGAAAGTACGCGCATCTTTTAATTACACGCCTCGGCGACAGCATATGCTTTAAAGTCGAGGTGCAATTTCTTTAATAACGAGTACTTATGTGGACGAGGTTAAAGCAATTATACTTTTCGGGATATATTAGGAAATAGAGCGCCGGTTCCGCTATTACCGTTCTCGCGGGAGCTTGCGACCAGCACGCTCTTGGAGTATTTTTGTAGGGTTTGCCGCAGTCATGGGGAGGTGATTTCAAGGGCTTCTTTTTATTGCTGCCAAAATCTTACCTAGGATTGCAGTAAAGTACCCTGAAAAGCACCGGCAAAAGTGCTCACGTAGAAACAGTCGATCACGATCCTTCAGAGCAAACAGAGTTTAAAGAAGGTCGTCAGGGTTACGAATTGAACAAAAGCAAAGCGATTAATGAAAGCAATGGCCGGGAGCAGGAAATGCGGGCGCCTATGTACCCTCGTAAAAGACACGATCCCCAGCTATTACCTGCGCCCAGAAGTAGAACAGACAAAAGAAGCAGATGGCGCGGCACAAATGAACTTCGGCTAGACACTGCCGGAAGTCCTCTAGGTTAGGCCTTAGCTTTGAACCATCTGTACATGGTGATTGCACATCTGTGTGTTAACGGTCGCATATATTGCTAAGGGGATGCGGCTTGATGAAAAATGGGATGATCAGGTCTTTGCTTTTATCTACCTAGGCTGTTCGCTCTGTTGATGTTAGAATTGGCATGCGTTCCAAGCAATTTTGGTGCATCTCTAAATAGCCAATAGAAAGAATTTAACCGTGGCGCTAAAGACAAAAAGCGCAATGTCAATTCAAATGATGCCCAAAATGGGTGGGAGACATCTGCACACTACCTACATTGTCGACTTTCAGGAGCACACAACAGCGTGCAAATCGGAAAGACCTCATTGGATGTCCGCTTGTGAGCTTCAGACTGGAGCGTGTATAGACGCGTAGTCGGCTATTTGACCGGGTCAGCCGCTTTGTCCACACCAGGTAAGTCGGCTTGCCACCAGAAAACGGTGGATGTGATCAGATAGGAGGAACCAGACCTAGTGCAAGTCTGCTTCCTGGCAAAAATTCAGGGACTGTACTCACTCCTATTGAAAGTGATGGATATCATCACCTGAGA
>WEDG01001124.1:0-13760 GCA_017591395.1 Schistocephalus solidus | reverse complement strand
TTGTTGTACTTCGTTCTGGATTACGTATTGCCGATGGGTTGTTCAAGGTCGCAGAAGTGCGGTTTGTGCATCTTAGCGCTGCTCCACACGGTCGACATCGTCCATGTGGACTTGGGTAAATCTTCACAAATGGTCCACGGTCTTCGCTACCTCCAGCAAAACGCTTTGCGTGCTGTGCCCACTCACGCGTCATGCCACAGGGACTTTTCTTAGAACAGGTTGACGACGTGTCTTCCGAGCTGGCTCCCGTTTCCATTGCTCTCGCCCAAGTTTACAATACATGTCAATAACCATGCGCACTCTTGTGGACTTTCACAACAGCCATAACCGACTATTCGAGGAATGGCGATCAAGAGATTGAATCCAATTTATCGAGAAAAATATACCTGGGCCTTTTAGTACCATATTTGTAACGTGAAATTATGTGCGCTGTGCAAAGGGGTCATATAGGTTGTATTAGTTCAAATACAATCATAAAATATCGCATTTGGATATCGAGAGCCCAAATATTTTCCGCTCTTACGAAGCAGCATGGGGCTGCTTAAGACGCTTTAGAGGGCACAGACTGATTATTATGGCATGCCTTGGAGAGACTCTGGTTGGAAATGGCATAAGAGAATTTCGAATTTCGGCTCCTTTGTGTTTATGAAGTTTTAGTCTCTACCTTAGTGTAGAAGACACGTTGGTTTGGAATAACTCTTGAGTTGATTGCCAGTCTCTATATTTGGAAGTTATTTACTTGAACTTAATGATTCTGCACCTATCCAAATATTCCTTCACTGAGGATTATTCAACGTCCAGGATATTATCCCTGCGAGAAATAAAAGCTTTTACGTTCACCTGCTTCCAAAATTCACACCAATGTTGTGCTGCTTTAATCTGCTTTTAATCAGGGAAGGAGAATTCACAACAACGGCTGAGTCGTTGCATGCTTATTAGAAGTCTGACTGCTGAATACTATGGCACCCTAGCCCATTTATTAAAGAAGTTGTATAAATCAAATACATTCGAATACAATCCTAAGAGGTATGGAAAACGCAGACGCTCCGGATTCATCTGCGCGGTGAAAAAAATTGGTGGCGCAGGCTGGTATCGAACCCAGGTCGCAGATTCATGTGACGATGCACATGCGCCATATTCTCACAATAAGCCGGCAATCAAAATTGTTTTCAAACAGAAAAGGACGGCGAAGACAGATATTCTGTTGCTACTTCTCCTCCTGCCAAGCGGGCAAAAAGCCTGCTAACATTAATGAATGTCACCTACGAGAACGAAAAGTGCATGGGGTGTTTAAATCTCTTGCAGAAATTTCAATTTATGGAGAAAGAGATAAGTAACTTGAAACAAGAAATGGCCGATCTAAAAGAGAAGGTTCATTGTTCACCCAAAAAACACCCGTAACAACGAGAATTCCGATCAAAGAAATTAAGTCTGCAAATATAGCTTCCTCAAGAATACCTAATATAGAGCTTAAGGACATTGCATCTACAGAGCTCAGTAAATTAGTAGACATTTCCTTCCTTCGAAGGGGAGATCAAATAAGCTCATGCACCTTACTACTCTCATCCAGCTCAGACAGAAGCAGTAATGTTCTGGATACACAAACTTATGCGGCATCGTTGCTGGATGATACAAAAAAGGGCGAAGTTGAAAAGGCTTGTCGAATTTGAAGGACCGAAGACGAAGAATTCAAAGTCGAAAAGGGCCAACATGCTATCACAAAAATGGGTTTGACCTCCGGAAAAAGCTCGTTCTTACCAATAGATGCTCAAGTGGAATCCTCTGTTGGTAATACAGGAGCAAGTGCGGGACAAATTGGCAAAGTTCAAAAAAGGGATTCACCATTAACTTTAGGAATCGTTGCTCATACTGACGCAACTAACAGCGTAGACCAGAGTAAAATTCTTCCTTATACTGATGCTCTATCAAAAAATCAGAACTTAAAGTCACTAAACAGACATTTTGACCAAAAACGCAATCTCGTTATTGAAGGGGTTCCCGAGTCCACTTCTCTGATTGCAAAGGAAAGGTTAGAAAATGACTTCAGTCTTTTGAGAGACTACTTATATTTGATTCTTCGAGATGGCGAATGCGTAACAGTGCACAAAGCATTCAGTTTAGGAAAAGCGGATGTTTCACATAAACTATCATCACCGAGGCCTCTTAAAATCATTCTTGAAAATGATGTTCAGATTTCACCTCTCCTAGAATGGAGAATGGCTCCCCGTAGCTCACATAGGGATGTGTTTTTTCAGCCAGATTATGAACCCACGAAAAGGCACAAAATGAAAATGCTGAGAGCAGAACTGAAGAGAAGAATCGAACAGGGGAAAAAATGACTCCAAATAAAGTATGGGGAAAATCAAAGTGACGAAAAGGTCTTTCTTGTGGCAGACCCCGTACATAATCAAGGCGGGTCCTTACCGAGACGAAAAACACTAAATACGAAGAACACAAATATACAGAGCTCGAATAATAAAAGGAACGCGCTCCAGAACTCGAATGATGACCACTAATCAAAACTCTGCGTGTGTGGGATGGAAACCAGTTCATTTCGGAAAGCAATGACAGACTCTATCATTCAATTGCATGAAATGCGCAGAAGTCTATATGGAGGATTTACCCAGTCTTAATTGATATGTTTGTATACCAATGCTCAGATTCTCCTTTCGAAAGTAGACGAACTCAAAGCACTAGTCTCAGACCGAACCCCCGATGTCGTTGCCATTACGGAAACGTGGCTCAAAGCCGAAATCGTAGATAGCGAGATTTCGATAGAGACCGAGAAAATAGACAGGGAGGCGGAGGGCCGTAAATGTTAGGACAGGAATCTCGGCAGTCAAACGAGCGCACACCATCTGCCTTGAATATGAATTATTCTGGATAAAGATTAAAAAGGATTGAGTACAAAACCTACAATTTCTGACGATCTACCGACAACCAAACATTCTAAGGGCAGCTGATGAGTCCCTTCTCCATTTTCTCAAGGAAGTAGCAAGTCACCAGGAGGTGCTATTGCTAGAGATTTCAATGCACCTAGACTGGGTAAATCTTACAGTTGACAATGCACAAACAACCTTCGGCCACAAGCTAATGGATCTCACCCTCGACCAAACTCTGGTACAGAAGATTAACATGCCAAAGAAATTTCGATAGAAACAGAGAGCAAATTGCCTGGACCTAGTATTTACGAAGGACTTCTCTAACATTTATGAAGTGTATTCTATCGCCTTCCTCGGTAAGAATGACCATAGTACGCTGAGGTGGGATTACTCACTTTATTCTCAGCACCAGAATAGAAGGGAATGCAAGCAAAATATATGGAAGGCTGATTTTAACGCGATAAGGAAAGAACTGATGTTCATGAAATTGGATTTTTTGCTTAAAGAGAATCCAGAGGATGACTGGCGATCATTGAAGACAGTTTCGCTCGATCTGATTGAACGCTTTTGTCCAGTAAAGGTGCAAAAAAGGCCTGGTGAACAAGAGAACTTAACAGGCAGTGAAAGAAGATGAATAAAAAATAGAATGTATTCAGGAAAACAGGGTCAGCAGAGCATCTCAAGGAATTTCGTCATCAAAGAAATACTATCAAAAAAATTATTCATCAGGCAATGAAGAACTATGAAACAAGAATTATTCAACAGGCTCAATATAAACCAAACAAATTATTCCGTTATATCAATAGTCAATTAAAAAATAAGGACTCAATAGCAGTACATATGGATGGGAATGGTGTTGAATTCGTTGAAATTGCGAGAAAGCTGAGCACTTGCGTTGGTTATTTGCCACTGTATTCACAAGAGAACCGGAACTTCAGTTTGACCACGTCAACAGTGCTGTTATAAACGCCGGTACAGTGCTTGAATATATGATCTTCCCGGAACCCCTCGTGGAACGAGAATTGCGAAATCTTAAAGAAGCGAGGTCATTTGGTCCGAACAATTTACCGGCAACTTGCTTGAAATAACTGTCGGGCAAACTCGGCAAACCACTAGCGCATATATTCAATTCGTCATTCGAATCAGGGAATCTGCCATCCAAATGAAAGACAGAAAATTTACACCCCATATACAAGAGTGGGGCTCGATCTAATGTCAACAATTATCGGCCTGTCAGCTTAACCTCCATTTGCTGTAAAATAATGGAATCAATAATCAAGAATGCGACAATGAAGTTCCTTGAAGAAAACGGAATACTCTTAGAGCTCCAGCATGGCTTAAGACAGAATCACTCTTGTCTTTTCGGGTTATTGCTCTCCTTAGAACAGTGGACTCGTGCATTGGACGAAAATGGTAGGGTTGACGTCATATACACTGATTTCACGAAGGCGTTTGACAGTGTTTAACACAAATTTCTTATCTACAAATTATCTGAAATTGGCATAAGAGGAATGCTGCTGACATGGATCGCAGACTTTCTTACAGGAAGATTGCAAAATGTGTGCGTCAATACCTCGAATTCAACACCTATTCCGGTTCTAAGTGTTGTCCCCCAAGGTTCCGTCTTAGGGCCGTTACTCTTCTTAGTGTGCATCAACGACTGTGTCAACGACCTGGGATGCAGCGCAATCATGTTTGCAGACGATGTTTAATTGTGGAGGGTTATCAAATCTGCTTCCGATAGGTGCGCACTTAAAAAGAGCCTCAACCATCTTAGCAACTGGTTTGCTCATTGGCTCTTAAATTCTAACGTTGGGAAGTGTGTGGTCCTAAGACTGCGTACCAGAAGGACAATTCAGAAGGATGATTCCTACCAATACCTTCTCTTTTGGTAGCATTTTCAATTGTCGAGGAACAGAAGGACCTCGGTGTTCTAATAAACTCCTCACTTAAACCAACTTCACAGTGTTTAAAGGCAGCTTTACGCGCGACACAGGTTCTTTTTGTGCTCAGACGTAGATTTTGCTGATTAAGAAGGAACATTTCCGAAAATTCGACGGGGCATTTGTTCGATCTCACTTGGAATATGCCATCCAGGCCTGGCGTCCGTGGTTTAAGAAGGATTATCTACAGCTGGACCAAGTGCAGGCGAGGCCTACGAAGATGGTCAAGACTCCTAGTCATCTGCCTTACGAAGCCAGACTGGTTGAACCTGATACGCGGTGACCTCATCCAAACCTACCAGAATGTCAAATGCCGCGAGTGTGCCCTAGAATTTGCTGACTTGTTCGAATTGACTGGGACGGAACATCTGCAGGGTCCTCCCTGTAAACTGCAGAGGAAGTTGGTCCACACGGACGTCCATCGGAACGCCTTTTCGTAGATTGTAATTGGAGCATGGAACGGACTCCCTGACGAGGTGGTCCTTTTAAAAACTGTTGACACATTTAAATGCAAACTAGATACTCATTAGATGAGAAACTATTGTACATAGTACAAAGGTAGTATGTCGTCCAAAAATGTAAGTCCCAGAAGCCCAGCGTCGGACAAATCACTCTTATGTTGAATTGCCAGCATGCACGAGTAACGCCACCTCTGTGAACTCCCACCCTAGCGTGGGCGGGCAAATTAGGACCTCGCCATAAATCGTTAGCGAAATATCGTGATACGGGGTGTCCCAGAATCCACGTCCTGCATTCCGAAGGAACGAGTGACACACGATCTTGATCTTCTTCATGAATATGCCAGTGCAGTCCTGAAGAATGGGGAAATTTACACCGTGCAAAAAGCTTTCCGACATGGCAAAGCAACCCCAGCCGCGACATGAAAATATACCCAAGGCCTCGGAAAATTATTTTAGAAAACGAAACCCAGGCAGCACTTCTGTTAGAAGGAAGAATGACCTTTTGGGATCGCTCAAAAAAGTGTTTTTTCAGCCGGACTACGAGCCGAGGGAACGACTGAAAATGAGGGAACTATGGAGATAATTGAGGGAACGAATTGGCAGAAGAAAGAAATGGCTAAATATCAAAGACGGTTAAATAGTCCAGATAAATGTGTCCTTCCTTTGGCCAAAACCTGTTACAATGAAGGCTGAGTCTCCCTAATCAATCGATCATTGAAAGGCATCTTTGCAAATGTACCATGTCTGTTCGACAAGCTGGGCGACCTTAGAAACGTAGTGGATGAAATTAAACCAGACGATATGGCTTTCACTGAAACGTGGCTTACTGCAGACATTAATGATTCTGATATATCACTCAGAGGATATCAGCAATTCAGGAGAGATAGACCAAGTCGAGGAGGAGGAGTCAAAGTTAATGTCACTCGCAAGCTGACCGCTATCGCTGACATACTATTCCATTCCACGAGGTGGAAGTCTTAAGCATTACTATATCGGCTAAGCATTCCAGACCACTGACGATATTGGTTATGAACCGTTCGCCTTATCGGACTTCCGATCAGGATCTCATTCTCATAACGGAACTCTACAAAGCCAGTGAGAAGAAAGATGTCCTAATTGTTGGGGATTTTAACGCTCCTGTTATTGACTGGTAAACATGGACAGCACAGGGAATGCCAGATACCTTCAACCAAAAACTACTACGATGGACAATATACAAAATTCTCTGTCAGACCGTGACATTTGGAACACAGACGAGAGAAGGACAACAGTCAAGCTGTCTTGACCTGATTTTTACTCGAGATGAGGACAATGTGCTATGCCTTAAGGATTGACCGCCATTAGGGTCAAGTGATCACATTACGTTGTGCTTCGAGTACTCACAATTTTCCAAAATAAATTTACCCGATACTTGGGAAAGAAACATTTGGGAAGGGTGACTTCTCACTTATGAGAAGACAAGTGTCAGAGATATCCTGGGAAACAGAAATAAATTGTGGAACCAATAAACATTAAGTGACATTGAGCTCGTTATTAAAAGGATTGTTTGCCTCAACTGTCCTCTAAGGAGAAAGACAACCACAAAACGCCCAAAGTGGATAAACTCAAACTTACAGGCCTCTTTCAAAAAAGAAATCGCTTCTGGAGGCGTTCCAGACAAACTGGCTCCGGTGCTAGCTTACAGGAATATAAGGAGACACGCAACGCTTGTTAATGTTAGGCTACTAAGCTGTGGAGGAAGTTCGAACTAAACTCCTTATCCACAAAAAAAGGACCTAGACTTAGACTTTTCATTGACCATAGTTAGAACCAAATTACTTCGTGTAAAGCCTTCCAAGTCACCTGAGCCGGAGAGAATTCCTGCATTAGCACTAAGAGAACTTGCGGATGAACTGTGTTTACCACTGTCCATCATATTCCGAAAGTCCTTTGAAGAAAGCAAACTCCCAGAAGAATGGAAGTGTGCATTCATTGCCCCGATCTATAAAGGAGGTTTACGACTGGACTGTGAAAATAACCGCCCTGTCAGTTTAATTTGCATAGCGTATAAAATAATGGAGCGTATTTTCAAGAGGCATTTAATGCACTATCTGGAAAATAACCAAATCCTTTGTGATGTCCAACACGGCTTCCGTCCAGGACATTCCTGTCTCACGAGTGCCCTTCAGTCGCACGAGAAATGGACAAAGTCAGCAGATAAGGGTCATCAGGTAGATGTTGTATTTTTTGACTTCAAGAATGCCTTTGATAGTGTACCACACGGGCTTCTCTTACAGAAGATTTTAAACGTCAAAATTTGAGGAAAACGTTTCGATTGGATCAAGAGTTTCTTGTCTTTCAGAGCACAGAGAGTTGTTGTTGGAAATTCTGGCTCGGAATGGGCAACATTGAAAGGGTGTTCCACGGGGTTCTTTTTTGGGTCCACTACTCTTCCTAATCTACGTTAACGACTGCCTCAATGACCTAGATTGTGAAGCTGTCATGTTTGCAAATGACATAAAAATATAGACTGAAGTCAGCTGTGCTGATAACGCAAAAGGGTTACAGTCTAATATTTACAACCTAAGTGCCTGGTCAGCTACGTGGCTGCTTAAGTTTAATGTTTCCAAGTGCGTGATCCTACACATAAGCGCCGGTCGAAAAGTATCTCTGAAACACCAGTACTTTATTAATGGCACTGCATTAAAAGAGTTAGAAACACAAAAAGACTTGGGAATGTGGACAACTGCAAATTTGATGCCCTCAGAACACTGTAAGAAAGCAGTACATAAGGCAACCTGTACACTGCATTGGATCAGAAGTGCGTTTAAAATATTCCCCTTGATCTCTTTGGAATAGTCTATGGCATCTTCGTGAGACCACACTTAGACTACGGAATACCAGCCTGGATACAGTGGATGAAGAAAGATGTTGACATCCTCGAACAGGTGCAACGGAGAGCAACGAAGATGGTCAACGGTTTTAAGACTTTACCGTACCAAGACAGATTGAAAAAACTTGACTTATTTTCTCTATTCTACAGGAACTTACGGTGAAGCCTGCTCTGGACATTCCAGATTATCCGGGCCATGATTCCTCCCTGAGATCGGAGGATCTCTTCGAGTTTGCCTACACAACTCAACTGCGTGGCCATCCTTACAAGGTCAATAACGAACGCACGCAATCGAACCTCAGAAAGTTGTTTTTCCGCCAACGAGTAGTTTGAGCTTGGAACTCGTTACCAAGTAAAATGGTTACCTCTGACAGCATTTGTGATTTTAAAAGAAGGCTTGATGACATAATATTTGACGAAAGATGACTCAAACAACATGATTACTTAAAACCAGCTTTTTTTAATCTTTCAGTTTCTACTTTTCTTCCACAATCTTTCGCCTACAGCTGTGAACACGCATTTGACTCAAACATTGTTAAATGTACACCAATTTTTATATTGACTGTACACATGGAATGATAGTTTTATATTAATAGGGTTATCAAGGGCAATGCCTGTAACCATATTATTCACCTGACAAAGCCTCATTTCTCGTTCTAACATTTAACGGATTTATTTGTTTCCTGCTACATTTATTGGCTAAATTGTTGATAAAGTTTTGAATTTCTAGTCATTGGAAAACTACAGCTTGCTATCCCTATACTCGGCAACCTGTTCGATGGTAACATATCAGATGTTCCCTCTCATGATTGCCGGCGTTTCGATTCGCTTGTTCACTTGGTCCCCGGCGGGGGCCTTTGACAGACAGAAACGTTATCACAATTTTCTCCTAAAAATGCTCCCATACACAGACGCTAAGTTGACGTTGCTATGGACTTTTTGTACTCGGGTGGTTTCAACTACAAAATAGTGGAAGCAAAACGCCTCTCTTCGCGTAGCAAGAATCCTCCTATACTAGTTAAATTGTTTTCAACAGTTGAGGTGGACTCAATCTTTGCTCAACGAGGTCGCGCTTCTCGCTATTTGGAAATGACAAATGTTTCCTTTGTAGAGATCTTACACCAATGAAGCAAAGAAATGGGTCCTTTTTATCATCAATTTCGTAACCTTATATTCATAAGTCTGGTCGTATTTCCACAAACGTTAATGCACCAGCTAATTCATCTCCTCAGATGTCTAGTTCGGTCAGCCCCTCCACTCAACCTTCTACTTCGACTCCCCCGCGGTCAAATACTGCAATTTCCGGTGCTTTCAGCACGCCTGTAAAGTCTGCGACCCCGTCTTAAGCATTTATACCGTCTAACCCGTCTAAAACACTTAGACTGCCAGCTTCCCCTCTTAAATGCAATTCTACAGGCCTCTCCGGGAAATTTCCCGAATCACATCGCATAAATAACGTTCTTCAAATACAAAAATCCGCAATCATCTAAATTTAACTTATTTAACCCTCCACAAGCTAGCTCGTCCCATAACCCCACAGGGTCATCTCATACCCTCAATTATATCACCTAAGGCAGGTTTTTCCGAAGGACGTAAATCTAACCCAGACCCAAAAGCAAGATAGCGTAGGTATCAGTAATCGCATACTGCCCTCTCCAAAACTAAGCAAGCCTCTCCAACAGGCAAATAACCCTAACCATGTAAACCGATAAACAAGACCCGAATTTTCAGCATTTAATTCTTATAGCAGCTTGCCCTCTACCACCAGCCCCTATATTCCATCTAACTTTCCGTCATTCCGTTTTAACTACCAACAGGCACATCCGGTCGTAATCCCTATGGTGGTTCGATACCGGACAGTTTTATTCCTACACCTTTTATATATCCCTCTGAGCCTTTTATTAATGACGTTCCATATACCAATCGTTATGGCGCAGTTGGCAATTACCCTCCAAGTCAAAATAAATTCCAACTTAATTACTCAACTCCAAAATTTTTTAAATTAATAGCGATAACCCTAGTTTGGATACTCGAACTACCCTAGATGTCATATTTCTTAATGCTTGATCTGTTATAAATAAGATGGCCCAACTGAGAGCCTTTGCTTTCGAGTTAATGTCTGATGTTTTATGTGTAACTGAATCCTGGACCTATCCCTTAATTTCGGACTCTTTGCTTGTCATAGACCAGTACGATCTCTACCGTCAAGACTGCACTGGTAAGCGTGGTGGTAGTTGTCTTCTCTATATTAAAGCTTCATTTACGCACTTCCCGTTTGATCTAGATGTTACGTCATTCTCTGGTAAATTATGCTTCGCATCCATTATCCTGGTGCCCTGGCAAAAGGCTATTCTCAGATGTATTTACTACCCGCCTTATTCGTCATCTGATGATGATGCAAAACTTAGGAAAATGTTTAAATTGGTTTCGGAGTCCAAGTTTAACATTAAAATAATCGCTGGGGATTTTAATTTTCCTGAAATTGACTGGATTTCAAACTTTTGTCCACCCAGATTTAAGCATTTCCTATATACCATTAATTTTTCTAATTGGTCACAGCTTGTCCGTTCTTCAACGAGAGACAAGCATATTCAAGACCTGATTTTCACAAATGCTCATTTAATGTTATCAGCACCATTGATTTCTCCATAGAACTAATTCGTATGCAAATAATGCGTCTGAAAAACTCGCACTCTTCGGGGACTGACGGTATTCCAAACTCAGTTATTAAGAGAGTGTCGAGCTTTCCCCGAATGCTTAGCCATGAATTCTCAGCTTATCTTTTAAACGGATTCTTTCCTGACTCATGGAAGACGTCTATTTTTCTTACTGTCCTAAAGTCGGGATCTCGTTCGGACGTAAATAATTATCGAGGCGTTCGCAAACCCCCGCTTTAGCAAAACTTCTTGAAAAAAATATTTTTAATCAAATTCTCGACTTTTACTTAGAAAATGAGCTCTTAAGCGACTCGAAATATGGTTTTCTACCTGGGAGGTCACGCAAAGTGTGTCACTTAGCTTTTCTTCACCTCGTTACTTCCCTTCGTAATGAGCAGCAGTCAGTTGTTGTGATCTACTTTGACATAAGCAAACCCTTTGAAAAGATACCACACAAACGTCTTCTGGTGAAACTGGAAGCCCTGGGCATCCAGCCTCCTCTCCTAGACTTCATTGGTTCCTACTTGTCTAACCGCAGCCAGAAGGTCTTAGTAGGTAATAGCTTCTCGACGCCTCTGTCGATCACGAGTGGCATTTTTCAAGGCACGGTTCTAGGTCCCCTTCTCTTGATTCTGTACATAAACGAAATTTCAACTTTACACACAAATTCACAAAATTTCATTTACGCTGACAATCTCAAGTGCATTTATTCATTTTCTAAAGACACTGAAAAAAAGTTTCGTTGATAAAAAGCAACACTGATCTACTTAAGCTCTCACGTTGGAGCTGTAGTTGGCAGATGGTGTTTTCTCCACCCAAGAGTAGTGTCATGTGTTTTAGCCCCGCCAAGCTTCCCGGAACCCTAGTATTTCAAAATTGTACACTTTTAGAACGATCATCTATAAAAGACTAAGGTCTAAGTTACACGAATCAACTAGCAATATCACCTCATGCAGATTGAATTTCTGCAAAGGCTGCACAGATATGTTTTTATATCACATAATTTCTTACTTCCGGAAATAAAGTTACACATGTACCGCATGTTTGTTATTCCTACCCGAGAATACTTCTATCCCATCTTTTGGCTGATGAACGCCTCTGATCGCAGTAAGATTGAAATGTTCAGAGGGTTTTTACTCGAAGACTATTTTCACTTCCTGACAGTTAGCAAACCTTTAATTTCTGTGGGTTAGAAGACTCGAATCCGGTCTCTGCTTTCTGTTTCACGTTAATTCTAACCCAAATCTCCCACGAATTAACGCTATCACTCTAGTCGATCGACTTAATGCCACTTGTAATTCCTCCATGACCATTTCACCACCCCTTAGCTCCAAAACTAACTGTTCTCAGTTTTTTTGCCTCCAAATAGTCTTTCATATGGATAATCTTCCACTGCAACCTAGGTTGTCATCTAAATAAGCTTTTTTCAAAACCAAATTACGCAAACCTTTAACTTCGGAAGACATAAAGTCCTTAATGTCTGTTTCCTACCCAAACTCACAACTTTTGGATTTTGAAAATGGTCCTCCTGGTATTTGAGGCAGCTCCCTTGATATTATATTGGTATCTAATTATATTTCCATTATCCTACGCAGAGTCAATCTTTGCATTCACTTACCATCCTCCTTTTTAAGCAAGCATCGCCAACTCTTGACTACCTTGATACTTTCTTCCAATTTTGCAACCCTGAAGATAGTCTTCAGGTTCAGTTGATGATCGAGGCGGGTTCTGAAGTTTTCGCCTCTTTGCAGTCAACAAGGTCGCATCTCGATGATGACCTCGTGACGCCTACTTTCCCCGTCTTAGTTTCGACCCTGTTGTCTACGATGAGTTCCTCATCTCTCACCTCCACTGGTGTTTATTAACAGTAGCTCTGACTGCTATATTATCTCTCACCCAACAAGGAGCGTTCCGACCCCTCATACGTTGTCAGCAACATCATAATACTATCCCATTGCATTTAGCAATTAATTTTTTATTGTAGCAGTTTTTTTTCCTAGTTTTTTTTAATTTGCGGCTCGCCAAACTCCGCCTCCAATTTAACCCTAGGAGTTTAGCGTATAAGCCAAAGATTGCTGACTGTTGTTTTAAAAATGGCAAATCGTTTTGAATTGGATATGCTTACCATACTACTAATTTCTGCTGTTCATGTGGATGCTCACATAGTGCAGAAATTATCCAATTTCTATCTATTTAAACCATGATACTAAGTTTGTAATGGTGGGACCCTCTGGGCCTTAAATATACAATTCATTTTTTTATTTATTAAAGTGACTTAAAGAATCATTGGATATGTTGGCTTGTATGTACAGTCAGTCAGAAAAATGAAAAATAGTCAATTGTACGATATAGATATACTAACGGTAAAGAATTTTTGAGAGTGGTTAAAAAGTATAATGAATCAGAAAAATGTACAATCCTACAAGGTTAAAAGGTCTGTCTGGAAAGAAGGGGGACAATAACATGTCGGCATGGCATTACAGAATCATTAGATGGGCCGGCTTGTATGCACTCACATTAGGAATATTAAACTCTTCCTACTCTACGTGAACGGCTGTCTCAATGACCTAGGCTGTGAAGCTGTCATGTTTGCACGGGATTTAACATCAGAGTTTTTCAGCCAACGAGTGGTAAGACATTGGATCTCGTTACCAAGCGAGACGGTTACAGCCGACAGCATTATGGATTTTCAAAGAAGGCTTGATAGCCTAATATTTGAAAAAAGGCGACTCTCACAACATGATTACTTAAAATTAGTCTTTTAAAATCATTCGAGCTCTACTTTTCTTCCCCAATGTTTTGCCTATAATCGCGAAAAAGTATTTGAAGTTATGTTATACCTTGACTCAAAAACATTTTAAATGTCCACAATTTTCTATTGACTGTACATATGCAACAGTAAATTTACATCTCGGAAAACGAAACACAGGCAAAGTTCCTGCTAC
>WEDG01001123.1:0-139221 GCA_017591395.1 Schistocephalus solidus | reverse complement strand
CCTACCGTGATGAGCAGCCTGGTATCCGCATCGCCTACAGAACTGACGGGCGCCTTCTCAACAGTCGGCGTATGCAGGCTCCAACGCACCTGTGCCAATCTGACGCTTCCACCAGACCACGCCGTCGGCTCAGTGTATGTGCTGTGTGTGTCGAGTGGCTGACAAGTGGACTGGGAGTCAGACGGCGATGGCTCCTCCATATCCCCTGATTTAGTGAATCCTGGTGTGTGCTTTATGGGGGCCAGGTCGTGCTGTGGTGCACGAAGACGGGTACGCTGACTCGTCAGCCAATGCGTTCACTCCCACGTCAGACAACTGACTGGCTCGGATGGTGGTCTGACTGTGGGGGTGGGGGAGAGATTAAAGTCAACACCTCAGCGCATTTTACTCACTATAAACAATCTGAAGCGCTTGAAACTAGCACGGTGCGCTAAAAACTGTGGCTTGGAAGGTTGCCAACTGACGGGATAACTCGGACCGCGTGGTCAGCCCAATGTGTGTTTTGTGTGGAGTGGCTGACTGGCGGACTGATAGTAAGGCTGCAATCGCTCCTTCTTTATGTGGCCTTTATGGCACTCCCACTCCGTGGGATCCGAGTCAGGTGTGGTGGTACACCCAGGGGCGGCTTTGGCCGCGCCAGCCACATGCGCCCTCTCCCATCTCCAGTCTTCTTGACTCTGTCTTGACACCGGGCTCAGGTGGGCGAGGAGGAGAGAGTGCGGTAGCTGCAGCGCAAGGCTACTATCAATTAAAACTAATTCACGCGCAAGTCACCGTCCCTGCACCACCTGGTGTGGAGCATACGGTGGACCTCGTCGAAATCGACGGTCGAACTGTCATGTGGAAGCCTCATGTTACCCCAGACACTGTGTCCAAGCTCAATTTCCGGAAGCTCGACAAGTCCTGGCAAACGGAAGGAGGGGAGAGACATGGTGTGGCCATTGCCTAAGGCCTTATTTTACCAATTACCAATTATTTTACCAATTATATAATCGTGATACGATTATATGTAGGTCACCACTCGGAAGTTTCCAACCGCTGGAATACCTAGGTTCTCCTGCGGCCTGAGAGTTAAGCTCTTTCCTCCGTTTAAATGTTGGCGCTGTGGCAGCCCAGACCAGTGAAATCTGTACCAACGTTCGGGTCGAGCGTTCGCGCTAGCGCATGTGATAAACATAGGCTGTGGATTTTCACACGTATTAGCCAACATGCTTGTCAACCTCCATTCGTATTGATCGACAGGGGAGTTAGTGGTAGCTGTTCCTCAAGTTGCCCGCACGAAAATGTCATGTGCGAATTAGTATCACTGCACCGTCAGGAACTGTGTCGGTCCACTTGAACTGTCGGCCACAGCGGCGTGGCCCCTAAACGAAATGAACTGAGGGCGCGGAGGTGTTGAAAACATGCTGTTTTACTCACTGATTTTATTGCGATGCACACCTTAGCAGACTTAATTGACGTGGCGTCACTGTCGGTTAAAAGATTAAATCAACAAAAAAATACGGTAACAGGCACTTGCTGTAGCAGTTTAAGTGATAAAAAGGCATAAACGACATACTTTGCAGATCCATAGTGACTTGCTCTGAGGACTGACTTCGAAGCGTGTAGGGCATGTCTTCGAGTTTCAGAGGACGCTTGCCGACTATGCGGAGCACAGGATTGACCCAGCAGAAGAACAGTTTGGAGCAAATGCCTACTTCGTCGGCAGACCGAAAACATACTCTGTCCGAATCCGCCTAAAAAGTTGGGAATAAACTTGTTGTGGTAATTTAACACATGTATAAAATAATATAATTAGCACATACGACTATGTTTTCTAGGGGTATTATATAGTAAAGCACTGCAGTATTCAATACCCTCTGGTTTTGACCTTCATTTTATGAGTAAGGAAGGGCTATTCGAACAATTCATTCTGTATTATAACAAGGAACCTTCAAAGTAAACGATATTCAACTGTTCTAAATCGACGGCGGACACAATGTAAGTTCATGCATGTGTATGAAGCCCAAAACTGTAAAACCCTACTTGGTTTCCACCTCTGCTACCAACCACAAAATTCTTATTGGCACGAAACTGAAGTTTCATAGTCTGGTAGAAAGAGACATCAAAATGTGTCCGAAAATGCGAGAAGAAAACTAAAAGGGTTAGACAAGTAGCAAAGGAAAGAATTAAATCTTGTCCCTTGTCCGCGATGTCATGAAACTGTTATATTTGCACAAACCAAGGTCTGAAATGATCACCCGTTTGACCGGCTTTAAAGCCTACCTACATTTAGCGCTCAGTCGCAGACGCCAGCTTCAGCTATGTAGAGTACTGTGGGTTACACCCATCGATCTGGAGTGGTTTCAGAGCGGATGTGGCTTCCTCGTCTCCTGGAGTCCGAACTAGGCTCATTTTATAGAATTAAATAGGGGTCTGCAAACAACTGGCGTCTGAACGGATTTTTCGTAGAAGGTTGACTTCTCAATGCATCCCGAAGTCTGTGGAGATAAAAGTAACTGTATCGCGTTTGGTAGGGTTAACACCTGTGTCGATTAATACCCCCATTGGACCAATTCATTGCGCACGGGGATACGCCTAGAACTTTTCAACTGAAAAGATCAATTCACTCCTTCCAAAAGTTAATGATTAAATTTGAAGTCATTAAAGTCACTGCTCAAGATGCTATTCTGCGCAAAAGCCAACTGACGTGCTTATCGCCCTAATGTTTGTTTCTAAAAGCAGACCGAGAGCACTTCTTTGAAACTGCCTTATAATTTAGCAGAAGGATCCAACATTTATGTTTGGGCCACTTTTTATTTATTATGAACGGAGAAAAAGAAACTGTATTAAGAGCCCGAAAGCCTAGAATCTGCCCCTTTAACGTAAAATTTGAGTACTTATGTGTTTATGTGGCCAAGACATGCGAACGGATTCTTTATTTGCAAACTTTTCGTTTTTATAGTCTTTGCATATTGCAACATATCAAACTATTTTCCTGCCCAATCTTAAAGAGTTTTTTTTCAACTTCCGTAAGACGGAAGAATAAGAGTGACTCAAGAAGCTATCAATTAACCGTACAGAAAAGGTTTCAATGTGTCTCACAAAGCGTAAGTTCGGACCGGCGTCTGACGCAAATGTGCGATAATCTCCTGGTAAATTCACCTACAAGTGAGCAATCACTGCCTTCGTTGACTTTCGCTCTCACGCCGAATATCAGCAAATTCACCACTTTCAGGTTTATGCCCACCCGATACAACGCCCAAACCTTGTCTTGTAAATAATGCAAGATATCTAACAGAAACATGCTAAATTATTTACCATAGTGACAGCCCAGGTACTAGCTAAAGCCCAGAGACGCGTGGTTCACCGATCTGGTGACGCAGCATGACGCAGTCGCTGGGGTTCAACACATTAGTGTGTCTCCCAGCGTTCCATATATACTTCCTTGTGTACAAATTTAAGTTTCAGTGCTGTCATTGTTACTTTCCCTATACATAAATGTGTGAACTTTTAGTAAATCCTTCAAAGCAAAGCTTTTTAGGTTTGGCCAGAAAGCCGCTTCAATACATGAGCTGAAATTTGTTAGATACTGGCTACAAACAAGCACTCAGTAATACCTATTACCTTGCTGATATTATGTTATAGCATTCAGTTCTTGTAGAATAATGAGTATCTGGTACCAGGCTGTGAATATTACGCAGTTGCTCCACAATAGCTGATGGACTTCTGCCCAGATATTCCGATAAGCTTTCGAGCAGAGGCGAATAAGCTTTTCGAAGGATATACGCCACGTTTAAACAGTAATTTCGGTAAAACGTTGCGAAAGCATTTCTTAAAACACATACTGTAGCGGAATTTTCACCTATCACATGACATATCATTTATGTGAATGAAGGGATACTGATAGAGGATCCAGCGTTTAGTTATGTGCAAAAGACCGTTGATTTCTATACTGTTTGTGCCGAGGGTTCTTATTTGTTTGTCGGTCATGAGGATCGATGCCTTTTGTACTGGCCTCACTTAACATAATGTGCCCAATTTACTTCGTTTTTGCCGATACAGGAAAGTTGCCAATGTTTAAATTCGAATGGCACCGAAGCTACTGAGCCTTCACGTGTTAAGGCTGTGAGTAAAAATCACCGTATCTACTTCAAAGAGTAAGACGCAGGACAACGAGCGCAGACCAAAGATCGTTTCCAAATCCAAGACATGGGGCCATAATGGCAACTCATCTTATCTGCCAACAGACCGCTATTGAAAACATAAACCGATTCAACAGGACTACAATCCTCGTATTCTAAGCCTCCTCAAATCAGCATGCGACAGTTTTTAGGCCCAGTGATGGACTTATCCATACTCTTCACCGCACAGCCTACAGCTAACATGCAGTCGTAAATCGGTCAAAACTCCGCGACTAATTCTCAAATTTCCAAAGGATGTTATTCCTTAACAGGATTTCTGAATGTTGCTGGTCAGCCTATCTACTATCACACCGTTACAAATTAAATGGGATGTAAGACTTTTATGATTCGTGTATTAAAACCATGTTTGAAATGTAGTTTAAAAGAGAGTAAAAGGGAAACCAGCCACCTTCTTTAGATGCACAACCATACGCTCACTAAATAACAGACTGAAAAAGTGCAAATTGAAGTAACGAGAATAAACAACGCAGACACATTATTTGTAATCCCGAGAAGTGAAATATATCCATCGCAATTTGACCATGCACAGTATCGTTGCGCGGGCAAACAAGAAAGAATGAGAAAAGGTTGGTAATTTTGGACAGATATGACTTGGTACACTGGGATACAATTAAAAAATGGAATCAGCTAGAAGGCAGAATGAAGTCTTCTTAATATGCCATAGACTAAGTTTTAGATGCCTGTTAGTAAGGTCAGAAAGGACATGTTGAGAAGGGGTATTGAATCATGAAAGCATAGAAACAGTGTAAGATATATGCTTCAGAATTCTCATACAAAGGAACTGTAGAAGTCTTGTAAGACATAAATATGCAAATACTCCTGAGATATATTTATGTTTTAATGAACTTTCTTTCAAAAGCAGAGAGAGGTACCGGTATGTTCAGGGAAATCCAAGTTTGCTGCGATTTTTGCCACTTAGACAACTCAAAGAAAAGTTAATTTCTGTCGAAACTAACTTTAAGCGCTCCAATAACATTTGAAATTTTGAAGTTAATGTGCTTTTTATAGAGCCATGATTGTCCAAAAGTATTTGCAAAGACTGATTTAAATCATAGTGCAGCGCTGAGAGTAGGGCGAAATAAAGAAACAAAACCGTAGAACGAATAAAACTTCAAAGAATCAGTCAATTGACGGGATTTGCAAGTGGTTCAACCAACGAAGACGATTTCTAAGCATGCAATTGTATTTCGGTGCATGTATGGAGAAAAAATTGAACCGACGTTTTAACAAATTCATTTTTGCGATTCATTTCAGAACCATTAAAGTGATGACTCGAGAGCCAGTGGTTTTGACAAAAATTTTGTATTTGTTCTAGTCATTGTGAGACCGTTAAACGTAATCCAATGACGTTGACCTGTCTTTTCTGACTGTGTGCTCTACGTTTTAGGATTACTGAGGCTTATTTGTTGATGGGAGTAATATTTACCTAAACTGGTAGACTGGATATTGAATATGGAGTAATACACTTTGCATATCGGTTTTTCTATCGGCGCAACATATTGATATAAATCTGCCGCAGCATACAGAAAAGGTCCGCATCTACATATGTAGATATATGTACATGTAAAAAATTTATCTTTCATGGGAAATATAACGGCAAGCAACGTGACGCCATTACTAATTAACATTTAAGTTGTTTATATAAGGGTTAACATTAAGCCTTGAAGACTATTAATTTAAATGGTAAACGCACCATAATGCGGCCGAATGGTTTCACTAAAAAATACCGCCAGTTAAGGTCATGAACTTTCATTTAACTGAAAAATTAAAACAAATGAAAATTTAATATGAAATTCTATAGTACTGCGACTTTTTGGATGGAAAACAAAAGGCTTACGTTTTGCCTGATTTTCCTGTCTAATTGCCAACGAAAGCACATGAAAGTCAAAGGTATGTAGAAAGTTCTAACCACGTGTTCCAAGCGCGTCCGTAGAATCGTCTAGAAAACGCGCCCCTAAAGGGGCGCGCGCCCGATTCTTCATCCTATTTATACGTCTAGCACTTAAACATGATTTATGTTTCTTATAAAGTTTTATAACATAACAATATAGTTAAAATGTTAATGTAAGGAAAATAAACCTAGCTTAAGTTTGTTCAAATTCATTTCCCTAACACAACTCAACCAATCATCACCGGTGGGATCCGACCTTGTCAATGGAGATGTTATAAATACGGCTGAGGAATGAAATCCTGGACCCCCGTTTTCCGGCCGCACCTACGCCCAGGAACCATCTCTGCAGCCCGTCCGTCGCTCCTCCCGGATCTCAACTGAACAGCCATCCAACGGACTTAGATTATTTTTGTACCTAGGATCCTTTTCCCTTTAGTTTCTTACTGTACTTAGGTTACTAGTATATTGTACACATCCACGTCTTCCTTTCCTTCTGGGTCGCTGCTTGGAAGTCTCGGGCACGTTACAAATTGGTGGCAGCGGTGTTCTTCTCAACATGGGCGATAATTCACTGGGAAAATTGGTCAAGGAGCTGCAGAAGCTCACCGTGCTTTCTGCATCCCCGCCAGAGAGGCTGACTCGTGAAACAAATTTCGCTCGTTGGGAGGCGCGTTGCAAAGACTACCTCCAGGGTCTCGATGCAAGGGCACACAGTGGGGCCATCCTTGCCCTTCTGGACGACGAGTCTACGATCTCGCCCTTTCGGCAGAAATCTCGGCGGCCACAGCTCCCTCGGCTGTCCTCGATGGTCTTCGCGAAATCCTCGGGAGTTTTGAACACCCTTGGATCTTACAGGCGGATTTCCATCGCCGTTATCAACAGCCAGGGGAGTCGATCAACGACTTCCAGCAGGCCCTTCGGCTCCTGGGGCGGAGGGCTTTCCCAACACTGGATGCGAAGGCCCTGAGTACTCGGGTGCTTGAGCAACTGGTCGCTGGTGTTCATGATCCCCAAATCCGGAAGATTCTCTTGCGAGATCGACCTCCAACCCTCGAGAGAAAGCTCTTGCCCTGGCTCGGGAAGAGGAAGTCCTTCAGGCCGCCTGTGAACAACCATTGCGGTCGCTGTTCGGTGTCACAGCCGTCCAGCCCCACTCTTCCCGTGACGCCTCCACTCAGTCACCTCGGCAGCCTGGCTCTTGTGGCACTTCTCCCCGGCGAAGAAGCTGGCGTCGGCCCCAGACCCGACGACCACAAAGACCCCAAGCCCGCCGCACCATCGACGCCATTGATGCAAGCCCAGAACCTATTGACGGTGAGTACTACCTTGTTCCTGATACAGTTATTTCATGCTTAGGCTCTACTAATTGTCCCTTAGTCCGAGGTTCTGTAGGTAACACAACTTTTTCCTGCTTAGTAGACTCTGGTGCTGGATGCTCGTTAGTACGTCAGCAGCCATTCCTAGAATTCCAGACTAAGATCCGGTATTGTGATAGGCCCAATTTCACCCTTCATACGGCAAACGGCGCTAATCTCAGGCATACTGGTCTGGTAGAATTTTCCTTGGATTTAGCTGGATTTAGTTTTACACATCAATTTATTGTCTCTCCAGACATAACTTGGGATTGTATAATTGGTGTTGATTTCTTGAATAAGTTTAAATGTTCCGTAGATTTCGGTAGGCGCCTTCTACACACAACCTCTGTTAAGGTCCCCTTTCTTCCCCGTATTCCTAGACCTGCTAGGTTACCTGTGTGTACAGTTACCCATAATGCTAAGGAACTTATCCCAGCGCATCTTGATCAGACTAGTGTCAAGAGGTTAAGTGATAAGTTGAAGAATTTAAAGACATATTCGACTGGGATGGGAGATCTACGGGTAGGACGAATGTGACGGAGCATTGCATTGACACGGGGGATGCACGACCCATCCGGGTCCCACCTAGGCGGCTTCCAGTCTTCTACCAGAAAGAATTGGATGCCCTTATAAGCGATATGCTCAGCCGTAATATTATCAGGCCATCTCATTCTCCCTGGTCGTCACCGATAGTGCTTGTAAGGAAAAAAAGACGGCTCAATGCGACTGTGCATTGACTATAGAAAACTTAACAGCGTAACCAAGAAAGATTCTTTTCCACTCCCGCGAATTGACGCGACGTTGGACACCCTCGCCGGTAATACCATATTTTTCAACACTTGATTTAGCTTCTGGTTACTGGCAGGGTTGAAGTAAGACCCGCTGACAGGGGAAAAAGACGGCTTTCGCTGTCCCCTCAGGCCTCTATGAATTTGAGACAATGCCTTTCGGGTTGGCAAATGCCCCTAGCACCTTCCAGCCGTTGATGAATCAGGTTCTGTCTCAGTTGATTCCAAAAACGTGTCTTGTATACATGGACGACATTATCGTCCTTGGAAAGGATTTTAACAACCACCTTGAAAATCTGCGGTCTGTGTTCGAGAGCCTTAGACAAGCTGGTCTCACTTTAAAGCCAAGCAAGTGCATCTTTATCAAGCCGCGCGTCAAGTTTTTAGGACATATCGTCTCTGCCAAAGGCATAGAGACCGACGATGAAAAGATAAGGCAAATCCGTGACTGGCCTACTCCCACAGACGTTTCCGAGGTTCGAAGTTTTTTAGGACTTGCCTCGTACTATCGGCGTTTTATCAAGGACTATGCGCATATTGCAAGCCCCCTTCATAAGCTGACGCAGAAAGATGTGAAATTTAAGTGGGCTGCTGACTGTGCTACCAGCTTCCAGACGCTAAAAGATAAGCTTTGCTCATCTCCGATTCTAGTTTTCCCTAACATCAGCTCTGATGCTGGAAAATTTGTGTTAGACACTGATGCTAGCGATAATGCAATAGGTGCTGTCCTCTCCCAGCAGCAACCCGACGGTACCGAACGTGTCATCCAGTATCTCAGTCGTTCGTTGACTAAGGCAGAACGTCGTTACTGCGTGACTCGCAAAGAAATGCTAGCATTAACATACTTTGTTGAAGAATGTCGGCCATACCTCCTATATCGGCCATTCATCGTGCGCACGGATCATAGTTCTTTGACGTGGTTGCGGAACTTTAAGAATCCTGAGGGGCAAGTCGCTCGGTGGCAGGAAAAACTGGCGGAATACGAGTTCGAATGCGTTTTCCGACCGGGTCGCCAGCACGGAAATTCCGATGCTCTCTCAAGGAAACCTTATCGCCCTCACGGTGAATGCCCGTCGTGCACTGATGTCACTATATCCGCTGTTGCCTTACAAACCGACCAGTGCCTACTCTGGGCTGCAGCTCAGAGAGACGATCCACACATATCTCCCATTTATAGCAGGAAGGTAAGCAACGCCAGACCCCTCAGCAAGTCAGAGCTAGCGGGCTATAGCTACGAAACGCGGTGTCTCCACAGCCTTTGGGACAAACTGTTCATAGAGAACGGTGTCCTTTTCTACCGTGACAGCGAACAGTATCCGAAACGCGTTGTGCTACCTCTTTCAATGGTGGATGAAGTAGTAGAAAGGATGCATGCAGAGCTGGGCCACTCCGGAATTCACAAAACCGAGTGGGCCCTTCGACGACGCTATTTTTGGCCAAACCAAAAACGCGATATTCAGGACGTCATTCGGTCATGCGAGTTCTGTTTGGCTTCTAAGTCACCCAACCAAGCATTAAAAGCTCCCCTCCAGCCTATTAAAACAGGCTATCCTAATGAGAGGGTTGGGGTTGACCTTGTTGGGCCAATTGCACCTTCTGCTAAAGGGAATAAGTTCATCCTAGTCATGGTGGATTTCTTTACCAAAATGGCAGAAGCTGTGCCCCTGCCTGATGCGTCTGCGGCCACTGTGGCTAAAGCTATATTCAATTGTTGGGTCTGCCGTTGGGGAGCTCCGGACCAAATCCACTCGGATCGAGGGTCTTCATTCGAAGCGCTGTTGTACTCGAGCTCTGTAAATTCCTAAAAATAAAGAAAACACGTACTACGGCGTACCATCCCCAGGGTAATGGTCAAGTCGAAAGGACCAACAGAACCCTCCTTAACCTTTTGCGGGCTTTTATTGATAGAAGTGCCACACCCACCTGGGACGACGCTATACCAGCCTGCATGTTGGCCTACCGATCCACGGTAAATGCTACCACACGCCATACACCATTCTTTCTCACGTGTGGTCGAGAGATGCAACTCCCTGAAGACCTTCATCTTCCGACTGCACATCGAATGGAAAACGTAGACAAATACGCTTCACGCCTAAGGAGAACTCTACGAGTAGCATTCGAGGAAGCTCGCGTACATCTCCAAGAAGGACAGCGACAACAGAAAGCTTACTACGACCGCCTAGCGCATGGTACCCCATACCAGGCTGGGGATATCGTATGGATGCGAAATTTTGCAGCGTCTGCTGCGGTACCACCGAAATTTAATCCAGCATGGGTCGGTCCTTATGTTGTTACTCGTGTTCTGTCAGACACTACTTGCCTCATCCGCCACCAAGATAGGCCGTATTCTGAGGAGTTCTCCGTTCATTTCAACCGCCTTAAGCCAGGATATCATGAAGGGGAGAATGCCGATCATTTGGAGATGCATGCTAGCCCGTCTCAGCAGGATGATACTCAAATAGTTGAGCACTACCTAGAGGTTCCTCCGGAAGGGGGCGACGCACTGCCCGAGGTCTTCAACAATGAACAACAAGTTGAAAAACTTGTAGAGGTACCTCCTGAAGGCGGATCGGCTACCGAACTAGTTGATGCTGCTGAGGACAGCAGAGTCCTTTTATAGGAGGGAGCAATGTAGAAAGTTCTAACCACGTGTTCCACGCGCGTCCGTAGAATCGTCTAGAAAACGCGCCCCTAAAGGGGCGCGCGCGCGATTCTTCATCCTATTTATACGTCTAGCACTTAAACATGATTTATGTTTCTTATAAAGTTTTATAACATAACAATATAGTTTAAATGTTAATGTAAGGAAAATAAACCTAGCTTAAGTTTGTTCAAATTCATTTCCCTAACACAACTCAACCAATCATCACCGGTGGGATCCGACCTTGTCAATGGAGATGTTATAAATACGGCTGAGGAATGAAATCCTGGACCCCCGTTTTCCGGCCGCACCTACGCCCAGGAACCATCTCTGCAGCCCGTCCGTCGCTCCTCCCGGATCTCAACTGAACAGCCATCCAACGGACTTAGATTATTTTTGTACCTAGGATCCTTTTCCCTTTAGTTTCTTGCTGTACTTAGGTTACTAGTATATTGTACACATCCACGTCTTCCTTTCCTTCTGGGTCACTGCTTGTAAGTCTCGGGCACGTTACAGGTAACATCCTTCGATTAACGCGACAATTTAATGAATTGTCACCGGACACATTGCGGTAAATTTAATGTTGCAGTTCACATACCTCGTTAGTAGTATCCAAAGCCGCATGTACGTTTTTAAACTGTTTTCAGTTGCTTGGGCTGCACGTGTGTACATTGAGAGATCTCTTATACCGAAACTAAGGCAGTAATTTTGAGAAGAAGTAGGTAACCATTTGTACTGACGGTCCGCCGAATGTATTTAATTCAGAAAACTTGCCCTTTTCTTCACTGGATTGCGTTTCAACACGACGGTACTGCGGATTAAAGCAGCTGATTTTATAGCTGATTGTGTGGTTGCAGCTGAAATTCATCATTTGCGTCGTAGATGTCGGTTTCCTGCAACTTTTTAAGTCATAACGGTCGTTCTGGCATAAAAGAGATTACGAATGATCAGCTGCTAGAATTTTTTTCCTATCTAAAATTAAATGCCAAGCATGAAGGTTTTGCAAAATTTTTCAGCGGTACCGTTGAAAGATGGGGAAGTTTTGAGCCGCGCACAGAGACCTGAATTTCGATGTGTGAGCACAACAATAACAGGATCACTTCACCCTGCACTGTCAATATCGACGACGCCCTTATTGCTCCCTTCACCTGCATGTCGATTGTTCCGTCAAACGTGAAGCAAGACTTCTTAGAGAAAATTTGTATTCAGAGGATTTGGTTGTGGCCAATTGATTTTGCATTACTTCCTCTTTAATTTGAAGGATTACGTCCAGGTTGTCGACTGCCCAATTATGAAAAATAATGGTACAAGTTTATGCGACTTCAACTGACTCGATAGCATAATTTGACATGAGACTTTCTCCTTATACATCCTCCAAGCAATGCGTTATCCTGCTGACTGTGGTGCCTGATTAAGTTTTAAAAAACTGAGACGTCGAAGCACCCACTTTCTGCATTTGTGAGAGGAAAGAGAATCGGAGCGTGGCCTCTGCTGCGATCTCGCCATTCGTCGGTCACTTTTCGATATTGAACCTGAGTTCACCGTTGACAGATGTGTCGCCTTGGTCTCACGCGCCAGCGATTTTACTGGGCTGGATTAGCATGAGTCATAGGACTGACAACGGGCTTTCTGGACACAATACACTCAACCACACTGTACGCTCATGTAAATCAAGGTCGTCATCACCCAGATTGGTTTGAAAACAACAAATACGGTGTAGAATTCAGCATCTTACTCGTTGAGAATAATAGGCTTCTTAAAGCGTACATTGACTGGTATATCAAAAATAAATGACATGTTGAACTGCTGGGAGCAAAAACAACTGTAGGTGATGCAATACGCGTGGACGGATCGTAAGGCAGAATAAATTCAAGGATGGATGGGCCGACCAAAATGAAAAAAAACTTTGAAGCCTTCATCAACACAGTTAACGGTCCCCACATCAAAGGATTTGAGTCACTGCTCAGTTCCGATCGAACAAAAATTGCGGAAAATTCGCAAATTTGAAGCCATGATCTGATCACTTTACAACCGTTTTCAGCCATTCTTTCACAATCGCCGGTGCTTCCATTGGCATGGATTTCTCAAGAAGCTAGGAAAATGAAATGCACCTCTCGCCTTTCCTACCAGAAACTATCAGATCTATCCGATAAGTCCCCATTTGTTAAGTACATGGACCAGACGCAATACTGGCTGAAGAGTACAAGTACGCTGGCCCTTGTTCGGTAAACAAAAGAGCTCACGGACAAGGACACTTATCCAGTATTTCTAGGATGAGACTTTTGTCTTTCCTTACAAAAAAAGAAGGAAACTTGCGAGTTCCTTATAATCCCAGAAGCCTTTAACTCAATATTGCAGTGGAGATCTTTGTATGTACCCTTTTCAACCGTCCAGATGAATACCTAGGACAAGTTCTACTCCCAACTTGCCAGTGTAGCTTCTGATGACACTGCAGAACCGCCAACATGATCATTACTGCCCACAAGCTACAGGCTAGATTTTAAAATATGGTTATTAACCGTTACCCTATCTTTGTGGACCTGAAAGTAGCCTTCCCCATAGGTAATTGCAGAAATTCGGCTGTCTTGAGAGATTTATGAACATGGCGCGTCAGCTCCACAGCATGAAGATAACACGCGACATGGACAGCATCTGAAGCCTTTGCAGTGGCGAATGGAGGGAATCGGGTGGCGCACTCACTCCCACTCTATTCAGATTTATGTTCTTTGACATGCTGATAGACGCCTACCATGATAAGCGTTGACAGATGAGTATGCTCCACAAGACAGACGGCCAGTTGCTTAATACCAGACATATGCAGACCCTACGCGTCTCTCTACGACTATTGTCCCCGACCTCCTCTTTAGGGAAGAATGTGCACTTAACACCGTTACAGAAAAGGAGGGGCAACAATGCATATAACCTTCAATGTGCAAACTTTGGGCAGACAAGTAACATGGATAAACGGTGGTAATAAATTTGTTGTTGACCGACTGTGAATATCACCAACTTCACATATTTGTCAACGGTGGCCAAATCCAGTGAAAAAGTTTGTTTATTTAAGCAATGCACTCCCACAAAGCACCAAAGTGACGATGACATTGCACGCCGGATAGTCAAAGCCAGACAGGGTTTTGATTGGCTGCTGGCTTCGATGGTGAATTGGTAAGGTCGGCTTCTTTTCACCAAAGTGAAGATGAATGAGGCTGGAATCTTGATAACACTGGTGTACGGAGAGAACCCCTGCCCGATTCATGCCTATCAAAGTAGGAAATAAAATTACTTAAATTCCAGCTGTTTAGGAATATACTAACGGTGAAGGAGCAGGGCACGATAACGGACATGAAATCACAAGAACGAACAGTAATCCTCAGCTTCTACGTCATCATGGGGGTTAGTGGAACCGAAATGCGGCGGCCACTTTCAGAGGATGGACGACGAGAGATTACCCAGCAACCCCTCTGCGGAGACACCAGAACTAGTGCTCGCAGACGAGCAGGACAATGAAGCTTCAAGGACACCCAACGGAATACTCTTAAGAGTGTAAAAAGTAATCCCTTGACTTCGGAGGACCTCACACCGGACCCGGAGTAGAGTAATGCAGATAAAAACAATATAGCTATTCAACTGGATCTCCACTTCCAGAATCAAAAGAGCATCTTGCGTTTCTTGGAGACTATGACTTACAACGTGCGCACTCAACTTCACTTTAAAGGCCCATTTCCAACGAACATTTGTGCACAGATTGTCCTCGTCGAAAATCTCCAAGTATAGTGCAATAACAAACCCATCTGCCACGTCCGCAATCGTCACCACGGCGTCAACCCAAAGATCACGACAATCGATGGTCACACTTCAAACATCCTGCAGTCAACAGACACCACCACCATTACCCCCACTGCCACAACTAACATCACCGCGGCTACCTCAAACAGCATTATCCCTAACACAAGCCCCGTGATGACGGCTACTACCATGTCTCTATCTCAAACGCCCGCAAAGAGAACGCCTGAAGACCCATCTAGTACCGCCTGACCATCAACGCCCTCACCCTCAAAAACTCGTGATCACTTTCATCGCACTTTCACATCACGCATTCGCCTGATCGATCACCTGTGAATCAATCGCACTAACACCGGTAAACCAGTGTTAAGACTCCCGACATACAGCCACCACATCTGAGTCAGCTGCTCACACTGGACACGCACGTTGCCTAACCGCATGAGCTTATATGGTCACATGTGCATTCAAGGCAGTGGGCCTCACCACACTATCTGCACGCCAAGCCCAACATTCATATTCATAAACTCTCCAATCTCCAGTATTACTATGCCCCACACTTCATCCGTGCAGCGAACACTACTATTATCATAAGAAAAACCGATAAAGCAGCTCCCTCCTTATTCTGTTCATAGTGCTATTACGCATGTATTGGTCAGTCACCTGTGACTATGTCAAACTGAGGCTAGCAAACCAGTGCAAGGGGCACCAGCCGAGAGCGACCTCTTCACAAAGTCACCACATGAGCCTACCCGGTCGTATGTGAATGCATAGAAACTTGTAGAAAAACACAACATTAAACACTCAGCAACAGTACATACACCACACACCAAATAGTCCAGCGTCACTTTCCACAGGCACGGAATCAGAACCCCTCACTTCGGCGGGAAACTTGCTCTTTGGCTCCACCTCCATGTGGCCCTTGTGGCATTATAACGAAAGTAACATCCGAGCCACCCACCCGTTTGTGTAGGGGACCACAACTGCTCTTTGGCTGTCAGTCACTGAGCACAATCCAAACATCAGCTGACTGACCGGCTCAGAGAATAGACTGGTTCGTAGAAGATGGAGTGAGGTCTACAGCCCTCAGCACAAATGGCTTACTATAGACTATCTAATGCGTTTGCATCTATAATGGTGCTTTACGAATCGTATTTTGGAAAGCTGCCAACGGATGACTCAACTCAAGGCTCGCATTTAGCTCATTTTATGTTTGTGTGGAGTGGCACACTGGTCGACTGAGAGTCCAGCTGCAATGGCTCAGCATAATATGACCTCTGTGGCTCGCCCACTTAGTTGGGATCAAGGTCACTTGTTCGCTGCTTATGTGAAGTGCTGGTCAATTGTGCGCGTAAAAGGGTTGAATATACGCGTAGTCGGACTGATAGGCTTCGTCAGTCATTGCAAAGAATCTCGTCTCCGATCCTCTTCCTCACAATAAACAATCTGATGCGCTTTAGGGTACCCCGATGCGCTAAAAGTCATAGCTTTAAAGGTTGCCAAATTGCGGGATAATACGGACATTGCAGATAGCCTAGTGTGTTTGATCGGATTGGCTGACTGGTGGACTGAGAATCAGGCTGCAATGGGTCCTCCTCAATGTGTTCTCCATGAAACTTCAGGCTATGGGTCCCAAATCGGTGTGGTGGCACATTTTGACGCGAATTCTTGTCACGCTAGGCAGCTGCGCCTTCTCCTGCATTCGGTGGTCTGGACTTCATCGTGACATCGGGCCCAGGAGGTTGCGGGAAGAGAAAATGTGGTGGATTCTGCGCAAGTCAGCTATCACTAATTCACGCACAAGTAACAGCTTTTACGCCCACCCTGGTGTAAGGCATACGGTTGACGTCGTCGGAAGCTACTTTCCAACTATTGCGAAAAGTGCAGCAAATTTCGCAGGTGGAGAGGTGTGACAGATCCATCTTAAATGAACTACTAAGTGCTGCTTTCACTTTAATTTAAGGTTTCCGAACAGTGCGACACACTTTCCCTACAAATATTTTCATATTCCCAGGAAAATTAATCCTTTGTTCATTAAACATTTCAATGCACACGGGCCTGTTGTGAACTTTTAAAGGATCAATGACAAACTTGTACAGTCAGTGACCTATCTCATGCAGTGGTAGGAAAATATTTTAAATTTATTATAGATTAGAAAAGATAACTTAAGTGGACATGCAATAATTATTATCTTAGAGCATAATGCCAAGAAATTTCAGACACATCTTAAGGCCGGCGTTTGAACGAACGACTTTTCAACCTGAAAAACCTCTATAAAAAATAATAATAACTTAATCAGTGTGCATTTTTCAATATATTTTCGACACCCTTAAAAACCCAAATATATTTCATAGAAGATATGCAAAAATTATTTTTTCCTGTACCATTTTGATAGCAAATCAGGTTTGCAGGTTTCTGACGTTTGGTTTTAAAAAGTTACTGTGAACTTTGTATTACAACATGATGAATGTTCCTCGCTACCTAATAAAATTTCACCCACTGCCCAACGGCTTCGATTACGTCAGACATGTCATCGCACTTATGATACACCAAAAGGCGCAGAAATTTTCATGGTTACGAACCTTATTTACCTCGCTCCCCCCCCCCCCAACTAAAAGGCACAATTACCAGCATAAATATGGTTGTTGTCTACGTTGTCATGGCCGTCTTCACGAAAATCCGCTTAGCTTAGACGAAACGTAATCTGACGGAAAACGGAGGTATAATGAAGAGCGGAGATGGTAAAGAATAGAGGTGAAAACGTGGGCTAAATAGAATTAATATACACAATTTTACAAGCGAGTTTTGAGAAGAGCTATCCATGATCATCCTCCTGAGGGCCAGGGCAATTCGAAACAAGATCAAAGTATCCAGCGTACTGCGCACCACACCAAAAGCAGTAGAAATGCGTCTCACGGAGGTAAAGGGAGAGACGAAGGAGGATCTCATCCGGCTAAAACAAGAGAAGAGAGGTGAAAGTGTTTCAGAGGGATTGTATAAAAGAAAGACATTAAAGCAAACAACATCTCTGACGTCCGGCGATGTACACCTAGTTTTACCTGAAATTTGACATCGAAAGTGTGGTAACTTAACAGTAAAGCAAGGCCAGCTGGCTAAAAAAAATCCTCACAAAAACAGCCTGCCTTTTGGAATAGTGAAATAAAATCGACGTCGTCAGGAAAAGCGGCCGAGCAAAATACAATAAAAAGGAACAATAAAACTGACGACATGGTACACAGTTACAACACAAATATCGGTCATTCGGAGAGCCACCAAGTAAAAAGGCATAAATTCAAATGTTCAGTTAACACCCATCTCTAGCTGCAAGTTTTAGGTGCGCCAACAAGTGACTTTTAAGCATTACTGGTTAATAACAGCCAGTAAGACCGAGATGTCTTCTTCTATGTTTGTCTCCAACCCTGCTTGAAGAGAAGGGTTACTTAGGAAGGTAAAAAATTGGATACCATTATAACCATAGCTGGAAGTCGATTACTGCCAGGAAGAAGGTGCAATGGACTCTATACTCCCCAGTGGGGAGGCGTGGTGGGTGATTCTAAACGTGGTCAGTGACAATTTCAGACAACCTTAACGGGAGAAGTCAATCGACTGACTGAACGATAGATCCGCGGGGATGTTCATATCTTAGGAGGCCTAAAGCCGTTTATATTAGCGTAACAACAAGAGATTAAAGACCCGATTGCATCTTTTTCCTAATTTATGAAATATATGATGAATAAGGAAAATGATAATCGAGTTAGCTTGAAGTCTCAAGTGTTAGAAACCGTCTATATGACTGCAAATTTACTGATGAGGGTAATTATATTAATTTTGCTAGGAGATTAACATGTTCGAAACGTACCTGACGGTATAAGCAAAGGCTATAACAACAGAAATAAGAGCTGATGAAAACAGCACGCATAACCAGTCCAGCGATTAGTTTGGTTGCGTCTAAGACGAGAAGACAGCGTCGTCTCTGTTGCCAACCATATATTTTATGAGTTTTTAGGGGTTAATAACTCATAAATAATGAAACCCAGATAACATTAGAAAGAGATAAAACAACAAAAATCAGTAAGGATAAGGAGCATACGATTAAATCCAGAAGAAAAGAGGAATATACAGAACAGGCAACGAAAGAACGACACATGAATAGAAAAGACGAGGTTGAAGAAATGTAAGAAGTGAATGCGGCAAAAATAATTGCAAACGAGGTAGATAGAAACTTTAAAAGAGGATTCTAGCGAACAGTCAAGGATTATACGGCAACGAAAAAACAAATCCATACCTGTTTTTCAACTGGGCCATACTGAGCAGCATCGATATCATACAATTCATCATCAGAGGAATTGGATGGAGCCTCCGGTGATTCATATCCATAAGATGAGTTTAGGGTTTCTTCCTGGTTCAAGTGCTCAGGTGATGCCGATCGGAGACGTTTATGCTGACGTTTTGGTCGGTTAGGTCGACATACTTCTTTTCTTATGATAGAAGACTGCGCCAGAAGTTGTGCTTTGATATCATCGGGGGGCCAAAAATCGTCCGATGCAGGCTTCTCTCTGTTTTGAGATAAATCTAATTTTTTACATATACCTCTTGCAGCATTTAGCTGGCGTTGTGCTTTCTCCATTTTGAAACGAGCAGCCATTGAGTCGCGGAACTGGTGCTGGAATGCTTCCATTTTATCTTGCCGTTGCTCTTTCAGTTTAATCCGTTTTTGACGGATATTATGAAGACCTAAACCAGCCCGACCATCCATAATTTCAATCGGAATCGGTTCAGATCGGCCTTCGGCTAAAAATTAAAAGTTCGAAGGAGATGAGGCAGATTAGCTAGGATAAAAAATTTTTGTCAATAACCGCTTAGAACACTCATATAATAGCATTAAAATAGAAAGCTAGTGGTAACTAACCATGCTTTCCTAAGCCACCACTGGGGTTGAATCCCATTTTCATCATAAGCTTGAAGCCAACGTTTTCCTCCCCAATTTTGTATTCAGGCCTTTATCACGTGAAAGTTTCATCTGTTTCTCGCGCGAGATTGCTTTAGACGAATGCGCTCGGTCTTGAGCAACCCTCTGTTTTTGTATGCTCCGGACATTTACAAGTCCTTGTTTAGGTTGAGTTCTAGGAAAAAACTCAAACATAGACGAAAAAACTACGGTGGATTGAGAAATTTGTCCGACATATAGTCTTCATCACTGTTACTATCTTCACACATAAGGTATAGCCACACCTGCGGCAGGCGGCGAAAAAGTAAAAACCTACAAAAATATAAAGAGTATATTGAACATTGGTAAAATGATAAATGCAAGCATACTTAGTGAAGAAAAGACATCACGAAGGGACCGCAGGAAGTTTGAAAGAAAAAAACTGGCAAAAAAACATATTGAAAAAGGGGTACGGATAAAAAAGCACTGAGAAAATAAACGCATCTGTTACGCATGCGGGAGCGAAAAATAAATAAGTCTAGCCAAACGATAGGAAAATGTTTGAGGTATGGGCGCCTGAACCCTGTTCGAACCAGTAACCGTGGCAAATCAGTCGAAGCATTGCCTTTTGTCTCAGTCGTAAGCAATTCTTCGCACCGTTGTCTGAGAGAGCGGGACTGGGGTTGCAAAGGACAGAATGTGTAAGCGAGCTCAGAAATAAATAGAGTGATAGTAGTAGGCTACCGGCGGTATTTCAATGTCTTAAGACATTTTAGAACATGCAGATTCAGTTGTAATGAAATCCCGTGTGTTTTCTTACATTTTCGGCCATGCGAAAGTAGGTCAGTGACCATTCCTAAAGACTCATTAGTCTCACAAAAATCAGCCGAAAGCGGTCCTGAATAGGAATGACGTAATAACAGCAAGTGAATTTACGAGGTCGGACGAAGAAACTCAAAAGACGGTGAAAAAAAATAAAGCATAATAGTGATGAACTAGGAAACAGTCTTGCAGCTAGCTTTCACATTAGGGCAAGGTTCCCTCAATGAGTGGGCGGTACCGGGTATTCTGTGATATGCCGAACTGTTAGAGACAGCTACGAGAGCGAGCTAAGAGAATACTTCGTGGAAGATGGTCAGTCACATACCCACAGGGATAACTAAAACCTTACCCTCCCAAAGGAAAACTGGCAGACTTTGCTCTTAAACGACGGCACGGACCATTCAAGCATCATTACTAGATATAACGCAATTAAGTAATACAAATCAGAACTCAACTCCAAGTAGTAATTGGAAAAAAATAGTAACAAAAAGGCACGACGCCAGATTGAATGCAGAAACACTATTTATACGTAGTCACAGAACACGACCTTAAACTTTTCTACGAATACGCTAGCTATCAGCAGATTAATAGGCATCGAAAACTTTTCATATATATTGTTTCATAACCTTCCCGGCCTGCAATTGACTGTATTGGCATGCATGCCTTCGCCTTTATCACATACCTGTATTTAACAAAATGTGAAAATATACAGCATAAAAGTGGTGAACACCAATTGATTGAAAAGATCGATTTTCAGCGCAGTAAAAGTACACTAACGTCGACGTTTCTATTAATGCCATTATTTTCCGATATAAATTTACTTATTAAACGACTTGCAGGCATCCACTTAGTCACTTATAGACAGAAGGTGGGAAAAAATTGAAAATATTGCATTAAATCTATGTAAATAACACTTAGATGAATGGGTAAATGACAAATACTCTGAAGGATTCCTAATGAAGACACAAAAAGACTATCACTGTTAGCACTTGTTCTTATTAGCCCTCTCTAGCCCTTGTGGCTGTATCTCTGTATACAAATAAACAACGCGAAGGTAAGGCCATCTCTCAGAGGACTGTTTACGCCTATGACATTTCATAATCTTACTAGAGCACATCTGGGGTGACACTGCTCACCCCTAATATGTCTATCATTCTGGCTTTTAAATTGTCTTGCTTACTTGTCCAATTTATTGCTGACGGCCTTTTATGGCGCTGGTAGATCGATCATACGGTTGATCGAATTGGCATCAGATTATCAAACTTCGCTTATATTCCTCACCATTTTACTTTCGGCTTGGCTGAAAGGTTGCGTTCTGCTGGAGCCCAATTGGGCATCAATTTTGACGTTGCGTAAGGCGCATGCGATCGCGCGTTATTTGGCTTTTCCGGCCGGAGTGCGCTCATACATGTGTGATGTCAGTCGTTTGTCAGTCATGCCGCAATTATTGGCCGGACATTCTAGACAGTTGAGGTGGGCCATATCTGGTATTTAGGCTGCATCAGCAGACGCCGAAATGTGGCCCCCGACGCATGAATGAGGGGTACGTTAAGGGGCCTTAGCATGCATTCAGTGGACTCGCAGATGTCTTTCATGCAAAACAGTGCACGGAATGTGTCGGCTTTTTGCATATGCTTACCTTTGGTCTTCATGTGCCACCGAGAGCATGCTAATACCGCTCCAAGGCGGCCTTGGTCAAAGACTGGAGGCCACTATCCGGCGCTTCCTAGAGCAGCCCAAGGCAAGGCTTACACCCGAGAACACACCGGGAGTTGTCTATAATGTCCAGCCAATTACTTTGACGACCGAAAACGACTGAAATCCTGCATGAATGAGCACACTCTATCCACAAAAAGATAAGGCGAATGCTCGAATACTGCCCAACACAACATCGAAAATAGTCACAAATTCGTCTTCGGCAGTGCACACGTAGTCAGCAGAAACGAATGCGAAATGGCGATGAAGATAATCAAAACCTGAAAATATGATGCCAATTGTTTAAACCATCAGCTATCCTTTGGACAAGAAAGCAGTAATATAAAAGGACAGAGCGATGGAAATAGAAGAAGTGTACCCTAGTAGGCGTTTAAAAGATCAGATTAGCAAAAAACTTCCCCAGAGGTCCACTTAACTTCGAATTTTCTCTAAACACTGAGGGTTATCTTTTTCGAAGAGTCCTACAGTAGGAGGGACAGCAACCCCCTAGTCGCCCAGTTAAACACGTGTCGCTCTCCCACTAAAACAAAACCCTGACCCAAAGTTGAATTGGCAACCACCGGGGATGTCCGAGAAGCCCTATTTAGGGATAGCACTGCTTGCCTCCTCGCGGAGGAAGGGGCTCAAAAAGGTTCACATAACAAATGCTGGGTCTCATATCTTCTGCAGCTGGCCGTGGTTTGCAGATCGCTAAATACGTGGTCGTTAAAGTCAAACAAACAAAAATACCCCATCTTCATACCCCATGCCATCGGCTCTGGGCTGCTCGGGTGATTCCGCTCGTAGTAGCAGCCTGGAATATTCGTTCCCTTTTAGAAAAGCTGAGGAGCAACCGAGCGGAACGGAGGACGGTGCTATTCGCTGGTTAACTGGCGCACTACAAGGTGGACATTGCTGCTCTCAGTGAGACCCTGTTGCCTGAACATGGTACGCTTGAGGAGGTGGGTGCCGGCTACACCTTCTTCTGCTGCGGCCCGTCAAAGGCAGAGTAACGCGACTCAGGTGTCGCCTTTGCCACCTGGAACGGCATTGTGGGACTTTTGCCCTGTTTGCCGCAGGGTACCAATGATCACCTGAAGAGCCTCCACCTGCCTCTTTGGGGAGAAACTTTCCCCACCATCATCAGCGCCTACGCTCCCCAAATGACGAGCTCTGATGTGACAAATAACAAATTCTAAGAGGACCTGCCCGCCCTGCTGGCGACTGTGCCGAAGGCGGACATTACAATTTTCCTTGGTGACTTAAACGCCGCGTCGGGACAAACCGGCCTCGTGGAGAAGAGTGCTGGGTCCCAATGGTCTCAGTAGCCGTAACGATAACGGCATCGTTCTTCAGCGAGCTTGTGCAGAACACCGTCACCTGCTGACCAACACCTTCATCCGCCTCCTGATTCGGCGAAAGGCGACCTGGGTACACCCCTGGTCGAGACACTGGCAGTTGCTGGACTATGTTCTCGTCCGAAGGCGAGATAAACCGGACGTGCTGGGGGTAAAGGCGATCCCCAATGTCAACAGATGGATGGATCACCGCCTCGTCATCTGTAAGATGAGGCTTCGTCTGCAACCACGAAGACGACCTCAAGGTAAGCGACCACAAGTTAAGTTGAATGCTGTTTTGTTGAATTCGCCTGCTCACCATCTTCATTTCAGCAACGAACTGGCCAACCGACTAACCACACTTACAGTTGCTGATGCGGACATCTCCGTGGAGAACCGCTGGTGTCAGCTAAGGGACACTATCCAATCAACGGCACTGTGTGTCCTCGGTTGCCCACGTAATTCGCACCAGCCAGTCATCATACACTTTGAGAGTAATCGTCCTATCTCTCACAAAAGAAGTTCTGTGTACACTCCTTTATCGAGCAAACACACTGCTCTGATGAAGAAAGTTATTGAGCAGAAATGAAATACATCTTTAACTTGTTCTCCAAAAATTGATACCCGCGTGACTTTGTGCATCGATATCTGAAGTGGCCAGAATCCAAACAGAAAGGTATTTCAAACAACACGGCCACCCAGGCACCCAAAACAATGACCTGGCGAACTCTCCCATGCATTAAAAAAAGGTAACAGAGCTTGTCTAAAGACAGCTTAGAAAACATGAGATACAATTAGCACACCACCCTACATCTACTTTACGCTCACAGCTTGTACACCCTAAGGACAGGGTTAGCTACCTGGATAAAAAAGGTGTTGTCTTCAGAATTCCATGTTCCAGTTGTAATGCCGTTTATTGTGGCCAAACTGGGAAATATGTCTTAACCCGCTTACAGGAACATGAGTTGGTGGATAGAAGACGAGACCATTTATCCCAAGTGGCTATGCATACAGTAGAAACAGGACGTAAATTTGCCTAAGAGAAAACACGGATTGTTGGCATCTGCCCAATCAGAAAAGGCCGTGAATTCTTGGAAGAAATGCACTCAGATGAGGCATGCATCAACCGGCTTATCGATATGGATGCCGCATACAAAATCGTTAAGGAAAAATTCAAACGCACAGAACCAATCACGACGGGATAACAAAACGCACTCAACGCGCATTGGTTCGGATTTCATCCACTTTAGAATCCTTTGTTAAACACGGTTAATTAATTAATTGTTCCTGTATACTGCCCGTAGTCTGACGACGAGCTGGGGGACAAGTCTCGAAAATTTACGCATTTATATATATATATATATATATATATATATATATATATTCTTCTGCGCGCGTGTGAGGAACACCGTCTCCTGCTGACCAACACCTTCTTCCACCTTCCGACGCGGGAGAAGGCCACGTGGATGCACCCTCGGTCGCGGCGCTGGCATCTGCTGGACTATGTTCTCGTCCGGAGGCGAGATCGACAGGACGAGCTGGTAACCAAGGTGATCCGCGATTCCGATGGTTAGACAGATCACTGCCTCGTCATCTCTTAGATGAGGCTCCGACTGCAACCACCGACGAAGGCCCCAAGGTAAGAGGCCGCCATGTAAGTTAAATACTCTTTTATTAAATTTGCCTGCTCACTGTTTTGATTTCAGCAACCAAATAACCGAGAAACTGGAGGATCTGCATGCTTCAGATGATAACGCTACCGTGGAGACACGATGTTGTCAACTGCGAAATGTCATCCAGTTCACACCCCTCGATGTCCTCGGACGCGCATGCCGTTGACACCAGGACTGGTTTGACGACAATGATGCCGACATCAGCAACTTAATCGCGGAGAAGAATGGACTACACAAAGCCTACATGGACCTTCGGACTGACGCCACCAAAGCAGCCTTTTTCAGATGCCGGCGCCTTGTACAACAACGGCTGCAGGAGATGCAGGATGCCTGGATGATCCAAAGGCTGAGGAAATCCAGGGGTATGCGGACCGCAATGAAATGAAAACTTTTTCAAAGCCATCAAGGCCATCTACGGCCCGTGTATCAAGGGGAACGCACCGCTGCTCAGATATGACGGCACAACACTGCTGACAGAGAAATCGTAAATTCCGTAGCACTGGGCCGAGCACTGCAGAAGTGTCCTTAATTGCTCATCAGCCATCTCCGATGCTGCCATTGACCGGCTCCCTCAAGTGGACACGAACAATGACCTGGATCTGCCGCCTTCCCTACCAGAAACCATCCGGGCCATGCAGCAGATTTCCAGCGGTAAAGCACCGGAATCCGACGCGATCCCACCGGAAGTCTACAAGTACGGTGGGCCACGGCTGATGGCAGAACTCACAACACTCTTCCAGCTGATGTGGCGCCAAGGACAAGTTCCTCAGGATTTCAAAGACGCGACTATCGTCCATCTCTACAAATGGAAGGGGAACCGGCAACTCTGTGATAATCACAGAGGCATCTCGTTGCTCAAATCGCCGGGAAGATCTTCGCCCGTATCCTTCTCAATCGTCTTAGCGGTCACCTAGAGCAGGGCTTGCTCCCGGAAAGCCAATGTGGCTTCCGCCGACACCGCGGAACAACCGATTTGATTTTTTCCGCCCGCCAGCTACAAGAGAAGTGTCAGGAGATGCGAACTCACCTATACACAACCTTCGTGGATCTAACGAAAGCCTTTGACACGGTGAATCGTGACGGACTTTGGAAATTCATGCAGAAATTTGGTTGTCCAGAGAGGTTCACGCACATGGTGCGTCAGCTTTATGACGGAATGACGGCGCGCGTCACTGATAACGGGATCGTATCCGAAGCATTCGCAGGGACCAACGGAGTGAAGCTGGGCTGCGTACTGACCCCCACCCTCTTCAGTCTCATGTTCGCTGCTATGCTGATGGACGCCTACCGTGATGAGCAGCCTGGGATCCGCATCGCCTACAGAACTGACGGGCACCTTCTCAACAGTCGGCGTATGCAGGCTCCAACGCGCGTGTCTACGACTACACTCCATGACCTGCTCTTTGTGGACGACTGCGCCCTTAACACCGTGACGGAGGAGGACATGCAAAGGAGCATGGGACCTCTTTGCCGAAGGCTGTGCCGATTTTGGATTAACAATCAGTACAGCCAAAACGGGTGTCATGCACCAGCCGCCACACAGCGCGGAATACAATGCTCCTCGAATTAATGTCAACGGTACTCAACTCAAAAACGTAGAAACATTCGCTTATCTAGGAAGCACGCTGTCACGCACCACGAGAATCGATAACGAGGTTGCCCAACAGATCTCCAAAACTAGTCAGGCCTCCGGCCGGCTGCAGGTTTCCGTGTGGAATCGCCACGGTATTCACCTGAACACCATAATGAAGATGTACAAGGCCGTCGTCTTGACGACACTCTTTTACGGAGCGGAAACCTGAACTGTCTACTCGAACCAAGCCAGGAAGCTTAATCACTTTCATTTCAGCTGCTTTCGCAGAATATTGAAGCTGAGATGGCAAGACAGGATCCCGGACACGGAAGTTCTGGAGCCTACCGGAATCCTCAGCATCCATGCCATGCTGAGGCAAGTGCAACTGCGATGGAGCGGCCACCTGGACGACGAACGACTACCCAAACGAATTTTCTACGGAGATGTCGCTACGGGGTCTTACCGGCAGGGAGGTCAGAAACGACGCTACAAGGACACTTTGAGGAAATCGCTGAAGCAACTGCAAATCAACTCGGTGACCTGGGAGGACCTCGCCCAGGATAGACCGGCATGGAGAAGATCAGTGAAGACTGGTTCAGCAAATCGGATCGCCGCCTCCAAGGCCAAAAGAGCGGCATGAAAGTCACCAGCGCCCCGGACCAACACCATCAATGCCCAGGCCCTGCCAACATGCCTGCGCTGTCAACGCATCTTCCGCGCGCGAATCGGCCTTGTTGGACATCTTCGGACGCAATGCACCAACAATCCGACAATTCCAATTTCTACGTCAAATTCTGCCAACTCTCCTTCTGAATCCCCCACCCTCACTCCTAGCATCAATTCCATTACTCCCACCATCATTGAGACCACATCCATCTACTCATCACCTGTTACCCCCACGACCGCAACCACCACCGCCTTCGCCTTCACTACCACCACCACCACCACCACCACCATCAGCGATGAGGAATCTCTCCTAAGCTGTACTCAATGCGACTGCACATTCACCTAACGCATCGGCCTGGTCGGTCACTTGCGAACACATCGTACAGAGACCGATGAGCCAGTGCCTGGAGCAACATCACACAGAATAGATCGTCGCCTCCACTGCCCTCACTGTCCTCGCGCATTCACTCATTGCATGGGCCTATTCGGCCACATGCGCATCCATGACAGCGGAATTCACCACAATTCTGACAACACCGATACACAATTCACACACTCCGCTCCTGCCATTCTTAGCACCCCTGCCTCTACCGATTTCTCCTACCCACACTGCGCCCGAAACTTCAACTCACGCATCGGCCTGGTCGGGTCACCTGCGAATCCATCACACTAAGGCTGGTGAACCAGTGCATGGGGCACCGACATACAGTCGACGCGCCTTCACGACAACCTCCGGTAAGCCACCAGAGGCTAAGCTACATCAGCTCACACTACCTACACCAATACATCGACAACACCCTCACAATCACCATTTACCAGAGTATATCACGGTCTCCTAGATACCGTGGCTGGGAAGTCTGCCAATCTGACGCTTCCACCAGACCACGCCGTCGGCTCAGTGTATGTGCTGTGTGTGTTGAGTGGCTGACCAGTGGACTGGGAGTCAGACGGTGATGGCTGCTCCATATCCCCTGAGTTTGTGAATCCTGGTGTGTGCGTTATGGGGGCCAGGCTGTGCTGTGGCACGCTAAGATGGGTACGCCAATCCTTCAGCCAATGCGCCCACTCCCACGTCAGGCAACTGACCGGCTCGGACAGTGTCTGATGGTGGGGGTTGGGGAGAGAGTGAGGTCGACGGCTCAGCGCATGTTCCTCACTATAAACAATCTGACGCGCTTGAAACTATCACGGTGCGCTAAAAGCCGTGGCTTGGAAGGTTGCAAACTGACGGGATACCTCGGACCGCGTGGTCAGCCCAATGTGTGTTTTGTGTGGAGAGGCTGACTGGCGGACTGAGAGTTAGGCTGCAATGGCTCATTCTTAATGTGGTCTTTATGGCACTCCCACTCTGTGGGATCCGAGCCAGGTGTGGTGGTACGCCCAGGGGCTGCTCCGGCCGCGCCTGCCACCAGTGACCTCTCTCATCTCCGGTCTTCTTGCCTGTGTCGTGAGACGGGGCTCAGGTGGGGGAGGAGAAGAGTGTGCGGTAACGTTAACCACCACGGTTCGAAGGTTGCCCACTTACAATTACACTCAAACCTCGCAGTTAATCCAATGTGTGTTGTGTGGAGTGGCTGACTGGTGGTCTGAGAGTCAGGCTGCGATGGCTCCTTCTTAACGTGACCTCTGGCTATCTTACACATGTGAGATGTAACCCGTTTAACCCCCTGTTGTGTGAAATCCTGGTGCTTGTTTTTCGGGGGCCAGGTCGTGTACGTAGTACACGAAGACGAGGTCACCAGCAGCTGCGCCCGTTTCCTCATCAGAAAACTGACCAGCTCGGACAGTGGTCTGATTGTGGGGTTAAGGGGAGAGTGAGGTCGAGAGCTCAGCGTATTTTCCTCACTATAAACAATCTGACGCGCTTGAAACTATCACGGTGCGCTAAAAGCCGTGGCTCTGAAGGTTTCCAACTGACGGGATAACTCGGACCGCTTGGTCAGCCCAATGTTTGGTTTGTGTGGAGTGGCTGACTGGCGGACTTAGTGTCAGGTTGCAATTGCTCCTTCTTAATGTGGCCTTTATGGCACTCCCACTCCGTGGTATCCGAGCCAGGTTTGGTGGCACGCCCAGGGGCGGCTCCGGCCGCACCAGCCACCTGCACCCTCTCCCATCTCCGGTCTTCTTGAATCTGTCTTGACACCGGGCTCAGGTGGGGGAGGAGGAGAGAGTGCGGTAGTTGCAGCGCAAGGCTACTATCACTTAAAACTAATTCACGCGCAAGTCACCGTCCCTGCACCACCTGGTGTGGAGCCTACGGTGGACCTCGTCAAAATCGACGGTCGAACTGCCAAATGTCGGAAGTACGGTATAATTTCTTTGCCATATATATATATATATATATATATGTTGATAATGTGGAACCAACAAAGAAAAGGGAGACCGGAATGGCCATTTCTGGCTTATTAGCCGTCATCAGCCAGTCATACCCAATCCCAAGTGTGGAACACCTTACGCAGATCGGTGAGCCACACACTATCATATATATATATATATATATATATATATATATATATATATATATATATATATATGTGCCAACGCCCATTCATTTGGCTTCCAAAACCTTATATATGATAGTGTGCGGCTCCCCGCTGTGCCTCGGTGCAGTCGCATATCATCTTATGGTATCTTTAATGATAAATTGGAAGCGAAAGCCAAGGAAGACTGAAATGGCCATTGCTTGCTTATTAGCGATTATCGGTCGGACTCACCCATTTCCAATTGTGACCGCCTGTGATTCGAGCCCGCGACGTTTTGTCATTTAGTTGAACGCTCTAACAATGAGCCGCAAACTATCATCATGTTCCAGATCGTAACCGACATTAAAATTTGCCTGTGGTTCAATGGTAGAGTGTGTTATGACCCGGCCTTGTAGTTAAATGTCGCACGAAGCGTATGCTTAATCGACAATCGTCTCAAACCCAACGTGGTAGAACAAGAGAACACTATCAGCTAGTGAAAGTGTATTCCAAGTAAAAGTGACACGAAATGCTGCATGTATTTATAGCCTCCCCTACAGCTCTGTTATATTTTGTCCAATAAGCTTCAAGAGGAAGACACATAAGAGCTGAGACAAATTCTCGCTGACATGGATTCAGTTCAGTTCTGTTCCGTTTAATTAAGGAAATATAGGCGAAGCCTTTGAGCTCCCTACTGATGTCAATGACACTGCAAATTAAAAAAGGCTGACATATAATATACGTTGGACAAACGGTTATCTCCCCGTCACACTACAGGGCATCGGACAAACTATTATAAATAATGTTACTCAAATATATGAAGTAGTATTTTATATGACGCTAAAATTGTGGATGGGAATATGTTTCAGGAAATGTGTTAGGTTCGGATGTCGTGGTGGTACTTATGGCTGTACTGGTCAAACTTCCGCTTAAAAGTTTCAACGGATGGGGACATGATTACGTCCGCAGGCAGAGCATTCCAGGCGTTAATCACACTGTTGGAGAAGAAGAACCTTCTTGTGTCGAGTCTTGCACCTGTCACACGTAGTTTAATGGGATGTCCTTGCAAAGTAGTGGTAGTGGCCGGCTCAAAGAAGTCACCAGATGCAAGGCAACAATCCTGACCCCGCAGAATGCGAAAGGCTTGTATTAGGTCACCGCGTAGCTGTCTAACGTCCAGAGAAAACAGAGCAAGATTGGACAATCGTGTCTCGTAAGGCAGGCAGCTTTGACCTTGAACAAGCTTTGTTGCACGTCTATGGACCTTCTCAAGTGTGTTGTGGTCTTTGACAGACCACGGTCTCCAGGCTTGTATGGCAAATTCCAATTTTGGTCGCACGAATATCCCGAAGACCTTATTAAAGCACTCTTTGTCGAACTTTACAAACGCTCGCTTAATTAGATGCAAGCTTGACATGGCAGATTTTGTTACTTTTGAGCAATAACGATGGCTTCAGTGTGGGCGTGATCCATACTTCTAGATATTTCTGAGCCTCTACCTCTGGTAGCGGTGTGCCTCTGGTGCCCGAAGCTGGTTCTACCGAATCGCCGAATATTGCATTTGGTAGCATTGAATGGGAGGAGCCAGTTGTGCGACCATTCCTCGAGTCGATGCAAGTTCGTCTGTAGATTTTCTTCATGAGCTGCGTTGTGGATGACCTTCCAAAGCTTTATATCGTCAGCAAACATGGCGGTGTCACAGTCCAAGCCAGTTACGCAGTCATCAATGTATATAAGGAAGAGGAAAGGGCCAAGGACGGAGCCCCGAGGAACCCCACTCTCAACCGCCACCTCCGCCGATTGTTTATCGCCAAGATGGACAATCTGAGATCGCCCAATCAAGAAGTTTTCGATCCACTTCAAAAGCTCGCCCCTTACTCCAATACGGTGGAGTTTGTATAGGAGACGTTGGTGAGGCACGCTATCAAAGGCCTTCTTGAAGTCTATGTAGACTGCGTGCACTACGTTTCCTTCGTCGACCGCTCGGGTCCATCGTTCCAGACAGTAGAGCAAATTAGTTAAACAGGACCTTCCTCTGCGGAATCCATGCTGCGCGTCAGAGCGAAGATTATGCCGCTCCAGAAACTGCATCAGTTCACGTTTGATGCTTTGCTCCATAATCTTGCAACATATGGACGATTATGCATTTTGACCTGTCCACAGCACCTATATCCAGGGGGTTCGGTTGAATAATTTGCCTGGCTGAGGTTTGGGCTTCCCCAATACTGGCTTTAACGTCTTTGGCTTGGGGAGGTACTACAGCTGTGGGTCCACTTTGTGTAATCCCTTCGGTGGGCAACAGCTCCTCTTTATTTGCCTCTGATGAAGCGCGCGTGGCCTGGAGACTATTTTCGTTAATCGTTATCTGTCGTGTATCGTTAAACTCGTTCATTGGTATATTTTGATCAATTTCATTTTGTACCTTCGATTGCTTTTCTGGCGAGTTTGAAATCATCCCCTTCGGATTTTTGGTACCCGTCCCTGTGGTCTTACCTTTCGCCTTTTTCTTATTCTTCAGTGTTACTGGAGGCTCTGCGTCACTACTCTTGACTGGTATCTTAGATACACCTTTGGAAATATTTGTGGATTTGTTGTGTAGGTTGCCTCGTGCTCTACTCCGTGTTATTCTTTGCGTTGATGCTGGCAATCGATCCTCTGAAACGAGAGTCTGCTGTATGAAATTCTTCATAATCTTGATTTCTTCCTCCAGTTGATTTAGCTTGGAGGCTAGCATTTGACAACTGCCACAATAGTTTTCCTCGTACTTTGGCTGTAACCAATTTATAAGGCTTCTAGAGCGCCCTTTGGAGCCTGCCGTGATGACGCAGTTGGGTAGGCGTTGATCTTGTAGGAGTGGGGTCGCCGGTTCAATCCCGCCCCGAGCAGCATTCTGCACTTCAATTTCAGCCTTCACCATTTTGCACACATATAGTATATCCACAAGAAAAATAAGTTGGATATGAATTTTCATCCTATGTTCGAGGGAAAAGCCTGTTACGTCGTTCTCCTATTAGGTACTGACTTTAAAGGCTGGATATTTTGTCCTAATACAGTGATAGATGAATTCGGAAGAGAGATCTTTATCAAATATGTTCGAAATATGATGCATTCAACGAATAAGTTTAGTAGAGTAACTCAGCCTTTGAAGAAGTTGCTTGTCTCGGTTCTCAAACAGTCGACACGAGGGTGAGCCTACTCGATGGAAGTCCGTGTTCTGCGAAAATCCGTTGAAAAGTTGTGAGGATGAAGTTATCGTTGAGTGGAATCCAGTTTCTGGTACCGGAAAGTTAATCGGATTGATCAGACCTGACGAGAGCTCCGTTGCCACAATCAATGTGGAACATTGTTGAGCATCGTTCGTGGCATGCAGCGTGAGACGTGTGCACAGGTGCATTTGTGTGAGATGATTTATTGTTGGAATGAGCATTCCCAAAACCTTCCTTTAAGTAGGTCAGTACCGCTTCTGACGCGGATTGAACTGCATCGGCCGCGTTGTTTGGCTCACTCAGTTTGTCCGGCGTCTTGGGAGCAGTTTGCATTTTATTTTATTTATTTATTGCCAGTTGACAGGCAAGGTCAAAAAATATATAGAAGGTGCGGAGCCAACAAATGATATTGACGGTTGTACATCTGAATGAGGTGAAACGTTGGGTTCGGAGACCGGGTGATCAGTCGGAATGGCAAAAGTATCCAGCAGGATGTCGAGGAAGAGTAATGAAAATAACTCGGGCTCGGTTGCTTTACGGTAATGCCGCCATTGAATCTGGTTGTCGTGAAGAACCTACGTGTCGTCACCTACGCAGACGCCGAACAACATGCTGCCTCTGTACGCTGCTACGGTTACCTCAATCCAGTTTGGAAAATCAGCTTGATAATCGCAAACGAAAGTGGGCATTCCGATGAGAACCTTGCTGCGAGGGACAGATGAAGTTTTCTGCACGGACGACACATTGGTAGGAACTAGCGTATGGAACTTTGTGCGTAGTTTTCACCCCATCATTTCCTCGGCCGGAGAAACACTACTGGGGACGCTGTGTTCGGATTAGTCCGGCAAGGAAACAGGAATGCCTAGATGATCTCATCCGTGGTCCCCTCCCCACGATCTTTCAAGAGGGCTCTCTTGAATGTGTCGACAAAACGCTCCGCCTGACAGTTAGATTGAGGGTGGTAGGACGAAGAGCCAAAGATGCTGGATTTTGTGCTGGCGGCAGAAATCCTCAAACGCCAACGAGGTAAACTGTGAACTATTTTCCGAAATCAGACCATCCGGTTGGTCGTGTTGGCTGAAAATGCATCATAGGACAGCAGTAGTGGCAGATGTCGTAACCGGATTCAGTGGTGCAATCTCTGGCTCCTTTGAGTAGGCGCCGACCAAAATGAGGTTTGATACGCCCTCAAGTGGGTCAGCCAAATTACAATGCACACGTGACCAAGGCCTATCCGATGTTTGCCATGGCACTGGGGGTTGACGAGATGGTATCTTGGCAGCTTGTTGACAACGGGGACAGCGTCGAACGAAGTCGTTGATGTCGCTGTCAATACCAGGCCACTAGAAAAAACTGAGATTAATGGAATTCTCTTGACTGATACCAGGATGAGCAGCATGAAACTGGCGTAGGACAACAAGCTGACGTGAAGAACGAATCACCACACGGTCCGCAATCATGATGCAGGAATCAACCACGGATAGTGATGCTTGGTGCAGGAAAAACTGGTGAAGATCGCCAGCAAGAGCAGGGGCTGACCATCTGGTCTGCAAGTAGGTGATAGCTTGATGGAGAATGTGATCCTGTTCGGTAGCGCGCCGGATGTCGGCGGCAGTGACAGGTATGCCTCCTATGGTGTCTGAAAGCCGACGGCGCACATCGTCCTCAATCGATATGGCAGCAATCACGGTGGTGGGAAAGGGCGTCAGCCTGACCAAAGTCAGTAGTTTGTTAGTAGCAAATATCAAAGTCGTAACTGAGGAGAATAGTTCCCCATCATTGAAGTTAGCGGGCTGAATAGACCGGAATGCCCTGCTTCAAACCGAAGATTGGCAGCAACGGTTTATGTTCCGCCAATAACGTAAAATGACGACCATACAGCAGCTTGTGGAACTTATTGACGGCGAAGATGATAGCTAGGGCCCCTTTCTCGATCTGACCATAGTTCTCTTCCCAAGGAAAGCGACCACAAGGTAAGTTAAATACTCTTTTGTTAAATTTGCCTGCTCACTGTTTTGATTTCAGCAACCAAATAACCGAAAAACTGGAGAACCTGCATGCTCCAGATAACCTGAAGTTTTAAATGCACAGGATTCCTGCCGATGTAAAAAATGACTGATTACAGCAACGTAGGTAAATTTAAGTTTGAAAATGGTTCTTTCATGTATATTCCACGGAATTTTTCTTTCAGATTACGGCCAATGTAAAGTATGGCCGTTACCAAACAGTCTAGATTTCGTCTCTATATTACAAAAACGGTTTCACGAAAATTTGTAGTTTCTTCTTCCGTTTATACATTTTTTAAGATGCATTTGACTAAGGCAAGCAGATTATTACTTGATTGCGCCGGCAGAGACGTCACAGGAATAAAATATGTCATAAGCACGCATTTTGACAGGCCGGTCACTGACTAATAAATTTAAATAGAATTGTCAAGTGCAATCGGAAACTTACCATTTTGTGTATATTAAGAGGATTTAAATTTTAATAAATTTCATCATAATTATTTCGGTTGTTTGGGTGTCTTTGCATACATAAGAACATTCAAAAATCAATAGAATAAACTTTTGACTACGTAATATGTCCTTTACTATCAACTGCAATTTTCGCAAGCGGTCAAAAGAAGTGCATTCAAAAACTGGCTTACTCTCGAATCTAAGATATTCTGTGGTTATGCCGCAATCCCGAATTGGTAACCTTGTCTGTCCAAAACGAATTTCAGAATTTTGGTTAACATTTTATGAGATCGTTCCCTGGCAGCATAATTTTCTACGTCCATTAGTTCTCGGTTTGGTAAAGCAAACCACTGTCGACCACAATCACTGCTAAATTTTACGCTACAAAGAGCCGCAAAATGGCAAAAAGAGGTTTGAAGGCTGAATACATCCCCCTTTCTAAAACAATCGATTTTTCAAAACTATTTTTACTTTATTTTAATGGTCACATAATCTAATTTCCAGTTACCAGTCACACTTTGCATGATTGAGTCAATGTTTGTTTATAGAAAAACACGCAAAAACAAAAGTATTTAACAAGTACGGTTGGAACTGACTTAGCTATCCTAAAATTCGAATTTTGTTCAAATCTGGTCTGTTTTCCTTTCATAAAAAATATTTGAAATTAAATCATCCTTAGTTACAGCTTTCTGCAACCAAAATAAATTGAACCAGCCAAACTAACAACGTCATAATTTTGCTATACTATCTACGCCAACCACGTAATTTGTGGATTACCTTTAATATGCGAAGGCATAATTTTGGTTTAAGCCTGGTTTTGCAAGCTAAATGCCTTGATTGTTCAATCGATATTGATGACGCCCTCCTAAAAAACATGGCACTGAACCACGCATCACTTGGACTCTGCGGCTCCATATTTTCTGAATATCAGAGTTGAAGCTACCAAAACAGGAAAGATTGGAATGGTCAGCCAGCTGTGCCGCGTCATTGTTTAGACTCAGAGTGGCTTGCTTAGAATAGCCAAATAAAGGTAATGGCTGGCGAAGTAAACAAGTAGACAGATATGTATAATGGTGAACCATGGCTCAGGATCAGGTCTTATATGGATTGATATATGAGGGAAACGGTATGTAAGAAACCTAACACCTTTTATTAAATATGGACAGTCGTTTTGTAGGAGAGACCGTTAGAAAAACTCTGTAACTATTCATAATAACTGCTTACCACAAGGTGTTTTATGCCTCAAGTAATGACGGACTTATTTAATGAGGAGTCAAAACGGAGGTCCATGAATGTGACGAATTCGGATTTCAACCGCGAAAAACACTTCTGGGTTGATGGGAGATAAGGTTGTCTTATCAGAAAAAAACGCATTTTTTCTTTGGTTTAGGTAATTTACCGGCGGCTGTGAAGTTGTACCTTTCGTCGCTGTATGCGCTCACAACGAGTCACACGTTAGGTGCATGAAACTAACAGAAAGTTCAGTTGTGGACACTACACGCGTTATAAAAGCTGCACAAAATCTGTGCATCCCATAAGAAAGGTCTCATGTGGGCAGATGTGATGGCACACCTAGACACAGGCTTCTCACAGGACCAGCAACTTGCGCACAATCCCAGCATCCGGTGGCTGAGTGGCTGGTACGGGGAACTGGTGCATGGTAGAGGGACGAAGAATCTGGCTGCAATGACTCCCTCATGAGGTCCTCTCAATAGCACCCCCACACAGACCGGATCCAAGTCATGTGCCAGTCACCGTCCCTGCACCACCCTTTTCCATCCAAGCATGCATCCAGTCGGTCCTGTGAAGGAATGAGTGCAGTCTAGGCACGGTCTGCGATACACTATGCCCGACTGCTCAGTAGCATCTAATCGGACCTTGATCTTCATGACTTCACTGCACATGGTAGGTTTGGGCCCATGTGCCATTCCAAGACCTTGTCCCACAGCAATGCGCTCGGTCGCCTCTGAAACGTCCTTGATAGACGGCAGCGCATGCCATACCATCGGGTCAGGTACTGCTTGAGTCCTCAGGGGGCCTATGGACGCCCTCGCATAGCCATTCCGCATAAACTGATGGTGCAGATGTCGGGCCTCATGTGTCTTTTCTTCCGGGGTACTGCAGTGAGTCTGTATTTGTTTGAACAGTGTTCTCACACAGCTTCGTTTATGAGCCACCGAATGGTGCTTCGAAAATTGAGAACCTGCGTGGTGTTCGTCGCCTTTCCATAGACCATTGTTTCTTATTCGCCGTAGTTAGTGCACCTGACGAGGACATAAAGGAAGGGTAGCTGCTGCTATTATTCTTCTTTCCTCGTGAATTTTTTTATCTCTGAAGATCAACTTTATGGCGATCAGGGAAAATTCTGCAGCATGTCCCTTCTGACGATAACAAATGTGCCTTCCACGTAACGGCGCCTAAAGATCGGTGGCTTTTGGGTTAAGGCAAGCTTTTTCAGCTCTTGTAGGGTAAATATTTCCATAAAACCGGAGACTGGGAACCCATCGGGATTCAGGTTAGGGTGAAGTAGGGCATTCGACAAAATGTGAACTTCCTCATGTGATTTTCAATTTTCAGTGAATTCTGGGTTTTGTCATATGACACCTGACATTTCCTGGGCAAGACTTATTGGGCTTAACTCATTGGGATGGATGTGAATAATGACGTCCCGTCAAAAGAGCCCACGATTTCGTCCGATTGAGTTTTCGGACATTGGACGTTTACAAGGAATTGGCAGGATGAACGGGCTGAGGCAGTCGAATTGTCTGGAGGGAAGCTCAGTTTCAGGTGCATCAAGTTTTGTAAAATAAAAGGTGGGACTGCTTTATAGGGCAACGATAAACCATAGCGCAATATTTGGTTAACGGAATTTTGGCAGATCAGTAAAGCAATCCAGAACAGTATCCGTTGATTCAATTTGGCGCCGTTATTTCTCAGTGACCACATTTTGAAATATGAATCCTCCGACTAATTTATTCACCCGAGCTGCTACTGCTTTGACTTGTGAGGCCTGTGTTGGTCTCTAAATTTCACGGTCATTAAGTAGGACATTGGCTTTCTCAATGTACTCTTCTGGATTCCATACGACTGTTCGTCATCTCTTTTCATAACTTTTGACTCATTATTTGAAACAGACTGGGTTGGTCTGTGTTCCATTGTCGGAGAGATTGTTCCTCGGCACTGGTTGTTTCAACTCTCCAAAGCATAGCTTCTGGGCTGCAATGAAGCCGACAGGGTCAGTATCGGCGATGCTAAATCAAAATTCATACAGCAGCACCCGTAGTTGCTGCTCCGCCCGACTTCTTATGCCGGATGGTTTTACATAAGTCAATTTCTGTTCGAAAATTACTCACAGACAACTAATGCTAGCTTTATTTAACAAAGAATAATTTTGCAGGCTTTTACTATACCTGGGTAGCTTGTTCCACATTGCAATGATATTAACCGTAAAAAACGGAGGATAGCTAGCTGAGCGTGCCAGAGGCCAAAATAAAAAACACTGCGGTGATTGCTTGGCCAAGAGTGGCCAACCTGCTTTTAAGGTTGTATTTGTCACTGTTCATGGCTTTACTGCGTACCCTTGAACCTCGAGCTCGCTCGTCTGTTCTGTTTCTCGTTTGGTAAGAAAATCCTTCTCAGTCTTTCTTGATATTTTTTTTCTTTTTCTTTCATTATTGGGGAACATTGATTATAGTTTCAGTTTGTAAACGTTGCTCTCGCTGTACATTTCCAAAATTATCGTGGTGTTCATAAACCGTCTTTTCTTCATAAACTTAAAAAAAAACAAATTTGCTAAAAACTTGTAGATTTTTTGTAGACAGTCAACTTCTACGGTCTTCCTAACATGACTTTTCATCCGATCTAACTTTACTAACTTCTCTTCGTACTGATCATCTATCACTCGTCCGTGTCTATTTTCACCTTAGAAAACCATTTGATAAGGTGCCAGGTAGGCAACTCATGGTTAAACTGGAAAAAGTCGTTTTATCAACTTCAATACTTCTTACCTATTTCATCGGAATCAAAAGGTCTTAATGGGGTCCTCATTCTCAATCAAGTTCCTCTATTTTGAGCGGTGTCCTCCAAGGTACCTTTCTAGGTCCTCTTTTGTTTCTTATTTACAATACCGATATTTCCTGGAAAGTAAAACACTCTCAGCCTTATATTTATACTGATGGTCTTAAATTCGTGAATTATTTCGCTAAATCAGATTTCCGAAGATACTAAGAACAAATTCATGCAGACTTTCTCGTCCATTCCATGTGAAGCTCAAAGTGACTAACGGAATGCTTAACACTAATAGAAGCCAACAGGTGATTTCCATGAAGCAGTTCAGTAGAAGAAGATGCGATCGATGGAACAAGAAATTTTTCGGCCTGATAGCTCGGATTCCCACTTTAATCTATCATCAGAGACAGTTGTCGGACAGTTGAGGACATTCAGGAGGGTCAGCTTGTTGTTTTCTTCCTCCTGTATCGTAACTTGAACAACAGAACATACCTGTTCCTTAGCTAGATCGGTGAACACCTCACTATCATAATTCATATTCCCGATCATAAACCGACAAAACAACGGGCCCAGCTGTTTTCTTCCTCCTCCATCGTAAATTGATTGTCCGGGAAGACGGTGTTGAGACGTTCTTTTAATGTTGCCACCTGATTCCATTTGAGGACGACGAAGATATTATCCACATACCGAGCCCAGAATTTCGGCCTGTCGTGTCGGACGACCGGCAATACCAACCGGTGCAAGACCGCCTCGGTTGATTCCTGAAATCAGCACACCAATGGGTTCACCAATTTCAGGACTCATAGCCGAGGCAGTCTTGCAACTGTTGGATTCACTGTTCTTCCAACACCACACACGGAAATTCTGGGCTCAGCATTTGGATAATATCTTTGTCGTTATCAAACGGGATCAGGGGCCGACATTCAAAGAACGTCTCAACGACGTCTTCCCGGATATTCAGTTTACGATGGATGAAAAAGAGAACAGCCAGCTGGAAATCAGCGCAGGACGCTGGTACCATTTTGAAGGAAGTTCAAAATGATCAATATTTTGAGACGCATTCAAGGACAATTCTTCGCGGTGAATGGAGGGCCTTTTTTGCTGAAATTTTTGGAATTTTACTTTCAAAATAAAGCGCAGCTCTCTCTCTCTTCCTTGATGTCCTTGTGGATGCCAGAAAAACACATAGTGTTAAGGAAAGCAACAAAAACGAACCAAGTACAGAACTTCGACAGCAGTAAACTGAATGTCCGAGAAGACGTCGTTGATACGTTATTTGAATGTTGGCACTGGATCCCGTTTGATGACAACAAAGATATTATCCACAAGCAAGCCCAGAATTTCGGTCTGTGGTGTTGGAAGAATAACGAATCCGACCGTTGCAAGACTGCCTCGGCTATGAGTCCTGAAACTGGCGAACACATTGACGTGCCGATTTCCGGACTCAGCCGAAGCGTTGGTCTTCTGCCTAAATATTTGTATACATTCTATGGCGAAGGTTCGACTCCAGACCGTTTCCTCGATTTTTTCCCCGCAGATGAATCGTGAGAGTGTTTTTCCCATGCGTCTTAGAATTCTATGGAAATGCATTTACTTTATAACTGTTCTAAAAATAACACCTGAGTGGATAATTACATTCAGCCGTCAGTTTTTTAAGCAGCATGCAACTACTCAATATTTTTTGTAACTTTACCTTCCACGATTGAGAGCAGTTTCAAGCAGCATACCGCTTGCGTGAATTTGGAAGCTGGGGAATGTTGAAGCTTGTACTTCTACTAGGACTAAACTCTGGGACATGAAAGAATCCGCTGATAAGGTATATTTGGGTAGCCACAGAATCATCAAGTCCAAGTAAATAACTTCCTAATTTATAGAATGTACAATCCACTCCAGAGTTATTCCAAACACACGTCTCTTCTACACTAAGCTAGAGACTAAATCTTTGCTAATTTAAAGGAGTTGCAATCCAAAACCAGTTCAAAATTTAAGATCTATCAGACAACTGAGTTATCGGGACAATCTGGCAGTATCCGATTCAAGACCGCTATAATGGCCAAAATACAAATTGCAGAAGCTTAAGAGAATCCCGCAAGCACCATTTAATAACATCTTAGCAAATTGAATCTTATGCATGTGATTGAGGAACCTTCATACATACAGAGGGTAGAAATAAATAAATTGTTACATTCGACACCCCATAAGAGTACATCCGTGGTAAATAAAACCATACATTTTAGAATGAATTTTAGAACGAGTAAACACAAACTTTACATCGCTCCGTGTGTTTTTATAAAATAAACAATCTGAGATAAAATCAGTTGGCAAACAGTAGAAAATCTTCAAATTTGGTTAAAAAAATTCAAAACGGATGTAATTTGATAAGCACTCAAGGAGAAAAAAACTGTTACTGCTTGTACCTAAATATGCGGGTTGGACAAGACCACCGTGCAGATGGGAGTATAAAGGTGGCACGAAAGGTTCCCCGTCAAGGTAAAAATTCGTCAACCGCATGAGGTTATTCTCTGCTGGTGTGGTTATAACGTTTTAAGAGTGCCAGCAGAAAAAAACCATCAGGGAATTGCGATAGGAGGAAACAACCGCGATCGATCACAGTCCGCTTAGAATTGAAGCGAGAGGGGTAACCTAAAAGCCGGAAGAACAATAAAAGCACACGGAGATGGGACTATGATTTCCCAATCCACTGGGGTAAGAGCATCAATACTTCGAAGATTTCGTCTGTATTGAATGCGAAACAGAAAATGGGGGCCAGCAGTGCGTCTGCATTTACATAAAAATTTAAGTTTCGCTAGTTAACCTCTTTCAGTTTGAAAAATACTTCATTCAGAAAGGGGAGAAGATACTTCAAATACAAAATCTTTTAACGTTTGCGATTGTACTGCGCTCACATGTACACATTAGACCAAACAAAGGACAGTAATATTCGAAGATGGAAAGACCAACCATGTGATAATGTCTTCCCTTTATTTCCGAAAAGAAAATAGAAGTGATGTGAAACCATCTATTTGCATACCATTTGCAGAAATACCATCTGCATTAAAGGATGAGGATGAAGATGAAGCGAGCTTCCTTGTATAACTTAGACTTAAGTCCTTGATGGTGGAGCATACTGAGATTTTTCTCTCACTAAAATGAATTTCTTGTTCTGCGATCGGATCACATTCATATCAACCTCCTCCAAGATCACATATTTTCTCATGCATCATACTCTGAAGTAACTAACCAAGTATATATAATTTAACATGAGAGCAGCTTAAGCTGCTTTAATTCGTTTTACTTGTCTGATATGACCGTAAATAATCCGAATTTATCCGTGTTACTTGATGCCTTATAAATTTCAGCTATTTCAGCGGTCTTCCTAGGCAGTGATCTATCGTTGAATGGTTAAATTTTTTTATTACAAATCTGAGTTTTTTGCTTCAATGGAAGCTGTTTCGGAAGTGTAAGTTTTGACTAATTAAGGGTACATTTAGCCCTTTACTTACATTATGTTCGGCTTCTGTAAACGTCTTGATTCTTTTGGGCTTTATGCGCGTTTGAAAACCTTTGGAGTTTAACGCTTAAGTATTTTTCAGGACCACTCGAAACTGGGAAAAAAGCCATAGACTCCCAGTTCTCGTTTACTTGATTAAGTGCTCATTAATGAACACTATTGATCATTAGTGCAATTAGCCTGTGAATTTAGCCTCTATTGTCATCATTACATAAATTTGGTTCGATTTGGGGAATTTTGATTTATGTTGCGCAGTACCTTACGGCTATAAAATCTTCGCATATATGCGACTTCGCGAACCTCAGTTTAAGCACACTTAATAATTTTTTCCTAGTATATATATCGGATTCTGAACTGGAATATGGCCCTAATTCTATCTTTTTAACAAACTCCAGCTTTTATTCTCTAATTTATTTCCTCGTCTTCTTATCTAGCTCATCTAATAACACCTTAACCGGTGTTCGCTCGCAAGATGTATCTGCCGCCCAATTAGAAGACAGTTCTCCCCTACAATTGATGTTTTCCCGCCTCGTTGCTCAGGACGGTCCGCACTTCCGTCACCAGACCCGTGACGAGCCACCTTTAACCGACGAAGAGAAGATTAAAATTGTATCAGATCTCTTCCTGAAAAATCCTGGCCAGTTCTTGGCACGTTATAGTTCTTTTCTCGTTTGGCCCGATGACGCGGGATGCTTTGACCAGCACTTGGATGACTTTACCGTACAGTTTTATCTTAGAAAAGCTGGCGTGAAATTTTGTGCTGCTGATAATTTACCCGCCAAACCGGTAATTGCACCAGATGACAACGCTCTTGGCAAGAAGCGCTGCCGAATAAAAAATCGCCGTTATAAAGTGAGTCTGTGTTCCATTTTCTCGGTTTCACAGTATTATATTTGAATTCTTTTCGCCTTCAGCTTCGCATTTTAAACAAAGCACCCCGAAAGGGATGTAAACTATCCATCCCGAACCGAACTGCAGTATACCTCCGTGTTAAGCTTACAGTCTACTTGGGTTAAGCGTTGAGTTTTGTAGGTTGTTAATCGCGAGTACACTCTATTTTGTTTTTCGCACTGGCTCATCCAATTGCTGTACAAATGCAGTTTGGATGTCAAAATGGAAGAGAAAGCGCATAAACTTCGCACCGCACATAAAAATGCACTGTGGGCGCAAACTATGATGTGATCTAAGGGGCTTTCCGCGTAAATGCTCAAATGGAAGACATGCGTCGCTCTGCGCCTAAGTTAGCTAATTGATATTGCAACCAGATCTGCGACGGGTTGGTCAGTCGAGAACCATAAGTTTTTATCAGGCGGTAGTCGATGTCGAGCACTGACGTTCATTTGGTCATGACCGAAAAGTACGACGAGGTCTGCCAGAGAAAACCGAACTAATTATACTTCCCAAATGGCCGCTTTCACAGATCAGAGTTCGGACTCCAGGATTCCAGATCACTCCGACAAGTCAGGGGATTGTCTACTATTGCTAATGGTATTTCTGGTTTTATCGACGAGAACGTTTTCAAGATGGAGCTCGGACGGTGTTCAATTCCGATGGTCACAAGTCACCTCATTGGGAGCGACCCTCAGTGGCTTCTCGCTACTCATGATGACTGCACTCGAAACTAAGCGAATTTTTACTCGTCCGAGCATGCTGGGTCAACTCACTGCTAGAGTAATTCGGGATTATTCAGTCGACTCAATGTTGCGACTTAACCGTATTACAAAGTATTGCCTTTCATTCTGGAATGGTGATTTCATATAAGTCACCCTCCTTACTACTACCCTGAATTTCTGCTGTCACCCTACGAGCTAATTTCAACTTAATTTGCTATTTGCCTTGCGTGTTACTGCTTGCACAGGCTTTTTGTGACTGGGGAAAGCACAAAGCACCCAGCAGTGAGAAGGCTCATGCCTAACCGAACATATATATTTTAAGTTGGTCTTTTACTTTGCGTTCATTTGAGTGCCTCCATGCTGTCTGATCATGTCGTCAGACATGCCAAGTAAGCCTATCATTCACGTCCCTCCTCTGGATTGTGGGTCGGACGACAAATTGATCCTTTATTCTTTATCCGTCTTCTTTAATGAACCACGTCCAGTGTTCCTCCAAATTCATTCTTTCAACTGCAATAATCTCGTATTGGTGTACATCTCACTTTCGTTATCATCGAGGAAGCTGCTGAACGGGTGGAACCCTGTATTTTGACCATCGATAACAATGAAGTCCACGCGTGTCCCACAGAGTGGGCGCAGTACCGATAACTTGTGCAGTTTCCGCCACTCTCTCTCTCTCGACTTCTTAAACCGTCGGTCTCAGATGGCAAAAGAATGTCTAGGCAACGGAATGTGGGCGCGAGCACAGTTATTGGCAAAATTAAACAGTTGGCCTACGTGTGCCACACACGAAATGGTTCCCAAAACGTGCAACAGGGCAGTCCTGCTCTCCCACGCGTCATAAAGTCCGCTGTAGGAAGGAGCCACTGAAGCCTAACATTCAGTCCTCAAAATAATCCCAGGAGCGCCAAGTTACCTCGTCAGTTTTCAACTTTTTAAGCCACGACTCGGACCACTTTGGGATAGAATTGAGCACTTCTGTTTTATTATGGTGAGGAAGGCGTTGAAGTGCTTTGGGGATGGATTCCCGTGTCGGTTTCACTATCCTTGCCATCTTGTACGCACCAGTCGACTGCTGGAACGGGTGATGAGATTTGGCGTGGTGTAAAGACATGCATTTATAGCGTGAAACACGCATTACGGCATTAGGTACGGACTGGCGTGGACTCTGCATAACCCAATGAGCGCATACATTGAATCAGTCTTACCCTTCTGTTTGTTTCAGCGGATCCACAGCGCAGTCTGTTATATGGGCCACATTTACTTGTGTCTATCCGTACATACTACATCGTGTTATTTTATGCCGCATATTTTGCTTTTCTTTGCAGGCGATGATGCGCATGAAGGCTGAGGCTGACGAGGACCCAACAAATGGTTACTTCTCCCACGAACAGATGCGTGAACGGGATCCGGAGCTGTGGGAGGATATGGTTGGACGCTACGCCTCTGCAGAACAGCGTCGTGCCCTGCTGGGCCATCAGTATGACTCCTTCAGTGGGATGCTGCTTAGTCAGATCTTGGACTCGGAAATGGCTAGACCTCCAGTCTTTGAAACGGACGAGGTAGGCCCTGCCTAACTCTTACGAGTGTGACCACTTGTGTGATCGTAACTCCCTTTTCCTCCAGGAGTCCTCCGAATCCTCGGCAACCGTTGACAGTAGGCGTGTAATATCAAAACCCAAGTACCGACGAACAAAAAGTAATTAATCCAGTTTTTGTTCATTCAAACTTACTCCTTAAGGAGAGGAAGAACGACAGTGCTCCGAAACGGAATTTTCTGAAATTATGCATTCCCGGTTTCTCTCTGGGCTGGATAAAGACTTTGACTATGCGTAAGTTGGCTATCCTCCCTTAGTTCTGTGCCATCTTTAGGGCAGTGGATAACGATGAGAGTTTGGATGATGATCCTGACCTCAATAGAGATGCAGAGGAGAGTTACTTTGATGCGGAAAGCCCAAAATCCATCAGATTGGATGATGGAGATGATGATGAACAGGAGCAGGAGCAGGAGGAGATGCAAAGATGGGAGGCATCTGTATCGGGTTCATGACGTGATAAAGAATTTAAGTCTGCTATTTTTGATAAACAGTTCTGATGCCCATGTTCTCACACCTTTTGGCTGTAGTTCACATCTACTGGGTATGTACAGGCTGCACTCTGTGACCTTTCGGAAACTCTTCTATTTGTTGATAGTATGCCGTTCTTAACGCCGTTAAAGCCGATTCGGAAAATTTTCGATGACATTAATGTCTCTGGATGCCGATCTTCGCCTCAACATAAGCGAAACTCATTTTGGTCACTACTCGTGATGTTTTGTACTAGTATAGGCTCTGGTGCGACAGTTTTAAAACTTCATCTCAAAATTACAGTTTCATTTCCGTTAGTTTTATTTCAAATTTGCTTTATGGCGTATGGTAAAATTGGAAAACTGGTATGGGAACACAGGTGTACTTTATTTTCTTGTTAGATTAGTGTTAGTACGTGACGAATTCCATTCTCAGACTGATAATTTCATTCTATGCATGATACTCACTGACTGTTTCAGATCGGTGCATCAATTATGCTACCTCGTCCATCGTACAAAGAAAAGTCATTAATAGCAAACTATTGGGTAACAGTGTCTAATGGGGTGTGTCCAGTTTTGAAATGACTGTGAGAACAGGTGGGGAGAGTTTCTTCGTAGCAGCTAAAGGCATGATCAGCAATTGCGATCGCCATGTTAGGTTTAAGAGGGAAGAGACGATAGACGCCAGTATTGGGATAATTATATTCTACACAGAAAAGGTGAAGAATATTCGAAGGTCCTCCTTCAAACCAGGTACAAAGTTTGTCTGGCAGAGTTAACTCCAAGTTTAAATATCTGTTTTTGAGTAAGTAAAGAAGTTTAATAAATGGGGAGTGTTATGAGCGAACACCGGCCAGGCGCTAGGGCGTGTCCGGCACCCACAGAGACAGGTAAACGAGTGTGTTTAGGGAAGGCATGCCCGCGTCAGCATTTAATTTGATTGACCGCTTGTTATCGCTGTCTGGCTGGACGCTACAGGTTAGCAGTAACTCAGTGTGCGGTCACATTGGGATAGGTGGACCATCTAGTAATTGTTAGCATCCTACTCCTGGGTTCTATCCATGGTATGGTAGTTTGTATTGCAGCGGATTTTGGCTGTCATTCAAGATTAATCCAGGTCTTAAATGCACCCGAGAAGGGGCCGGGCGTTCGTAGGCTTTTTCCTTTTGGCACCTGTATTCATTTTGTTTCGAAAGTCCGAGCCCATTTTTTACAGTAAACCATCACACTTAAAGACCATAACCAAGAGTCTTTTTAGCTTCAGGGCATTTTGGTGCCAAATGGGGTTATTCTTGTCTTGCCTTGACAGCGTAAGTCATGGGAGACTCCAGCCACAACTTCCTTCAGGCCCCGTGCTAAATAGTTAGAGCTAAAGTTGGACGCAAAGTGTGAGGGTATTGTATTCCATGTAGAAAGCTGGCATCTGGACGCATCCCCTTGTCCAGCTCCGCGACGAGTGCTCCGAGTATTAGTGGGGAATGAGTCACCTCGCCTTGAGTGAGCCTACGTCTGAGTCGGCGCTGAAGTTGATTGGCCGGTTTGGATGCCTGTGATTGGCCGAGAACCAGACCTTCATCGGTACGCTTGGGAAATTACGTACGTGAGGCGCAGCGTTGAAACAGGTGCTCGAAATTGGCCCACTACACTCCTGCGAACACCCCTTAAAATATCATAATTAACAGGGCATCTTGGAATACCCCAGTGTGATAATCATCTAAATCCCATGGCTTCATCGAAGTTGAGGTTTTAGCCCTGAACAGCTATCAGGCATTCGCAATCTGCACAGCAAATTTGCCCGGGAGCCATCTTCGTATTCACAGGAGACAATTGAAAGAACAGTGTCGGAATTTATTTGCTTGGCACTGGCGTACCCTGCAGAGATCGGTGCCTTCTAGAAGCGTGGAGGACACTATGAGTCGTGGTTATGATACTAAGGATGTAGTAGTAGGCTCATAATGAGGATTTTAGACTCCCTAGATTGCGCCATCTGGGCAACAGCATTTGTCCGCTGTGGGGATGTGGTGACTGTTGAAATTTACCTTCTGAAATTTCCGCCGGTTTATTTACTTATACTCGTCAGTGTTCATTTCAATTTTTCGGTAAGTGAAACAAGTAGGATGCCTGCTTCACTGCAAGTCTGCTTCTGTTTATATCCTGAACAGACAGCCGTAGTCGGAAGGTCGGCGTGAATCGAATACTTAGTGCCTTCCCGTAAGTTCCGTTGTGAATGCGTTCACTCCGCAAAGCATGCGCTGGTGTGGCGAGCATAAAACGCTGCCTCGCTCCCTTTTTCATCTAAGGACGGTCATCTAAAGGCATTTTGTCGTGTATAATACGAGTTACTTCTACGGCAGACTGTTAAAACTAATAGTGAAAATTAATATTTGACAGGCCTTAATTGTACATAAATATGCTCAGTATAACTTCGGGGTTTAGGTGAATGAAAGGGCATCCTATAGACAAAGGGCTCTCGAGTTTACCACTCCACCGATTCATTACGATGATGGAGTTGCGCTCACTGATCAAGTTATGGAACATAATTGTCCCGTTGGGCCTTGGGGCTCAATCTAGAGCCATCGCAGGCAGTTTCATAGCGTAACAAGAATGTTCCGTAACTTGATCGGTGAGCGCAATTTCATCATTAATATTCCCAAACACAACGAGCCCGTGGCTCGTTTGTAGAGAGTTCGACTCAATGATCAAAGGTCGCGGGTTCGAATTCCAGGTGATCCACACTTGGGATTGGGTGTGACTGGCTGATGACGGTTAATAAGCCAGAAATGGCCATTTCGGTCTCCTTTGTCTTTGTCGGTACTTCATCATACGATTCATTACGATTCTATGAATAGAAGGTTAATGCCAGCGAAGGAAGTCTTTTATTGTGAAAATGATTGTATCCTAAGCAAATGATTTCGCTATGATTCAGTCATGCATAATTATTTTTTGCCATCATACTTCGTCTGTATCCCTCACAGTTGACAGTAAATTTTTCCAGGGGCATGAAGGTTAACATTCACTTCTTGGTTCGTCTGATTTGACAATAGTCCACTGTTGTTATCCAAGAATTTAGCGTGTCCACCATTGGTCTGCGGAATGTCGGATAAAAATTTCACAATGTGGTTAGTATCGAATTGTTTGGTTTTTCCAGGGTTTGTGAACCTGATTGTTTGGCTTGCCCTATTGGACGTGTTAGAGCTTGTTATGAAATTGTCGCATGCTTCACCTACAAATTAGTCTCTTTTAGCAGATATTCCGTTTCTAAACTTGGATTTACCATGAACTGTTGGGTTGTCTTAGGACTTGCTAATATGTCACCGGTGTAGTGATTAGCGTCAAAAAAGAGACTATGCTTTCCGCTCAGCTGAAAATTTTTTGTTTAGTACGCGTTGTTCGGTGGCGTTGTTGATTCAAAGTTGAACTGCGACCAATCATGTGTACGAAAAGTTAGGGACGCTGGCCTTGTGGTCCGTTCGCCACTGTGCTCATGGTCAACCTCAGCTGGCCTGATCATATGTTGTCAATAGTACACGTGGGGAAGCTCTTTTGTCGCCCTGTCTCACGGGCATAAATTCGAGGCACTATTTAAACGGAAATAGTTGGTTAAGTTTGTCAACTGACTGGATAATCTAGTCCTCGGACTAAGATCTAGGTTGGAATGAATTCTTGTCAACGCCGTGTTATAGCAAACCTCACAGAGATCCGACGGAGCTAATTCGGATTTGGGAGGAGGGACCAGCGTGCAGCCATAGGGAAAAGACCTGGTCTGTCAGAAAATTTAATCCTTTCTTACTTTTGGTTCGTGTTACAGCAGTCTCGCCTGAACTACAGTTCGGCTTCCACGAAAGTCATCATTGCCCCTCCCATATGCCCTTGTAGTTTGCTTTGTATACAGTAGAGGAACCAAAGACAACTTCGTTGGCAGGTGGCAGCGCAAATATAAACAGCAGATCACTTTCCAGAAGACATTCCACAGTTCGACTGTCGTCGGTGAGGCACACCGTGCGTCCACGGCAGGGTGGACCCAGGGACGGTACCTTGCGCTTGAGATAGTTTATAGTGCTAGCAGACATGGATTTCATCTACCACACTCTCCTACTTTGCTACCTGATCCCAGTGTCGAGTGTGTCAGGAAAACCGGAGGCGAGAGCAGGTGCAGGTGGCTAGCGTGGCGTAAATCTACACTTAGGCGTACTCATTCCCTGTTTTACATACATTGGACCAGTATTTCACTTAGGAAGAAGGGGCCGTGTTGGATCCCAACTGCGTGGGAGTGGCATAATAAACACATAAAGAGCGAGCCATTAAAGCCCGACTCTGTCCTGGCAACCTGTCAAGCCACGCCTGTTAACGCACCGTGATAGCTACAAACACTTCAGATGGTTTAGTGAACAATATACCCTGAGAGTGGACGTCACGCTCACTCACTCCCTCTCTTTTCACTTCAAGACACCCGTCCACTGTCTGCGCCGGTCAGTTGTCTGATTAGCGGATTGGGTGCAAGTAGCTGACAGAGCTAAACAGGTCGTCTGCGCATGCCACATGCACGACTTAGTCCCTCCACACACAACAAATCACGATTTCACTTAAAGTTGGTAAGTGGCTCGGATCTCACATGTGAGTGTCATAAAACCGAGGTGCTTAGGGTTAACGGCCAAACTTCTTGACCCGCCATAAACCAGCACAGTGGCGTCGAATTTCAAACAACCAATTGGATATTATATCAAAAAACGTTCTGCAGTAAAATAACGCCGAAAAACTCAGAAGCTGCTTCAACGGACACAGTTAAGCGAGTGACACACGGGAATAGAAACCCTACCAGTAATGCAGGTGGCCGGGTACCAAATTCCAAGAGGAATCGATATTTCTGAGTTATGTCCCTATTCCATAAACTGACCCTTAACTTGACACTAATCCTAAGCCCACTCTTAAGGGAAGAAGAGCTGTTCACCGGGAGAGGTTTATAAGGTTCAGTTCAGTTTCATTTTTATGAAGGGAAAGATAAGCCAACGCCTTTGAGCTCCCTATTGGTTACACAGTGGCTAAGAAAACATCGATAAAAAAGGAAAATTTAAAAGACGTTGTTTGTATAATGACATGGGAAAAGCATGCAGCCGTAGACTTTTCGACAAAATACACTTAAAAGACTACGCAATTATGGTGTGACGTTTCGTTTATTAGATTCGTCTTTCCATTTTCAGAAACTGGGGAGTCAGACACCCAATAAACCTCTTCCGGCGAATTCCTCCTCTTCCACTGGGATAACACCTGGGACACAGGCCCCCAAACTATAACTTAATTGCAAATATACTCTTCACTTTAACCCCATCTCTAACCCTAGCCATAAAACTAACCCAAACTCAAGGGGAACTTAACCGAATATCGCCTACTTAAACAAATATAGCAGCGAGTCTTGCATCTTCAGCCAACCCCGACTACATACCATATCTTTATCACTCATGCCGTTCTGTTCGCGTCAAGCTGCCTGTAAATTAGTCGCTGGGATCACGTCAACTTTGATTCTGTCGTGGGGAGAACCCGAAGCCAATCGGCGCTGAGTCCTCCAATGATTGGCTACAGTTGAAAAAGCCACAATGAACACTGTGGCCCAGAAGCTTCAACGGCCACCACAAAAACACGCTTGAAGGTACGACTTGCTAACACTGCTCGCTCAGCAGTCCGTACGTTCTCTAGCCTCAGTAAGGCTTGTCCAATAAGACTATCTTTCCTGACCTGTGATTATGGAACCGTAGTGTTGTCGACAGTAAAATAAAAAATTTCATGCTTTCTATACAACTTTAAAGCTTCTTACCCTGTGATGCCCGGACAGTTCCTGATGCCCAGATAGCGCAAATTAGGGCAGCCCTTTTGCAAGGCTTTAAACGCAGATATTCTGTTGAACAAAGGTAAAAAATATAAACATATTTAAAAGATTGCCGATAAATCAACAATACACTCGTAGGACTGGTTCTTGTGCTTCAGATACGTTATAAATCCTATACTTATAAAACGAATCTTAAAGTAAATTTGTTAAGATTGCGCGAACACCAGGTAGCTACCTTCCTGGTAATAGGACAGTTCGACCGTTATTACCGACGAGATCCACAAGAGGGTGGGCGTGTGATCTAGTAGGCTTGCTTTGCATGCACCCTATTCCTCCCTCACCCATGTGAGCCAGAGGATCGGTGGCGGGATCGGTTGCAGTGGCTAACAGCCCCTGTACGCGTGCCGCACGCGTCTAGCCCGTGCACGATGACCTAGAATGTCACAAAAACAGTAAGTGGCACCTCGGATCGCAACTGATTGGGAGTGTCATAGAGGCCGTAGTCAGAAGGATTCAGTGCAGCTACTTGCATCTCCAACGCCTTAGAGTGTCATATGGAGAAGGAGACAAAGGACATTCCTCCCAACTACCTGAAAGGCGCCTCTTCCGTGTCGGTAATGTTGGTCAGGTTCGTGTGTGGTGTACGTGCAGGTGGGTATATGTCGAATATGCAGAATAATTCCTTTGACCCAACCGCAAAAAGCTCACTTGGATTCGGACTCAAGACAGCAAGAGCAAGGCTTGAGTACAGTCAAGGCCCGAATCAACCGAGCTACGAGGCTCCACTGACAGCCGAATAGTTTGGAGTCGCATGTGGCTAAGTAGGCACATGCGGTAACTGAGTGTGCGTGCGTAACTTGATCAGCTGAGGCGAATAAGACGGCTGTGTGCTAGCGCTCCCTGTGCTTGCTCGACATTCTCAGCTCGATAGATCCACAAGTGACCGACCAGGCTCCCGTAAGTGGGACTTGCGCTGATCAACCAAAAGGAACCTTCTCACTTTTAACGGAAAATATCTAAGACGCATGTACTATCTCGAGAACCACAAAAAAACTGATATCAAAAACATTGGCTTCGCTGGCAACTTCTGCTACCAGGGAGTGCAGCTTAGGGTTCTGCTGACTGAATCTGAAAAAAATTTTGGTTTGCTCATAGATAAATTATGAACTGCTGCTTTGTCACTGAGTCCTTTCTTCCCAGCTGAGCCATTAAGAATCTACATTTAAATATTTTGCGTATATTTAAAACAAAAGTCCGATTATGGACAGGACCTGCACTAAACGCTGGCGGCAGTTTAAATGGAGGCCGTATAAGACATCGCGGGACACATGGCATGGACTGAGGGGTGGCCAATCAGGACAAAAAAAGGTCTTAAGACACACCCGTGACTTTGACCTTTCGCTTATCAGGCGCTAGTACCTATGTCGGAAGTACGGTATAACGTCTTTGCCAAATAAGATTCATACTGCTTGTAGTACTACTTGCTTCTAGAATGGGCATTGCGTGGTTATTCCACAGTGGTTGATTGTCTTCGACCCAAATGTTTATTGATTTTTCGGGTCTCACCCTAAATAGTCAAGCCCGAATCACCTGACTCCATGTTCTGGCAATTTCTGGCTTATTAGCCATCATCAGCCAGTCATACCCAAACCGAAACCTAATAAGCCAGACATGGCCATTCCGGTCTCCTTGTCTTTGTCGGTTCCACCTTATCATCATATGCTAAACTTCGCTATGTGACCGCCTGCGAGGGCCCTAAAGTGAGCTCCAGGGCTCAACGGAACAAAACATGTTCCTTAAGCAGATCGGTGAGCCGCAAATTAGCATATATATATGATGAAAATACATTTTTAAGTAGAGAGTTTGCCGACTTATCGTGGCAGTTACTTACGGGATTTGTGGGCAGCCGGACACGTCTAGTTCACACAAACGTGGACAAGAAGCTGCGATGGCAACGACACTTGATCCTGTTATCTAGATGGATGAACAATGCCCTATCTACATAAAACTGAACTCTTACCTTTCTGCAACCGGTCAGTGAAATTCGCTGTAGCCATCTGTTCTTGCCTACTAAAGTTTGAACTCCACCATCTTTAATGTTCTGCAATTTTTATTCTCAGGTAAAGGAAGGTCTTACCTGACATTTAGAAAGCTTTATCACCTCAAAGCGCTCAGACGTTGAGGATAATTTTCGTAAGCTGCCATCAGAGAATTTTAAACATTCGGAGAAATTGACCGAAGATAATAATGGTAGGGAAGCAACAGCCGTTACAGTCTTAATAAACGAATCAGAAGACGGAGAATGAAACATTAGGGGGCTGTGATATTGTAACTTTGCTTGAATTTCTACCAAGAAAATCTAAGGTAAAGGACAATTAAAAATATGACGTAAACGTTCTTTTACGGCAAAAGGGTGCATGGCGAACGTCCGATCGGTCTAGTTTTTTGAGGGCTTCAAAATCTTATCTTGGGTACAGCTCTGCAGAAAAATTTTCGGGTGGCGATGGTGGTTACCACTTTAGTAAACATGACAGGATTTGCTGTTAGACAATAACAATGGGGGGAAGATATGGTTTATAGAATAAAATGTCAGCATAGAGGGAGCATACATCAATCTGTATAGTCCCAAACCTTCCACTGATTCCTTTGGATTCCGTAAGGTTCGTTTGAAATTAAAATTAATTAAATCAAGACTATTAGCTCGTTGGAATAGTATAAAAGCGCGTTGGATTGTTTATAGCAACGAGCTAAGCTGAATCGGCCTCCGTATTTTTCTTGCCTCTCCTGCGGATTTACACCGAACGAGGATGCAGTTTGAGACGATGTGACGTCGTTTTCAGACGCATGCCACACACATATTCTATTCTGACCGAAGTGAAAACTGCCATACAATGTACACTAATGAGGGACTTGGCCTAGGTCCGCACTAGGACCAAGTTATGTAATTAGTTGGCAATTTTAAAAGCCACGACTTTAGACCGTCGGGTGTGTTAGATCTAGCGTGTTAGGGAATGAGCTGAATTTACAAGAGGAAGTGTGCCTCATTTTTGAAATTAATTTCCCTGGCGTACACTGTTTACTTGTCGGAGCCTATCAGCCAACGGCTGATGAGGTTAGATGCACAGAATGATATTAGGTCCGCTTCCGTCTAAATTGTGTCCCGAGCATCTACGACAGAGTTAAAGGACACATGCAGACACACGTGGTGTCACTCTGATCCGATACAACCTTAACGCACCAAACGCAAAAATTCCCGCACATAGATAGCAGCTAACCCTTAGATGCGGTATAGCATTTCATGTAGGCAAAATCTACAGTTCTACCGTCAGGAGCGCCGATGTTCACTGTGTACCCCCCACAGCATGGCGGGCGCAGGACGGTGAATTGCGCGTTAGTTAGTTTATACTGGTAGCGGACTTACGCCAGACCTGCCGGATTCTCTCCCTCACTCTCCGAGGTCTTGTGGCAGGAAAGACAACCAGAGGTGCATTGTGATTGACAAACCAAAGATTTAATCTACACGTGTCATACATGACCCATACACGCACATGTTCCCGGATTTCACACAAGAAGTAGCGATTCGGATCGTAGTCAGATGAGAGGTTCTTAGAGGCCGCATTAAGAAGCAACCACTACAGCCTTACTCTTCGTCCCAAGTGGACCAATTTACGTTAGCAGCCTTCGAAACTCCGACTTAAGTGCGTCGAAATGGATTCAAAGATATTTTTTATAGTAAAGAATGCGCTGAATTGCTATGGGAATGCATTTCGCAGTGTAAAATTCACCGCTTATTCCTTTTATGCATCCGATGGCTGCCCAATGCGGTCAGTCATCTGATGCTGGGGTAAGGCGCAAGTGGCCGCGCAGCGTGAAGCCCATTTCTTGGTGTGCCACCACAATCCTCCCCAACTCCCAAAATGTCCGACAGTTTTTATGGGATATATGGACTTTGCTCATCCTGGATACTGCGTTTCCTGCTCTAGTATGGTTTAGTGACTCTTCCGTTTTAAGGAACAAAGCCACAACTAATTGTCAGCTCACCCCCACCCACCTGACATTCCTGTTGCTGCGTGTGGGGCATTTCTTTCTGCAAGGCGAGACGTCACACACGATCCATTGTCTTTCCGATAAAGAATTGCTCTCGGCATGTAGTAGAGATTCTATCCAGGATACAATCCAACAGGCAGGTATGGTAGCGAGGGATATCGAGATACATGGATCAAGCCAGCACTTCAGGGGAAGAGGCGATCGCTTGAAGGTGGTGTTTATTGGCCTGACGTTTCGGATTGGTTGATTGGTTCTGCGCTGATTGGTTCGGGAAGAAATCCGAAACGTCAAGTCTATAAACACTATGTTTGAGTGATCGCCTCCTCCTTCTCCTTCTCCTCCTCCTCCCCCTTCTTCTTCTTCTTTTTCTTCTTATTCTTCTTCTGAACCGTTTCCTGGAAGCCGCCTGTTCGCTTTTATCAGCGAGAGAACACTGTTTGTGTCCTAACGACACTTACTGTCATATGATGCATCTTGTCTATAAAATAATATGTGCGTTTTTTTTTCTAGCCCTGAGTCGTGTTTAGAATGGATGTAAAACGCTAGCTTAATCGATCTGCATCTGTGTCGATAGCCTCTACCACGATTTGTTGGCTGGTTTCGTCCTTATATTTGTTTACCATTCGTGGTCCTGCAATTTATTTGGAGTGTGTTTGCTCAGGGCAGTCAATGGATTGGTTTGACCTCATTCCTGGATGATTATTGGGATGATTTCGATAGAATTCCGATCTCCAACATTACCGAACAGAAAATACGTTTACTAAACCGCCACAATTTTTATAGCTATCGAATTCGACGTTTAAAGTTCTGAAAACACGCTTAGCAGTAAAAGATTTTTAATTTATTGCAGGCGATAGGCAGAAGCAAGAAATAATAAAAAAGGACAAAGGCTCAAGCATGCCCACTCGGGCAGGACAACTTCCCATCGATAACCTACCTACTTCCAATCAGGTGAAAAAGTTGGTTTATTACTCTCAAAACTCTATGATCACACTAATTTGTTTCAACCACTGACAAATAACACAACCGCGTCTACATCTAAAGTTATCAATCAGTTGCTTGCCTAAATGGGCTCATGTGCCCTTTTCAAACATAAGCAGACTATGAAGCTTTTGCAGTAGTGTCGGTCATTAAATCCGAGAGCATTGCAAGTTTTGCATCGAAAAAACTCACTGCATCCGCGCATTGAGTTCCCGCAAAATTCATCCAAGTCAACTTATGACACAGACGGATGTTGGAAAGTGAAATGTCAGAGAGTCTGGTGCAGCCGTCCACTCCCAGATAGGCAAGATTGTGTGCTCTGAAGAAACAGGGTGCACAAATTATAGGCTTTACACTAATGGCCTTATTTGCTTAAAGGTACATTAATCCTAACTACTTACTATCGTAAGTCATGTGGTCCAGAAAATTTCCGTTTCTGACGGCGGAAGAGACAAACAGCACTCCAACAGATGTCAAGGTCTTTCGTTGGGTAGAAAACGAGACAACGCCTGACAACCTACTAAGATTATCCACGTCACAAGATGACCCTAACCTCTGACGGTTTATAAGCAAACGCAACAAACACCTGCGTTAATGTTCGGGACTTTTGCTCCAGCGTTTTATAGCAATTTTTGCAGCTATCCTCTGGAAACAGGGTGAAAAGGGCCTTGAAGTTGGCAAAGTAGCTCAGTCTTAGCTACTAATTGCTCTGCAGCATATCGCTCTCAACAAATTTGTTAACTGTTGCAGTTAATTCAAAATAGTTGCGGAGTGTTTTGTCACATGGGTAAATATTGGTATTAAAACAGTGCTTAATAAATTTCAGTAGTAATAGTCTTTTGGCAGTTGACCAAGCTGGATTAACGCGTAGACTAGAGTCCCCGAAAATGAAGCATAGAAATACTGCTTAGGAAAGGTTATTAGTTCTTCTTTTCGCAGATAAAGTATATATTCAAATTTTCAAGGCCTAGAAATCTAACCTAGACATCCTTGAGATCGCGCTTTGATGTGAGAAAAAATGCTAACTAAAACTATCCTAGTTTGGTTATTTCATATTTTATTAATCTCTGTTTGGTCACCAAAACAGTGTTGTCCGTTTTCGACACAGTAGAAACAAATAAACTCAAATGTGATTTATAATTCCAGGTGCGGGTAAGCATGGCGCAAGCAAGTTACCATTTGTTACTGATGCAAATATCCCGTGATTTGCTGTCCGTGATCAAGTTGAAAAATTTCAGAACTTAGCGCAAAGCCAATAACTCGCTGTGCTTTAAGTGTAGGCAGTAAAGGCTTTTAGGCCTAAACACAAGTTTTACGGTAGAGGAGAAATATCAAAGAGAAAATACGAACCTATTGTTCTTACTACCTAAGGAGAAACCAGAGAATTGCAGTCGCGGGTCAAGCATTCGGTGTAGGGCCTCCACATGACGCCGTAAGGTACATATGCACGCATCCCTGCAAGGCTATACTCGTGTTTTTCAGTAAACAGGCATCAACAGTTAAAGACGTCCATCAAGTTTGGTGCCGTAGTGACTGACTCGCTGATTAACTTGTCGGTTGATTGGTCTTTACCTGGCTACCGTGCACACTAGACAGTGCAAGTGTTCCCTATCTTCTACATCTATGTGATTTGCCATGCAACGCCCAGAAAAGCAGATTCAAGTATGATATGCTCGATCTGTGTGTCCGAGGTAGGGAAATATTAGTAATCAGCACAATCTGTGTGAAATTGGGAATTGGTAGTTTGACTCCGCCCCTCGACAGAGTTTTCTAATTTTATGAATTCGTGAATGCTGGAGCTACTTGTAGGCTATCTTGTCTCATTCTTCTACTAATTATGTTTTCCCTGCCTTTTGATGGTGGAGGGATCACGTTGTCGATCCATCGCATTGATGACCCCATGCTTGTAGGTCGTAACAGTTCCTCCGGAGTCGGTTTATGCCACTTTCAGGCAGTCTGGGCTACTGTGGCAGACAACTACAACAGCTGCCCAGCACGGTCATTCATACATGCCGATTTGCTGATCGCCGACAATTTAATATCAATCAACTGCCTGCACCACATTTGATTTGGCCCCTGGTGTGGGACCGCTTGACACCAATGGACATGGCTTTCTTTGCTGATCGGTTGCAGGCGCACGCGCGCACTTCGCGACGTAGCTTTCAGCCGTACTCGTTGCCAGTGCCTTTTAAGTTGCTTGTATGCTCTCGTGCCGCCGTAAAGCTCGTTCAACTAACTCTGTATTGCCTGATTTTTGATTTGAGAAACCTCGCGTTCGAGCAACCGCACGTTTACAAGTTTTATCCCTTTCCATTTTACTCTGTGTCAAGGACATTACAGCTACTTATCCTTTCTCTCCGAGTTCTAATCTTTAGAAGCCAATTGTAGCAATTAGAGCTAGACGCCTCCCCAATATATTTTTTTATACTGGCTTACATTCAAGTACGAAGGCATGCGACACTCTGGAATTAGTGAAATGACGGATGCTGAACAGGCTTTCAAAAGGAAAGTCACGAACTCTGCCAATTTTTTTTAAAATGTGACGTTGGTACTGCGGGTTGTTAGACTTTCTCATTCGCCCTTTCCCCAACAGGACAGGAGAATAGTAACACCTCTCCTGTAATGCAGGTTGTCTTCTGCTAAATTCCAAGGAGCGTAGGTGTTCCTGTGCGGTATCCCGAAAACATAACCCTAAACCCCTAGTCTTAACGCGTGTCCGAATTTTCTTGGTTTTTAGCTCAAAGCCACTTGTATTACGGATATTTCCTGTTCCCATAGAGTAACTTCCTGTCCTGTCAATCAAGCAAGGTGCACAGTAAGTCTTGACTTCTTGAATTTTAAGATGGACGAATCGACACGATCTTATCCAATCAGGAACTGTTTGCATATTATCGGAGAGACAAACGTAAATGTCTTCAAAAATACAGTTAGTGGATAATCTCATGTAATGTTACCGAAATCTTTAAAATGTGCTTCAATTTAAGAAGTGAAATTAGCACATCATGATCTTGGACCATAATCCCAAGAAATTTCAGACGCACCAGGATGACGGCTTTTGAACGAATTCCTTTTCGACCTCTGCAAAAAATCTCACTCAGTAAAAATGACTACTTAAGTAATGGACATTTTTAAATAGATTTTTATAGCCCTTCAAATGAAAATATAATCTATAGAAAACGTAAGCACCAAATTTCCTTTCTGCACCCGTTAGATATCAAATGACGTCTTTTTTTAAAATTTTATATGTAAAGGAAAGGTATGTTTAGTTTTTAAAAGTTTTCTTATCTCCGAATAATTTTGAACCCAATCTGCCGTTGCATTTGCGTAAAGGATTTTCAGTCCACAAGCTATATACCTTCCGTGGAGGAAATACAATTCATTTCTGTATGCCATTAAGAGGAAGGCCTATAATTCTCATACAATTTTGCAATTGATTTGGCATATACCCTATGCTTTATGACAGGCACAAATAAACCAACAGATACGCTGCGACTTGAATTCACAATGAGCAATTTTTTAAAACCAAAGATACCCTTCCTTTGATGATAAACTTGACAACGGGCCACACGATAGATGCGCTGGAACTACACGGGGTGAATAGTTGAAGACTCGCCATGCATTATTCGGACTGCGCCTCCATGACAACTGCCTCACATGATGTGTGAAGCATCTAGGTGCAGGCTTACACAGCACCAGTCACATGCACCTTATCCCACCTCTGGTCTTTTTGAGTCGGTTATGACATTGAGCCCAGGTAGGTCAGGAGGAAGACGGTGTGGTGGCGGCTATGCAAGTATATTAGCACTATAAAATACTTTACGCCGTACCCACGATCACTATGCTGTGTGGCACAATGAAGAAATCGCCAGTAAAGATGTTCGAACTGTCCAGAAAATCGGTATCACCCATGTGCCGTCCTGCAATTAGGACAAATTGGTTTAGGTCACTTCCATCTAACTGTACATTCCCGATCGCTGCTGATACGACATGGAGCCGTAATTTAGAGACGAGATTTCTTGATAACGGTCAAAGGATTCAGATTTAAACCTCAAGTGAACCAGCAACTGGGGTTGATTGCAGCAAATAAGACTGGGATAGTTATTCTATTCTTTTTGGCCTTTGTCGGCAATAGGGAACTCTGCTAAAGGACTATGGTGTGGGCTGTAATGCAAAGGTGCGAACCGTTGGTGAGAGCCTTGCTAAGACTGTAACTATACTGGAGAGGACAACGAGCCCGCTGTTCAATGGCAAGGACATTGGACTTAAACCAAAAACAGGTCGCACGTTCGAGCTTGAGGTTAAGTATGGCTGGCAGATGATGGCTAAGTATCCGGAAGTGGTTATTACAGTCTAAATTTCCTTTGTCGTTAATGGTATTCTGACAGTAGTGAGAGTCCTTGGCAGTGCTTAAATGATTCAAATTTAATGCTCATGTGAATAAATAGCTAGGATTTATTGTCCGGGACGGAAATTCAATTGTTTTTAGCCTTCGTCGCTAAAAACGAACACCCCTTGAAGTAACTAAACGGAATGTTTACTTGCTGATTTGATAACGTTAGTCATGTTAAATGTAAGGAACCGCAAAGCTAAGCTAATCCGCCGGCATTTTTACTGGAGAGATACTCCTTGAGACTGAATGATGGTGCTATTTTACTTAATTTATCAAAAACCCGGAATATTTTGCTTTATTATACTCACAAAGTGTGACGTTTGTCACAAGTGGTTAGGAGAAAACTTGCTTTCACTTCTAGTAAAATAGTTGATGTTAACATTCAATAATTCATTTGACTAGGGATTATTTTTCATTGATGACAGGGTTTCCCGTGCGTCAAAATCGTTTGCTATGGAGGTGCCTAATAACGCTAACTGAACAATTAGGTGTAAATGCTCTGATTTTACTTTGATACATCTTTAAATGTTGCTTAATGTTCAGTCAAAACAACAAATGTTAGTTTTTTACAGTCTGGTTGGTAATAAATATCAACCTACCGTTTTAGAATATTGCCAATCCCGGAATCTGTGATTTGAGAGCAGTGAGACAGGTATAATTCGGTCAGGTGTCCAATAAAGGTACCTTCTGTTATGAACTTCATGCCAGCATCTGTCAGGGTGCCACACCGCGATAGATTGAGGCAGGTAAGTTGTGATAGAGACGCAATCTTTTCCAGTACCTTGTCCGTAATCTTAGGGGGAGGAAGATAAGCCTCATTTGATGAGTCAAACTTGATAAAAGGCTTGAGTTTTCAGGTTTATTATTTGGAATGTATTCGTTCGTCTTAACTTTTGTTTCCTCGTCAGACCATTACAACATCTAGCAATACTCAAGTTTACTCTTTTCCTCAGTTGAACAGTTTTTTTCGATGGGTGGCTGATTCAAGCGCAGTATTTGACCTGTCTAATGAAACTTGACGGATATTGAGACGATTAATTGTAGGCAACTAGAATGCTGTAGATTTGATTTAGTCACCTAACTTATTTCAGAAACTGTTCTTTTGCATACGAAATAGGTTTATCAAAAAAGTATCAGTCGAAATGTTCGCAAGTTTCAGCGGCAATCAACATTGTCCTGTTTAGCGGCCGCTTCCTATGCTAATAGCTATCCATAACCAAGTTTGCACATCCTTGCATATTTTTGTCTTTGAGAAGGGAGTTATATAAACTCAAGTTTTACCAAATAGAACTTGCTGCACTTGGTAATTGACATTTTTGTTCACGTTAATCAGGTGAAGCAAGATATAAATGAGCAGGTCATTTTTCAGAATATCAACATTTTCACAAATGCTCAAAATTCACCCTTGCAAATCGGTGTGATTTCATGCCCTAAAACGCAACAATAGCCTCTGTTGACAATAATTCACTTAAAATTTTAGAACTTTTTCTGACCTTTGAAAATACTCTATATTTTACCGGAACTTCCCCCTCCACAAACGTCTATGTTCAATTTGCAGCATTTAGTAATGATGCGAGTGCCTAGATCAAAAGGTAACGTGCAGGTAGAGCGCAGAAGGGCTGAGAACATGGAAGGCAAATTTGGCCGCAAAGTTCTCGTAGGAAAGAGATAGACAAAAGCAGGAACCAATTGTCCATAATCAAAGCCTAAGTCCTGACTTTAAGTTATAAGCTTAAAACCTTCACCCCAACTTTGAGCGCTAATCCTTAATTCTAGCCCTAACACTAGACCCTGTGCCTAGGCCCAAATGCTAACCGGAAATTATAACTCTAAGCCTGAACCCTAACACAAAACACAAGCACTAAGCAAAAACCCTTAAATCGGTAACCTAAACACTAAACTCTAATCCTATTTCTAAGAAGAAACTCGAAACATAAATCTGTATTCCATACACTACGTCATGAAACCAAAACTCAATCCCTCGCCCTATCTTCTAATATTAGTCCTAAACCTTGAAATAATTCCTAACCCTTACATACAGTAGATTGTCTAACTCATTAAATGTCATCCTCAAAATTTAAGGTAGTAGTATGGCACACATTGTAAGTTCATAATTGTGTTTTTTGTACTAATTTGAGGCGCCAAATGGTGTTTACTAGGGAAGAGTTCCTTTCAAATGTGTTTATTCGAGGCATAACAGATCAAATGGGGTTCAAATCCGAAGTTTCTTCATTTCCAGGTGTTTTATTACGCTATTGCACCATCTGGACAAAATCTTTCTGTTTGTGTGCGTTTTATTATGAATGGATATTAATCTAGGCTAGAACAGCTTTAGATGTATCCCTTTATAGGACGGAAAATTTGATCTTGCCTTCATGAAAATCAGGTTAATGGAGATATGAGAAATCGCATTTTTTCGGTAAAACAAGGATGGATTTCGTTTTACAAATTCTGTTTTCCAAATTTGTGACGGATGTTGTCAAAAAACTCAGTCATTAACTTGTTTGCGTGTATTTTGTTTTGCCACACCGATAATTGGGACTGTAAACACGCATATATACGAAAAGCCGCCATATGATGTCATTTTTCTTTGTTCATTCGTACGCGAAAGATCTCCAGACAATAGCTATCTGCAGTTGGCTATTAATGAATGCGGAAAATTGAAACGGAAATGGTAGAAGATTGACATTTCTTCGCAGAATCTTAATATATATTCGGCCACTCAGTTGTGCATTTGCAATCTTAGAACTGAGTCGAAAAGTAAGCAAGTATAGCGAAAAACTGTCCAGTAGAAAGAAATTATGAAGTTCTTTCATTTTTAGCAGACATTGTATCCCTTAATTTTATCGAAGTTGAAAAACCGGTTGAACGTCCCCATTTTTTTACTCGACTTGATCTTTGAAAACGGCTTAGTACGCAGATGTTCGAAAACGAAATATTGAATTGAAGTGCCTTTTAAATAGGTTACTTATTAGAAGACTTGTTTAAATCAATCTTATTCATATTAATTGCCGAATTATGTTGTGGGTATTTATTCTTCTCGGCAACGAGTTTTCATGTTTGGGTGAGTCTATAAATATGACCCAAAAGGCCATCTGCATCAGAAAGCCTGTCTCAGAACTCACTATTTTAGTAAATGCCTTTAAGAAATATCTTATTTTGAAGGTTTTTATGAGCACATACAACAGAATTTACATTTATGGGCAATAGAAAGAAAACACAGATAAACGTAAAGTTTTTACCACCATTTCAAGGAGGATCTGAAACTCATCGTAATCCAACACACCAAATACTTATGAACAAAGTTGACTAAAGGAAATGCCTCTTAATATGCATAAAATGGTAAGTTTACGATTTCAGCTAACAATTCTACTTAACTTTCTTAGTCACTGACCGGCCTATCAGCATGCCAGCTTATGAAATGTTTTATTCCTGCGACACCCCCTGCCGGCACGATCAAGCGAAAATCTGTTTTCCTTAGTCAAACGCATCTTACAAAATGTATGAATAGAAGAAGAAACCGCCAATTCTCGTGAAACCGTGTTGGAATATATACTCGGAATTTTGGCCGTTTCGTAACGGGCATATTTTGCATTGCCCTTAATCTGTAAGATAACTTCCGCGGAACGTACACTACAGGACACTTTTCAAAAGTTGTTCTATAAGTGGTGTTTTATTTACTCGTTTGTGTACATGGACAAGCATTCTGTACATTCAACACTTCAGGTTAATAAGCTCACTTGAGTTTTCACGTTTTTGGAAATTGCCGCTTTTCTAAATAAATTAGTATTTCTAAACAACATCATATTAATTTTTAAAACACAATACGCCTTCTTTTTAAGAGCGATCGCTTATTTACTCCTGTAAAACTTTTGGGGACGCAGTTTGGGCTGATTTTGCAGAATGTGCGCTATCTCATGAAATCCCAAACCCCTATCCTAACCGTAAACCACAACACTGACTAGGCAGATGCAATCTAAAAATAACATGTATACTTAAATCAAATAAGTATTCAGTAATAAATAATAAGAACGTAATAATAACTGGAATGAAACAACATGGCTAGGAGATCGAAACGTACGGATGCGTGAAGCCACATAGTCGTATCTCATTTGAAAACCTGGTAGTCCCAGGGGTGTCGTTACAAGTTACTTTAAGAAGAACAGACTGACCATTGTCACAAAATCAAACCACTGGTGTATTTACCCGTGGGCAGTCGTTAATAGCGAGATTGGATAGTGCATAGGTGGAGCGAGGGAAACTGGGCATCTTGGAGTCACCGACGAGGGTCGAACGGTGACTGTTCAAGTTAACCGTTTGTGGTGCATGGTTCAAAATTTGTTTAGCTGCCTGCGGAATGCAGTCGAAAGACTCATCTGCCAGACCGCCGAGGCCGCACAGCCGTAGGGTGCGCAGACTCGGTCTCAGCAATGCAGCGATCCCGGCCGTGTGGTCAGCGCTGGTGACTGCACTTCGTTCAATCTCATCGGTTTTGTGCAATGTGGACTTTCGACTTTGTGCTGGATTAGGTAGCTTCGGCTCAGCCGGTTTCAACAAACTGAGAGAGACCCCCTCAAGGCGCTCGTTCTTGCCCATTTCCTGGAAAAGAGGTGAATTCAAAATTGCATGTTTCATAGGCAGCAAAAGACTTAGAACTTGTGTTTACAAGGACGCCAAAAAAATATAAAAGATGGGCGAAAGACGGAGAGAGAGAGAGAGAGAGAGGAAGAAGTAAAATGATTTGAAGGTTACCTTCAGCATGTTTTCGCTGAAAATCGGAGTGTCACCCAGAATCCACTGGCGCAGCTGAGGAAGGGCATGAACAAGCGACACCAGACCGTCCTCACTTAACTTGTCAAAGTTGGAAAGGAGTTAAGAATGAAAACCTACCCCTGAACATCCTGACAAGTTTAGGCTGCATAGATGCACTGAGGCGGGTGAATTCAAGAAAAGCTTGTTCCGACATTGGTTATTAAAACACAGTGGGCCAGCGACAGATGGCTTAGATTGCGGGCGTGTCTAAAATTAGCAAATTAAATATGTTTTATTTCAGCGTTTCAATTTTAAGGGGCTAGAGGATCCCAAGAAAATGAAAGTGTTCACGTCTGAAGGTCAGGTTTGTTGGAAACGCCCTTATATTTATAATATTAGGAGCGCAAAAGAAATCCAACAAAACCTAATAACAATAGTGTAATCCTTAATCTGTCATTCTATAGATCAATCTGTTTATATTAAAGTTATCAAATATCTATCAGAAGCATAAGATCGGAAAGTGTTCTGATGTGTACAGGTTGGTTTAATTAGATTCTTCTTACGATGCCCATGATACAGAAATGATGGTATAACGGTAGGACATCTGAACACGTTCTTCTTCTATACTAGTCCAAAGATGAAATTACTTTAATTTATACGGCCATATAATATTGTTGGTGACTTCATTTTTATTCCCTTTGTTTCGATCAAACTATCAACGTTGACTGTGGTTAAATTTGAAACAGGATCTATCCTGATGGTGTAGTCCCTTTTGTGTCATAAAAAAAACTATCAGCACATTGATAATAAGTAGAGAGCATTTTGTGCTGTTGTAAACCATCAACATATTCCTTCAAATTTTAATCTGCTGTGCAATTTATATGGGTATAACTTGAAATTGCGGTCGTTTATATATGCTGAATGACAGATTTTTCTGTACCATAAGATCGCTTAGAATTGCTATATGAATAAAACTATGTCCAGAAACAAGTACATTAGTGCCTTGATAAGCAGAATTTTTTCAACCAGCCTAGTTCATCAAATAGACACCCGTTCAATACTTTAAGTGGCTATCGGAATGAAATAAGTGAGTTCTGAGACAGAACAGTTTTTGTTTCCTCCGAAATGTTATGCGTATACGCAAGTTGATCACTATGATGCAGTAAACACACCCATATTCATTCTTCTCTGTTGCACAGAGTCCTTTTTTAAGACCTGTACACTAGGCATCTTTTAAAACTGGGTAATTGGCAGCGTTTGTCACTGAAAACTACAAATTATAGCTATTCGGCACGAGCTCATATTGAATCGGCATCTTGATCTGATGAAGGCTAAAAAATGGGCCAAGGCACCAAAACCCGGGAAAGCTGTTTAAGAGCCTCAAGAACAAATGGTAAACGAAGTCAAGGACTTATGCCTAGATAAGGGTCAGCTACACGTCGCAGCGGCTTAATTCATAGGCAGACCCTGACCTTCAGACCCGGTCCCAAATAGGAGGAAAATGTGGACGCCAGTTGAAAGATCATAGTATTATGGACAGCATGCATGTAGAATGTAGGTTGACGCAAGCTGGCAACCGGATGAGAAGACGTTTCCAAGTACTACCAGGGCGGTTATCAGAGTGCCTTGAGCGAAGGCATGTCTTAGTCGGTCTTGGAGTCAATTGGTCTGTTTGAATAGCCGTGACTGGCTGCTTACCAGACTGCCACTGATACCCCTGTGAAAGTAGGCGCGAGAGATATGGTGTTGGAGCAGGCGCCTGTGATAGGATCACTGGACATGCCAGTCTACTGGTAGAAGCAACTATTTAGCGATTATCAAAAATGATAGGGTGAACCCTGAGAATCCACGTAATCAGTATACTTTGTTCACTGATTGCATATTCGTATGAGGTAGGTAGAAAATTGTCACCATCATATCTGAAAGGAACACTGTGGTCTTTTGCACACCGCAGTCATAAGTTGCTGCTGATGCAGCCACCGATAACTTATTTTACTTGGAGTACAAAACACTAGCACTGAATAAAATAAATAAATGGAGGCATCTTCAGCGTACCGTGCGATCTGTTTTAGTGTGACGTCCGTTATGGGGGTAAAGGATAGATCCAGTGTCAAAAGCATTGGCCATTGGCAGATCAAACGAGAAACCACACTATCCTAAGAAAGTAGATATCTGGCGTTAGGAATTTAGGTCCGCGAAGGCATAAAAACGATCGATCAGCCTCATTGCCGTAAAATTACAAACTTATTATTTACTGTAATAGATTTATGGCATAAAGTACACTTTTTGGATGAGTAATGCGTTGAACAAGAGTCGAATATAGTTTTAAGCATAGTATTTGGAGACCCTTAATTAAAAAAATTAAAAAGAAACTACATCTTTATGAACTAAGAATCGGGTGGACACGATGCATGATATGCTGAAGATTTGTTAATATAATAATTTCTTCTATCTAGTGCCTTGTGCACCTTATGTTTGATCGGTGTGAGCGTATTTACGATGATAAATTTCCCGAACGTTGTGAAGGTTGCGCAAATAGCCCCTGTGTTTGGTCGATTAACTGAGACTTGTTTCCTTAAAAGAACATCACCTGTCAATAATAGCTTTATTATAATTCAAGCGAAGGCAGGGTTTAAGTTCTGTCCTCGGCCCATTGGTGCCTAGAGCTATCAGAGGAATGTAGTGGGCAAATAAATCTAAAGAAACTCCGTAGTTTGTAAATCGTTGAGGGTTAAGTAACCCACTTGCTTGTCCAAAGATAGGCTTTGGAATAAATTATGGATACTTCGATTGAACCGGTTTTAAAGCTGACTTCTGCCAGTGTAAATTAAACAGCTCAAAACCAGCGTGGATGTCAAATTGGCCTGCCAGAAAGTCAAGTTTTGGGCTGTTGGAAAACTCGTTTTAACTAGGGAAAATGGCGTATCTTTAGTTTCAGGCATCCAACTAAAGTCGCCAAACAAAGCCAATCAATAATCATCGGCAACGACAATGGAAATAGCAGTGTCGGACTTTCTCTCCAACGAAAGTCTTTTATTGATCGCATGAAGGTGCATCCCGTAGTAGGTCAGGCTTTTGAAATAGCTCCTAATTTCTACAATTTATAATTTTTTCTTTGCTATAGGTAGGCCAAGGTAAAAAGTGAACGCACGCAGATACCCAGTGGTATATTCGAGATGGCTGTCGTAACAGATCCAAGCAGCTGTAGTGACTAAGCATTATTTCCTTCCAGATAAGCTATTTAGTTGAGAGAGACTAGCCTGTTTGCATTTTTGTATCTCTTATGCAGGTCACAATTGAATATTAACATTTAGCACTCGTAGTTCCACCGATTCCTCCTGGCTTTTCGTTGGTGACTAAAAAGTGGCGGTATTTTCAACAGACGGTCGCATTACTAACCGTTACACCCGCACATCTTGAAAGGCAGACATCCTGCAAATTTTTGCATTTTGACAAGCTGTAGAAGCCGTTTGGAGAAAGCAGACTGCAGCCGAGGAGATTGATGTGTCGTAGTCGCACGTTGCCCAGGGCTGCCAGTTTCCAGAGTAGCCAGTCTTGGGTACTTGGAAAGCAGAAAAAAACAATAGAAAATGAATACTTCTATAAATTATTAGTTGGGAATGCTGATCGGAAAGTGTTCTGATGTGTACAGGTTGGTTTATTAGATTCTTCTTACGATGCCCGAATGGTAGCTAGGGAATTTCTCACCTATGGTGTATTAAGTATGGATAATCTCAAAACCACCCTGCTCAGATCTTTCAAACTTCAGCCGGACAGGCCGAAATAGTTGTATAAGTTATTCATACTGCGGCGTGGTATGCGTAAAGTCAATTAATAAACGAAATCTGAGCAGCAGATACACGCACTTCACTTTCATATAGCAACGGTTACTTGTTGCTGACAGGTCGTCCTAACTACCTTCTAATAGTTGCGCTACTGTGAGTAAAATTCTCTAAGGAAAATCTGTATTATTTTCAGCTCATCAAAGTCTGATAATCCGGATAAGAAGTGCAGTTTACTGATTCTCAAGTGCAAAAAATAGGAAAGTTCAGGCAGTAATCTTAAGAAATCGTATATTCCTCTCACCCCTACCATAATATCTATAACAATTTTCAGGAACACATATATGCTAAAAAGTGATTTTATGGAAGCGCAGGTTTACGGTTAATGATCAACCGGCCGGTTGCGAATACCGGTAGCGATGACTTGCATGGCCACCTAAACAGGACACGGGAATAGAAACCGTCCCGCCCGGTTTAAATAAGTGGCTTTACGGTTAAATTTCAAGAAGAGTAAATATATCCGTGTGTTAACCCTAAAAATAGCCCTAGCATAAAACTAAACTGTCACCCTACTCTTAACCTTAGCCCTACGTTAAACCTCAGCCCTTAACTTAACACGATACTTACCTTAACCCTTAGCCTACTGATGACCCTTACCCAAACTCTAACCTAAAAATCAAATTTAAACCTCATTCTAAATTCAACCCTAACCGTCAACTTAATCGCAAACGGGATTTTCTTGCAATTTAACGCAACGCCACACGTATTGTGTGCGGTCCTTATTCCCATATCCTAGTAAAGCGGTCATACAAGGCATCCGTACCGGAATACCATTACACGCCTGGATGAATAGTTGTAATTCCACATTCTCCACGTGCTTTTATTTTAATAGTTGTGGTTTCTAACTTACTGGGGGTTAGGGCAACAGTTTTTTTGAGTGAGACTACCGGATGCGTTCCGGGTAAGGGTAAGGTTTGCGGTGAGGTTTAGGATGAGCACAAGGTGATTGGGGATATTGTTAGTGCTCCGCAGAGGTCAAGTCTATTCCGAACAGTAACATCAATCACCCAAAGCTATACTTACCGTAATCTGATAATTTAGCCTTACGCCACCCGTTCCTTATTTTAACTTGAACAAAACCCTCACACAACCCCATAAGAAGTTTTAAATCTAAACTACTAAACTTTCCCAGGCTGTAAAGGCAGAAATTGCAAAAATTAACTAATGAGTACCAAAATGGTGTTTCGTACCCTGCAGTAGAAAGGTGGGGTTCGAGAGGAAGGGGGCATAGCGTCCAGCAAATATGTGTGTGCCCTTTTGTGGGTTAACTGTCGTCTAATTTAGTTACCCATTCAAGGTAAAACCCCTGAATGCTGGTGACTTCCACGCTTTTTTGCTCACACACTTTCCACAATTATTTTTTTCGGTTTGAGTAGTTACCAAGAAAGAGTTGGAACCGGCCTGCGCGCGAACACTCATAGCAAAGTTTGAAGGAACTGGAATAGAATTAATGTCATTTAACCACTGGAATACAAACGCATAGATGGTAAACGGGGAGACTCATACCGATGACTGAATTTTGACAAATCGAGGTTTCCAGATGCAGCATTTGTATCCACAGCTACCTTCCAAGATCGGCACACTAAGGAACATCTTGTGAATTCGACAGGCGTGAGGTAGGCGAATATCTGCAAATAATATGTTAGCAGGAATTAAAACGACGAAAGTAGAGATGTAAGTTATAATTTCTGGCTTATTAGTCGTCGTCAGGCGCCTCTTCCAGACTGAAATATGGTCATCTCTGCTTTGAAACATCTGCAAACGAAGTGAAAGCGCAGCGGAATGTCTCATCCTTTTGTTTCAGCAACGTGAAAGTTCTTATTCTAGTAATTAATTGTATTTTCAATTAATTAAGACGCTGAGAATATCTAACGATTGTTTGCGTTATCTTCAATTAGGTCAAACATACGGCTGCATGCATAAATGAAGCTGCTGCTATATATGCAAGGCGTGGCGGTGTTCCGGCCAATATGTAGAGCAAAACATATCCCACGTGAAATCACGTTTCATTTCCTTCGGCAAAGTTCGTGAATAATAAATAACAATAATAATAGGAAGAAGAAGAAGAAAAAGAAGAAGAAGAAGGCCGGTCGAGCTCTGGCACCATTTATTGGTCCGTCCGCTCATTCGAACTCATATGGGTGCCCATCGTCAGGGATAAAAGCAGCAACCAAACAAGCAACGGCTATAGGAGATAGGAGCCAACCAAACATCATTAACACAATTTCGGAAGTGACTGCGCAGGGCTTTGTAGGCCAGCACCAGATCGATACACCGATAGACCGGGGTCTCATCGGAGGCCAAGACTTCAATCAATTCACGGCTTGCTCGCCTCTGGCATGTGCGATTGCCTCCGTAGCTGCAAAGTTAAACTTATTACCTGTTTCGTAGGTTTAGGCCGTCAATTGTGGTAAACCGCTGCCCGATCGAACAGCCAGCTAAGGTTGGTGTATGCGTAATCCGGGCATGCTTTTAGTCTGATTAGGGTAGTTTGTTGTCTATATGGCGTCTATATTTTCAACTCCAGTCTTAAATCCTTGACATGGCAACGAGATCATTGACTCAAATTGACTTGCCACCGCCAACTCTTCAAGAGTTGCACCCTCGGCGCGCAAAACTGCATCAAAGTAAAGTTAGTAATAAAAATCATTCAGGTTCGTATTCACCTTAGTATTAGACCATTAGCTGCAGTCATATATGCGCATTCAAAAACACCCCTGAGCAGAAGGATTGGAGATGGTAGGGGTAAATATAATTAGCTGTAGTGCAACGTACTTTTTCCAAGATATGGTCAGGCAATTGTCCTAGTCGATCTTCTTCTTCATGCGTTTCGCACGACTCTGCGTCGTAAAGTAGAGCTTTTATGTTTCTGTCCCTGATGTTCGATTCTGCTAGGGCAGCCTGCTTCTGTTCTGCTTGTCTCTATACAGGAAAATTAAAAAAACAATTTCCAGTAAAAGGTATTATGTGGAATTAGGCGGGTGTAAAATTTTGCAAACATTTTTCATTAAGGTCGAAAAATACTTATTTGAGTGCTTCCTGGTGATGGAGGGGTCGGAATCGCCAATACAGGCGAAAACGCGAGTCCCAGAAATGAGTTGAAAAGAAGTGGATGCGGTCACTGGAATGAGAGCATTATCCACCTGACGTTTCGGATTCTTGCTTGAGGTTATCATCAGAGACAGCATCAGGTAAACGTAACTCAATTACAATGGGTGGCAGGATTTATAGGATGCAATTAATCTGCCACCCCTTGCCTATGAAACTAAGCGATTGCCATTTCATCGTGAGAGGGGACAATCACGTGAGCCGTGAGTAGCTTCAGTCATGTTTCACTGGCAGTAAGTCTAACGAAATAAAGTGATGAGATTTAGACAGAGCAATAAGTATACACGAGAGGAGCGCCCATACGAACACTGTTTCCAGCGTCATTGCGGCGAGTCAGATGGTCAAGCAATCTACAAGTCAACCTCCAACATGGATGATGAAATTTCCATGATCGCCCACTCAAATGTTGGCCATCAATGACAACCATCCTCGCTGAACGTGGGAACCGTTAATTTTCATAGGTATGTGGTAGCATAGCTACTGCATCCTTTACATACTGCAAGTCTTTGTGCATTAATTACGCTGAGCTGACACTGTCTCTGATAATGAGTCACAATATGAATCCGAAAAGTCAAGCCAATAAAACTCTTCCTCTAGCGATAGTGTCTGCTTCGTCTAGGTTTTAGATCCGCCGGGTGTTCATGGGCGAACTGACAGAAAATGTGCCAGAATTCGCTGCAAAAACATAGAGCTTAAATAAAATAATATTTACCACTACCCGATCGTGACAAAATGCTCAACTTCCTTAAGATTGGCTTATAAATGGGGAAAAACGCATTCTTCAGCTTTAAATTTTATTCGCAATTTCTAACGTTTCAGTATGGAATATGACCAAAACTCAACACTAATATCCATATGCATGGAATAAAATACAACCTGAAATTCAAGCAAAGGTAAAGGCTTACAACTGGAAAGGAATAAAAACATGATTTCTGAAAATTTAGAGTGCTACTTCGCCCAAAGTAATGTCGGAATATAAAACTGATACGAAAATTTAACTATAAGAACGGACTGAACAGGGGGAATTTCAAAAGAATGTTGCCAATCGCTTTTTAGGCAAAAAGAATATGTATGGGTGACAACTACAAAAACCGTTTATAGAATGGGTTCGACTTCTTGGAGAACAAGAAGGTTTCTCGAGTCAATCTGTGATACTGGTTCTTAAGCTCTCAGTCAAACGTATGGACAATATATGTACATAGTTAATTCCTTAGTCGAGTCTAACAAAGAATTTTATAGTTGGCTGATGTTAAGACCAATACTGCAAGCCGATACTCCCGCCATAATTGGCAGGGTTAGTCTCCACTTCGCCCTGAAGACTTTCAATTCGGCGTCCAATGTGATAGGCTGATCAATGCATGCCTCAAAAATGTGCTCTGTCTCGAGGAATTTGTGGTTGTTCGTTATGGGGCAGGCGTCCCCTATGCGTATTTTTCTCTCGCGTGAATTTGTCTCGTGTTCAGTGCCTATGGTGACCCCCATAACAGACCATGCTATGCACGTACTGGACCAAAACGTAGATCAGACTATCTAACGCCACACATATATCGGACAGTACGAAGTCCATGCGAGGGCCTACCTACCGCCTTACACGCGTGTGGTGGCACGCTCAAGAGGTATAATAGGCTTGATAACTCATGAAATGATTACTGAAATTTCTAAATATATTTTTGATTAAAAATCGTTAGTTCAGTAAGGTTGTAATATTACTACTCGGGTAGCATAATCAAAAGATACTTTAGATACGTCAGGATCCCAGCCAGTGAAAGAACCTCTTTAAGACTGTCTGCAAAAAATGCTCTGTAAAAATAACTACTTACGTTTTGAAATTAAGATAAAAGTTCTCATTGATTTTAGGTGGCTTTATAATATAAAATATATTTTATAGAAAATATGTCCAAAAATAAAGTTTATTATGCTCATTTGGTAGCAGATTACGGTTTATTAAAATATTGTACCCGGAGGAAGCCTACCTTTGAGTTTTAACAAGATTCTAATTGTGGAATTTTCAAGATCATGAAATTTTCATCCATAAGGCATCGCATCTGTGCAGGTAAAAATGCCTTTATAAGCTATGCAACATGCTCTGCATCCATTGCAATATTTAATGAGCACTAGGAGACCTCTTATTCATAGTGCGTTTGATTTTTGATATCGATTCATACAGCTCGTTGTTTGGAAAGCATGAATGCGTTTAAAACGGCAGTTTGGATTCAAAATCATTCGGGACATGAAAATGTATTTACGGTTGAAACATACGTCAAACATAATGCATACATAATGCATAAATTTTTACCCAATGAGTACAAGATAGAATATTTGTTGCCTATTTTCCATAAGATATATGGGTATTTACAAGGGTATCGAAAATTAATGGGAAATCTGAAAATAAGAAGTCATTTTTGGAGAATTTAATTTATCTTGCAGATGTAGGATTTACCAAACTGGTAGAACAGGTACTATCTAAAAGCCTTGACACATGTTTTGCCTATAGACTCTAGTGCAAACTGATTTGCTCAAAGTTGGTTGTTAATTTTCGAGGAAATTATATTCAACTATTTCAAAACTGTATTATCTTCCAGAAAACATATTTTGAATACGGGGGACCAACTAATCAGCTGATATTCATATCAACTTTCGGTCTGCGCCCATAGAACGAAATTTAACTAGATATACTCCTAGTTATCGATTAATTTCTGAGGAAAATAAAAAGCGACAGCGTAGTTTTTGCAGGCGACCAGAACTAAGTTCGTTCAAATGGTAGCATTCTGGTGTGTTTGAAATAGTTTGGACTTTGTTACACGATAATTAATATCAAAACTCTACTTAATTAAGCTTTTTGAATCGAAACAACATTTCAGCATTTCGGCTAACGTGTCCTGAGATAGCACATCCACTGGCGGCATTTACGCCGCATCAGTCACTGCACTCGGTCCCATCACCCGGATCGAACAGTTAACTGGTACCTGATGAGCGAAGATAATGTTACGCCGAGGATGAGAATCCATTACTACGTGGGGCACGCGTTGGATGTCCTCGCTTGCAACGGAGGAGCTGTCGCATGCATGGCCGGCTGGGGACGACGTTCTCGCCCCTCACCACTAGCTGGCGTTCATTTATAAGAAGGGGAGCCAAGCCTCTTGCAAATTCGTTTGAAAATTATTTATTCCGATTGTCGCCTGATATTTTAATAATGCAAGCAGATATTGCAAGAACGGTTAGAAAAAGACTGTTTCCAAGTTTATGCAAGCTATTCGGAATCCTACCACTTTTAAAAGCAAACCCGCAGTATACGTAGAGCACACAATTTGGGCTGTGTTTGAGTTTAAGTTTAGAATTTGAAACCACGACGACAAAGGGATAAAACCTCTCTAGCTGCCAAACAGTAATGCCTGTGGCCGAGCATAAATAGCTTCTCGTGCATCCTGTTTCCTTCTTGTGCTAACAAATATTTCATGCCGCAGAATTCATTATGCTATACGGATATGATATTTTACTCACTCTTCAAAGAAGTATAAACAGATAGATTTATAATAACTTCGTATGTGAATGAAAGTGGAGAATTTGATGGGTGTCGAAAGCCGCAACCGATATTTCGACCGTGACTTCCAATGATGTCCACTGTTTTGCAGGGTCGGCGACTTGCGCGTTGATTAGTTTTAAGCGAAAGTAGACTTGCGTTGCAGCTAATGACTCTCTTTTTTCTCTCACCCGTCAGTGTCCGGTGTCAAAACAGACTCAGGAAGACCGGAGACGGAAGAAGGTGCTTGTGGCTGGTGCAGCGTGAGCCTGCACCTATGTGGGCTACCATGCACTCCTCCATTTCTGCATTTGTTATGGGAGTGCAATCCAAGTAACACCTAACGTGTTCTGATCTAGCTCTCCAGTTGGTGCAGCGCACCTATCACAGGGCCCGTTTAGAGGGCAAAGAAAGGCACAAAAGAACTATAGACAGAGCCGAGACTGAGTTATCCCCACAAAGAGAGGCAAGATGGCAATATAAAAAATTCTCTCGTTACACGCTCTTTGTTCATTATTCTTCAGCCTTTTACCTGTAAAGAAGTCCACATGTTATTGTCACCCAGAGCACACCGTCTCCAACTGGCAAGCGCCTTCCCCATTACTAACTGGTTCCGAACATTCAGAATCAGAGTGATGGCAACTAAATGGAAAAAAATGACAGAAGATGTCGATTGGCCAGTAATCCCATTATCATCGCCATAAATGTTATTATTAGGAAGAACGGCATTATGCTCATCATCAACCGTGTTTGAAAATTTTACAAAAGTTTTGACGTGAGAACGTTTCAAGCAAGGTATAATGCCTCACATACAGTGAGGTTAAAATATCCAGTTCCGCAACCGAGAAGAGGCATATTTACAGCGTTCTGGCAACAACACAAACACCAACTTTCAATCCCGTACTTGAATAGTTAAGCATGATTTCCGCAGTAGAGTCCTTTCGATGGACGCTTGTTGCGAGTCCACCATCATTTATTCTTTGTATACTCAATCCAAGGAATGGGAGAATATCTCTTGTTGCAGCTTGGCGAGTAAATTTTATAACCGGGAAGATCCCATTCCGACTCTGGTACAGTTACTCATCTACGTAGCGGAGCCTTATCTTTGGTTTGAAACGCCCTCTTCTAGTTGCTGTTCAACCAGTTCGACGAGTAGCCCGATATTGGAGAGCCCATTGGGGTGCCCGTAACATGTTGATAGTATTTGTCATCGAACTAACAATAGTTATCAAGGCAGAGCTTAAGTATGTCTAAAACGTGCTGTTTTGGAGTGCCAATAGGTTTTTCCTCTAGGCGTCGCTCTATTCTATCAATGGCCAAGTCTTGCGGTATAGAGGAAAACAGAGAAACAGCGTCGAACGATATAATACAGTCATCAGAGCTAACTTCAAGTCCTTGCATTTTCTGCAGGAGTGTCTGAGAGTTTTTGACGCTGTATCACGGTGCTTTTGGTACCTGTAAAGCCATTTGGCAAGATTGTAAGTCGGGGATCCAATAAGCGGTACTATGATCCTCAATGGTGCATCTGGTTTGTGCACCTTTGGAAGGCCATATGCATTTGCGACACGGGGGTCACTGAGGGTCATAAATCTGGAATCCTCAGGGCTAATGAGTTTCAATCGAGAAAGTTCGTTAACTTTCTTCTTTACAGCAGCTGCCTGTTTTTTCGATGGGTCCGCATAAAGTAAGGTGTACGCTTCCCTGTCATTGAAGATCTAGTTTGCATTGCTGACGTAGTCGGTCTTGTCCACGATGACATTTGCGCCATTTTTGTCAGCAGGCACAATGACTATACTTTCATGTGTTTTCAGCGATTTCAATCCCCTCGCTTCTTCGATTGCTAAGGTTTTATGATACTTCCTTTTCCGAAGGAGACCAGTGGCGCTGCTGCGTATGTCCTCGGGGACGGTGGAGGTCAGCAGAAGGGATTCAAGATTGGCTAGGAAGTTTGTCGGTTAAGCATTGGCATGGTTGAATTTTATTCCTTAAGATAGGAGGTTTATATCAGTGTATGTTAGATTCCTTTTGAAAAGATTAACAACCCGCTTCTGCATGCTGCTTTCATTGGTAGAATGGCGAAGATATTTGAGTTTCTCTTGTAGGTCAGCTCGTTTCTTCATTCTGGCGCCATTGGTGGTGGCGAATATTCTTTGCAGTACTTCTTCAAATAGGTTCCCCGGTAGACATGAAAAGCACGGGGGTTTAAAGTCGGTAATTGTTGCTTCGATACGGTAAAGACGATGGTGTACGTCGGATATCACGGCACTCAAAACGCTGAATCCATAACGCGGATCAACTGCCGATAATTCAGCCGGTCGTACTTTCTTGCCGCTCACATCCACTTGAAAAATACGCAAATGTAATTGTTCTCCCCTCACCCCCCCTCCCGTCCCAAACATGCCGCTTTTATGTGTCCACCAACCACCCCTTCACACCACTTGTTTCTTTGTCGCTATCTTTCCTGTCGTTTCAACTGATCTAGTTCGACTATTTCACTTTCTCCTCTTTTCATTTCGTAGGACGACGGGTTGGTGTCACGAACTTGATAATTTTCGAGTACTATTCGATTTCCCGAAGAGCGTTTTCTTTTCATTATACCATCTCGGGATGCAAACCGCTTCAGTGTCTGGGCTTTTAGCTAGTACTTATAAAAGCATTACGGTATACCATCTTTGCAATATGCATTTCATATTACTTGCAGTACTACTTGTTTGCGGAATGGGCATTACGTGGTTATTCCACAGTCGTTGATTGTCTTCGACCCAGATGTTCATTGAAATTTCGTGTCTGACCCTAAAAACGTCATATCTGGATCACCTGACTCCATGTCTTGCACTTAATAATTTCATAAATTATTGCGCCGGTATACATATATATATATATATATATATATATATATATATATATATATATATATATATATATGTTGGAAAATAGGCATCCCAAGAAATATAATTAGAAGCAAAGACGTTCTTTGGGAAACAATAGGAAACTTTATTATGTAAATTTTCAACGCTGGTACCCCAGGTCATCGTCAGACTTGTGGTAAGTGTGCAAAAACATTTCAAATTTAACACGTGCCGGAAAAAATCGATATCACTTAGGCATTCCTGCCACTTGTTGTTATTGTGGGTGTATTTCCATTTGGATTGGCTCTCGCCTCTTCCCGCTTTCTTTCAGGTAGCCGTACACATGGTCCAATTCGATGTGTCGGTTGATGCATAAGTTATCTGAGAAAACGGCCTCTAAATCTTCTCGGCCTTTCTTAGATGGACAGGAGGCAACAATGCGGGTTTTGTGCCAGGCAAATCTGTGTCCAGTTTCTAGCGTATGCATGGCAACTTGAGACAAGTGGTCTCACCTCCTTACTGTCAATTGATGTTCGTGTATGCGCGTGGAGGCTGACTTTCCTGTCTGACCACAGTACACCGCATTGCAGCTGTTACATGGTATCCTGTAAACGACTTCTTTTTTATCTAAATAGCCAACCCTATCCTTAGGGTATACAAGCTGATTTCGTAGTGTAGTCGTTGGTTCGTGCGCCACTTGGATTTTATGTTTCCGCAGGTGCCTTTCAATGAGTTCAGACACTTTCTTGATGTACGGAAGTGTTCGCCACTTCTTTGATTTGGGCGCTTGACCGGAGCAATCTAGTTCCTTGTCTTTTCCTGTTTCTTTTAACTTCTGTCGTCTCATGCATCGACGTATAAATTCTCTTGGATAACCTTCGCTCTTATTTCTTTTTCAATAATACCTCACAATAACAACCTTAGTGGTTTTAATCCCCATTCCTTAATATGATAGGTCCTGTTATATTCCTATAAGGTAGTTGCACTACCTGTTCACGAATGACATCGAAACAGTCGTAAAAACTGACAAGTCTATGTTATCTCTTTGTGAAACGTTATATAAGATATGTGACAGGCCAATATGAAGCGGTCAGAAATTTCATCTTAATGCGGTTTGGTTGATAGATAGCTAAAAATTAGAGAAAAGTTAAACATTTTCGGCTATGTACTAGGTAATCAGACTGGCTGATACCAGCTCACAAGCTCCGTAACTTATTACATCAACATGCAAATATCACTTCATTATAAGATTGAAACTCGCCATTTTATGTGCTTTCTCGCACTTCTGCAAATAACTTTGTGGCTCAGTAGTTATAACAAATCCTGCGTTCTTGCCCTATTATATCCCATTTTCCATGATTTCTTTAGCAGAAATTGGAATATGTTAACATGTTCACAGATATTTAACTTAGTTAATCTCACCTTCACGAGCTGATACTTTGTGCTGGACGAAATTGTGCCAGGCTGCAAAAACGTTGGCCTTGGCCTTTGATTGAAGTCGTTCCAGAAGAATTCCTGTTAATTCCATGTTTCGTTCCTTCTCAGAGAATCGAATACACACGAACTTTTGCCAGGCTCTAGGGGGTAAATGAATATATGTCTGCATCCGATTTTACATGGCTAGGTGGTCAAAAGATTCTTCTAAATTGTCAGACTGAGAGAAGGTGTCTCCTTGGCATGATTTTACGCAAATGCCGAAAGTTCTCTTAGTTAAATATCAAATAAAAAGAAGTTCAGTTCAGGGAAGGATAGGTGAACTTCTTTTAAATGCATATTTTTAATTTAAAAAGGTCAAATAAAATGCAAGACAACATGAAGAACTTTGAAAAGGAGATTGTTTACCCAATTGAATGCGATAAGCAAGGAGCTGTCCGACGACGTAAAGAATAAACAGCAACCCATACTTAATTATGGCAAGTACAGTGATAAAACTTTGCTAGTGCGTTTAGAATGAAATGATGTCCGTCATTTTGGCGTGAACCATAATGTTAGTTGTAGCCTGCAGCATCTAATACGTCTTAATGTGGCAACGGCTAATAAGCCAGAAATGGCCATTCCAGCCTCCCTAATCTTTGTCGGCATTGTTAATCTACCTCTGTGTCTCGAATATTGTAATAACTAGTCATGACTGCTTCCATTTTTTGACAAAGTTAAGGAGAGGGAAGTTAAATTCCGAGATTTTAGAGGTTGCCTTCAGGCGACATTTGTGCATAAGATAAGCCCAATTTAAAATCAGATTTTCGTGCTTGTGTCAGATCAGGAGGCATGGGTAATTGCTTCGTCTTTAAGAATTTTCCATAGTGCTCTGTAAGATGGGTAAAAAGGCAAGACTGACAGAAGTGTCCAAACAGGAATGTATTCCCTGTTCTTATGTCGGGTCGCTAACTAGCTTGGCAATACCACCCCCTTATAAACACTTGCACCACGCGATTTAGCCACTGCTAATGCATGGCATCTGAAATTAAGGTCGGTTTCATGCCCCCCCCCCCTCTCCGGCAGGACATGGGAACAGGAACCACCGGTAATCCAGATCGCTGTTTGCCCAATTGCAGGGAAATTGGGGTTGATAGTGAATTCAGAAAACCGTGTTGGCTCAGACGAGAGCAGTGAATAATATAATGTTCTAACCTGCCTTCTACAGTCTGCAAAAACCAGCTGATATTAAAGGATGCATAAAGATGCTGCATGCTAATAAATTAATCGAACTCCCGATTTACTCGGTAGGATCTAGGTAGACATTTTTCATGCAACGGTCTTCAGCACACATGGAATTACAGTCAACATAGGCGTAAGGAAGGCGCGGACAGGTCTATACCTGTTGTTTTCTATTTTCAATCATACTCGCTTACCTAGTGAAAATCCGCTTCCGATTCATTTCGAAGAAGTAAATGGCAAGCCGACGTTTTTCCGTTTGGGATATCAGTCCGAATTCTGCTAACTTTACAGAATGTAACATAATATAATTCCAACTTATGAATATTTAAGTGATAAGTTTTGTTAGTGTATGTATTTTCATTCTCACTGCGTATAGCCAGCGATAAAGCTCTATTGAGTAATTAGTCAAACTAGCGTCACTAATAGGCGACATCCGAACAAATATCGGCTTTATACTTTCACAAATTGACCCCTTAAGTATTATCAGTTTCATTATTTGACCCCATTGTTCGACCTTCAGGTTCGTTCAAAAGAGCATTGAACTAAGATAGGGTTGTTTACTTTACATGCGACTACTTACAAAAAATCCAGCTAAAAAATTATACTCGCTCACTATCCGAATCAATTATGCGTAGCATCGTTAGCTCCGTGAGGGATCATAGAATAGAAACAGGAAGTTAGAGGAGGGTTCATGATCTATTCATCTGCCTACAAAAGGTTTTTTCTAGACATTTTCTCTATAACGACCAGTGTTAGTTTGCACTGTCCTGATCCCAACTGGGGTGGACTAGAGTTATGAACCTGAGACAATCCCTCCGTAAACGATTTTAATGGTGCGTAAGTGTTACCGAGCACTATTAGGGACGATGAGATAGCCGTCGTTTAAATTGAAATAAGACTGTTAGACAGTCTAGTACGATGATATCCACCGTCAAAGATGGTTCGCAAGTCTGCTACCAATATAAACTAATTCAAGCACAATTCACCGTCTCTGCGCCCATCCTGCCGTGGAACCAACGGCGGACCTCATTTGTAATCGATGGTCAAACTGTCGGAGGTTTTCACCGTCAGGGCACAATGTCGTCAAATCACCCGGCAGGAATATCGACGATGGTGATTACGACAGGGGTGATAGAGGGAGTCAACGGTGGTTGTTCTCACCAAAATGAAGGTCGTCACCGTCAAATGCTCTGGTTCTATGTAGAGGCAGAGTTTAAGAAGTAAAGGAGATAGAAATGACACTTTCTTGCTTATCTACCGGCTTCAGCCAGTCGTTACCAAACCTCGGGGTGGACTGTCTAGAGATATGGACCTGGAGCATTTATTTACTGTGCCAGCAAACTATCCCTGAGAGGACAGTTCGCACCCTATTGGCTACCGTTTCGAACATTCGAAGTCACAGCGATCATTCCTAATGACCGTGTCCTGATATATACATTTAGTTTTGCCTACTTATTGTCCGATTGTTGATTGGTTGCCGCTATGAGACCGGTTAAAAAAGCACCTAGATCAAAGTCTCAAAATACAAATAAGATGAGGCTTGCTTATATGTTCCCATGACTGGAACTTCTACGTCATTACCACAGAACCTACTTCACCTTTGATGAACAAATGTATGGACAAATTAAAGGCACTTCCGTGGGCTCCCCGCTATCAGGCCTGATTGCTTAAGGGGTCCTCCAACTGAAAGAAAACTTGGTCTTCACAAGTATCAACTAAAGTTTTGGGCTCGTTATGTCGATGACACTTTTGTCATTGTCAAAACATCTGACATCGAGCACTTCAAAGAATTACTAAACACGGTTGATCCAAATATGTAAATCACGATGGAAGCTGCTTGTGTGCCGGCGTGAAAAAGAACAACTTCAAACTACAGTCTTCAGAAAAGCCACGAGCACAAAGCAAATATAACACTTCCATAGCAATCACCCTTCGTCTTACAAACGTAACAGCATCCCAACCCTATTCCAAAGAGTTGAAACACATTGTAGCACGCTAGATGACACCTTCCTGACCTCTTTCGAGCTAATGGATACCCATGATATTTTATTAACCAAAGCAAGCGCCGAGTGAACATACGACGGTCAAAAGAACAACAACTCGGAGTCCGGAGGGCCAGTCTCTACATAAAAGGAGGCTCCGCGGCAGTCTCTCGACAGGCGAAATTTCATCACCGTAGTATACAACCCAAGGACAGACTACCCACTACCGAATCCTCAGCATTTGTCCACCGAATATGTTGTAACGATGGCGAATGTAACTACGTCGGGTAAACTGGACGAAAATGGCCAACCCACTTACATGAGCGCAAACTGGCGGCGCGGAGGCTAGACCCAAACTCACAGCTTGCAGCTCATATTGGAGCGATTGGCCCCACTTTTGACATACAAGGAGCGACCATCATCGGCTGAGGAACCTCAAAAGGCATGGTATTCAGATGCCAACACATTCAACAGGTATCAAGGCCTTCCAAGCGCCTAAAACGTCCTGTGTCATTATATGCGTAAAGTCCAGGAATAGATGTTTACGCTAGAACTGAGGCAAATAAGCGAAGACGGTCCCACGACGAACCCGTTGATCGATGTGGAGTTGCCCAACACCCGCGGACGTCAAGCTGCAAAAACATCCACACAGAGGCCGAGGCAGTAAATGAGAGGAAAAACTCGATCAGTCTAAGGCTGACTAGTTCAGCCTGTCCTTCAAAACACTGATCGATATTAGCAGCATACGCTTTGAAAATGGAAAGCCGGCGAAGCTTTCCGAGACGTCAGCGACAATGTAAGCCTATTCCGGAACTTTTACCTTTGCAAATCTGAGGAAATACGAACAGAAAATGCCTGTAATATAGTGGGTCTTATGTTTAAATTCACGAAAAATTTAGGGTTGCGGTTAGGGTTTAAGGTTAGGACGCGGGAAAATTCAACCTTCCGGCATTCAACACAAGGTCACCGGTGTTAAGTGGGGGTGCGTTCCTATTCCCATGTCCCATTGGGGAGGAAAGGGGTCGTACAAAAAATTCCAAGGAAAAACTAACTTTTGTTCTCTCCTGCTATAATAACCGATCGATGCATTCGATTACCCTGTGACATTCTACTTTAGTTATAAGACGTATTGGTGCTAGATCCGTTATTTTCAGGTGTGATGCTACCCTCTTTTCTCTTAGTTTTAAGTCCCCGTGATGCAAGCGGGTAATAATGACTTCTTACCTTGATGCGCCTTAAGCGGTCATCCGGTTGTTCAAATAGTAGTCCATGAACAAGTGGGTGCTGCGGATGCATCTCTTCCGAAATAAATGTATCCCTAAAGAGGTTAGATCAGGTGCCTATTGACATTCACTGCAATCTGCTTTACCATTCGAGAAGGTTTTTCGGAATTTTGTACAGCAGAACTAGATGTCGTCGAATCCATCCGTACGGATTGTTCGGTAGCATCACACAAAGCCCACTGACAAGAGCCTGAAATAGATTTACGATTAGCGTCCTCTGTGGACACGGTTGCAAAGAATGACTTCAGACTTCCTCTAATGTCTCCCAAGGGCCTACTTTTGAAAGTGTCCAAATTAACTGCTTACGGATGTGCTCTGAAGAATGCTTAATAAGAAAAAAAGCGCAGCATCCTTAAATTCCTACTTCTAACTTCTAAATGAGTGCCAAAATATGCTTAACTAGTTGGCGCGAACTGTACGCGCAATAGTAATCATTGTAACTCAATTGTGGTTTCGAGTTCACGGCTTCGGAACATGGTCTCATGCTGAAGGGAAGAGTGACATTTAACCAGCTCTTCTGCCAATGGAATTATTTGTGTACAAACCGCGGCATTTGTTCCGCCATTTCGGGGAAGGAATTTGAAATAGAAGCTGCTAGAGACGTCAATCTACCGCATATACAGAGTAGGTCAGAGTACCGATACGACTTGTGAATTGGGACCTGATATCTTCTTCCGCCCTTTTGCGGGTTTATTTACGCTGAAGTTACTTTACGTACACTGTAAGTTGTGCGTTCATGTCAGATGACGAGTTTTCTACTTTGCTCGCCTTCCTGATTGACACCCCTGATGCCAAATGGAATGTGTGGAAGGGATCAGCTGTCTTTATATCTTTGCCACGTGGACATGTGTGGACTCTTTTCGCTAAGAGCTGCGGCTACACGTTTCTCGTAGCTGTCTGAAGGGGCCTAAAGTACTAGTAACTGAATACCGGGGGTGGCCGGAGTTATCTTACCCCAAAGTGACAGTGCACTTTTTTGAATAAAAACGTTCTGTAGTCAAAATTGAACGCCAATGAGTCTCATTCGTCTGACACCAACATATTTATTTTTCAGCCTTTTTGGAAAATACGTTGCCAAAGGCGGACCGCCATACATTACCCCAGACCCCAAGAGGCAGGCAGGATCTCCGTTCAGAATGGGCCCATTTTTAGGGGAAAGTAGACGTATGTCTCTGATGTTCGAGTTAAATTCTCTGGTTCATTTTAATTCTCAGGAGTAAATTTCTAAAGCGAGCCCACCCAGCCAGTCATGTGTCTGTTTTTGTGTCAATTGGCTGTATAGTGTTTGGTGTGCGCGTGGGAAGTCTGCCAGCCGTGGCCCGATTTAAGTAGGCAGTGACTTCGTTAGGGGTCTGATTTTTCGACGGTAAACCAGAGCAAATCCGTGAAAATCGCTGGGATGCGCACTAGCAAAAGAGCCTTAGAACGTTGGCTAACTGTCCGCTTTCAACGCCTGAACAGGCCTTCGCTTCGCTTCTAGCAACCAAAACTTCAAAAAACGAATAATCGCCTAATCCTAATCATCCAAACTGTCCAACGGAGCACTCACCTCAAAAATCTTATCTAGTTGATGCTCCTCCATGTACTTTTGGAACTTCCTTTCCCATTCATTTCTGGGAATCGCGCTCAAGACTGTTGTTGGGCTTGCCTCCTAAAAGCGAGCGCGTAGAGAGTGCTCGTGATAATAAGGTTTGCAGGGGAAAGTACGATGGGACTAAAAAGTAAACGATACTTTTAGGCAGATTGTATATTTGGACACAATATTCACCAACAGACGCACACACAAACATAATCGGTACAGAAAACCTAGGAGTCAGTTTGATAGGGCAGTGGTTTTGTAATAGCCGCCTCCACGCTCTCAAACACAGTTGGAATATCGCGATCGGCATTGACTTGGCTCAGACGTGAGCCGTAAAATTTCATCAGTTCGTCGCGTTGGGCAGCAAACCGCGACAGCTTGGTACTGATCTCGCAGTCGGATGTGCGCGGCCGAATGCCTATTCGCTTTGGCTGATCCATCAGGCCCTCAGGTGGGGGTTTGTGGCAGAGGTGGTAGGTCTCACCCGTGACCGCATCCACCCGACGACCAGTCAGGCGAACAGCTGCTTCCGAATGTGGTATATTCAGCACAATGATTCGATTGGGCTCAAGGTCAGCACTGTCTAGGAGTTCGGCCTGTATCCAGGATCGGGGAAAGCCGTAGAGCACCCAGCCCTTCAGTGTGCAGTCCACCTCAGTTAGACGCAATTTCAGCATCTTAATCACCATTGGGTCCGGAACTGATAGAAAGAGGGGAAAGAAGATGGGAATGAGCAAACATTTCATACAGTTGCGAAAAGTATGGTTTTTCGTTAATATTAAGTAACTTTAAATTGAAAATTAAGTCAGCGAACATATTTTTTCGGTAATTCATCATTTGGCCGGTACAAGTACAAAGGAAATTAAACTGCGAGGTGTAAGCAGGGTTTAAAAACTTCTGATCGTTAACATTGATTGTCTGCACGCCGCCTACATGGCGAAGTCAGCGTGTAGATGTCATTGGAACTGTGTGAAGGGCGGGAGGTAGAGTCGAGTATGCGGGATTGAACGTCACTGTCAAGTACGCCGAGTGAAACAACTGCCGTCATGGAGTGGTGACGTCGTGTGAATACCACGTGAAGTGGTTTTAGGCCATGGAAGACAGAACGCCTGTACGAGCGTCTTCTGACAGCACAGTGGTGGGTTTGTTAGTCGTATGGCCACTACCTCGGCCGTCGCGAGCACTCGCTGGCGTAGGCCTTTGGAGAAGTTGGCTTTGTCTGCTGGACAACCTGAAAGGCTTCTTTGGGGTCAACGCGGTGATTACATAAACTAGCTGCGCAAGAATGGAACTCGAGATTGATCGAGCTTCACCTTTACCTAACCATGCAGATATGTGTTCGCCTACCCTCTTTTCCAGGCGCCTCATTGTACGGCCAATGTATCCCGCGCCACAGGAGCAAGTGAATGAGTAAATATACATTGATGTGGCCATCAATGGAAGTCGGTCTTTACCTCCTACGCGTAGGAGGGGAGAGCTTATAAAGAATACCCGTAGGTTCGCCGCGGGGAACGCGCTCATCATGGCTGACTTCAGGCGTCATCTAAATAGTTCGCTGGTTGCATCCCCTAGAAAAGGTAGTCTTATAAATACGTCTTACTTTTCTGCAGTTAAGTTGATGGACTGTTTGGTGCGTTCCCCAATATTTCGGAGGATGACTTTTTCTGGGTATCCGTTTTCACGAAGCGTGTCCTGCAGCTGATGGAGCTCTGCGTCAACCCTTTCAGGTGAGCAGACGCGTCGAACCCTAGCTGCCATTCCCTTGACTAAAGTTCGCTTTATGCTCAGGGGAACAAAACTGTGAAAAGTGGTACATTTTCTCCTCCAGGTTTTCTTTCGGAATGCTCTACGTTTGAAAGATCCATCCTCTTGCCTTTGTAGAAGGACATCAAGGAACGCAATTTCGTTACCAACCTTAGTCTGCAGAAAATTTGAGCGAGGGATGCACACTTACGGCAGCAGACTCAGGGAAGGGTAAGGACGCCTTGTATGGCCGCATTAACAGGACACGGGAATAGGAACCACGCAAAATACATATGGCTTTGCGCCAACATCCGGAGAAATTAGGTTAAGGCTTAAGGTGAGGGTTAGGGCTAAACTTACGGTTAATTTTAACGTTAATGTTAAAGTTAGAGTAGGTAAGGTTTAGGATTAAGCTAATGGTAAGTTAAGGCAGAGGTCGGCAAACTCCGGCCTTACGCCAGATACAGCCTAGCTAGTATTCCAGTCCGGCCTAGCGCCCCCTAGTTAATTATTGTTTGATCCGGCCTAACTGAATTTTCACGGTTTTGTTCCCTTTCATTACTGCTGGTTGCAGCTCAAGCTGTGTCTCGTGTTTATTTTTAGAACTGGTCAGGCCCTTGTATGAAATAGAAGCGCCTAACCGGGGAGGGATGATAAATGTTATGTTGTAAACAAGTTCATTCTTTGGTTTCGGTTTCATACACCTCTTACCGGGTTCAATGCGTGTGTTGTGCGCACGTGTGTGTGCTGTGACGTGTGAAGAAATTTTATTTCATGGTCATATTACAGACATCGTGTTCCCGCACAGTAACCCCAATCACTATGCCTAAAGAGCAGAAACAATGCGCAGCTACCAGTATCCGGAAAGGTTGACCTCGAACGTCGTGTCTTAAACCCAGAATGGACTGACGATTTATTCTTCGTCCAACGCGGCAACAAAGCCCTGCGTTTATTGTGCAACGACACCAACAGCACTTTCAAGCGGTCGAATCTCAAGGGGCATTTCGATACCAAGCATGCGCACACGTACAGAGACTACACCACGGATGAGCGTAAGACTGAGGCAGTTCGCTTGATGTGCGTTCTCATTCGCAAGAGTTCAAGATTGTCATCACTCCTTTTGACTTTCCCTATAACGACGCCCTCTCTGATGTGCAATTGAAGTTGATTGAGCTGCAGGCTTCGGACGTTCTTTTGTCCAAGTTTACTTCTTGCACTACTCTCATTGACTTCTACCGTCAGCTACCACATGCTCAGTTTCCAAGGTTGTTAGCCAGTGCCAAGCGTGTGATCACAATGTTACGCAGCACTTATTCGTGCGAGCAGCTGTTCTCCAAAATGAAGTTTTGTAAGAACAAACTGCGCCCTCAGCTCACTGACAATCGCCTTAATGACATTCTGTTGCTAAACTCCTCATCATTAGAACCTGATATTGTATCTATCTCTAAGAACATGCAACACCATGTTTCCCATTGATCGTACAGTATTTTTCTATTACAAAGGTTTCCTTGGACACCTTGTTTCTTCTGGCCTAGTGTGCCTTCTTGACCTCCGGAAATGGCCTATTAGTCTGTAAATTTTGCCGACCCCTGGGTTAAGGATTGTGTTAATCGTAGGATTGAGGTTCAGGGTATGGCTAGAGTAAAGATTACGCTTGCAGTTTGGTTTTATGTGAGGGTTAGGGTTGGCGTTAAGACACAAAAATATTTAAGCTTCCTGAAATTTATCGCAAGGCCATTTATTTTAAGTGGGCAGGGCGGTTTCTATTTCATTGTCCTGTTTAAGCGGCGATAAAAGGCATGTTTACCGAGGGAAATTATATAGGACTTGTTCAGCGGTTTAACTCCTAAGATCGGTATTCAGAGCTTTTTATATGTGCTCCCAAACTTTTCTGGGCTTTGAGATGACAGATGTTGGCGTGGTGATAACTTGGGAGAGCGCAGCATGTTCGACGGAGCTCTGGTTCAGGATGCAGCGAAAATATTATTCTTCAAAGACGTGGTAGGATTTCTGAAAAATTTAAAAACCATTGCAATGCCTGCTTTTCAGTATGGAGAACACGTTCGGCCAAGAGCATTTATGTCGTGTTCGGCGCTTTACATTCATGTTTATACCTGAAAAACGTCTGGTGTCAGTTTTTAGCGAAGTGGTACGTGAATTTTATATTAACAGGAATGTTCTCTCTAGAACTCAAAACCCCATAAAGACCATGACATAGTGCCTCAAGACCTAGTTCACCTAACATGAAGTAATGTACGAGCAAATAAAAAGCGCGTTCGAAATTTCATCTATTTCCGCAGGCCCGGATGGGTTTTATTAATAATAATCAAGAACGCATGTTTTGGAACTAAAAAATCAACTTCGGCCATGACAGCTCACTATTCCGTTTCTCTGCGTCTACGGGGACTGAAAATGGAATGCAAATCGGTGGTCCCTGACGTAAACGTAAGAAACTTGTGCCTGACTCTTGGTTCTGAAAGTCATCGTTTGTCACAAACCAGCAGATTCTAATCTCTCACGGCAACTACCCTCTTGAACAAAAACTGAACAGTTCTCACCTTAAAATGGCAAGTGTAAACGGACTGCAACACGCCAAGTACCGGGAGGTGCTGGAAGGTCTTAGTTTATCTGCCTTTGGGAACTATTCAGTCGCAAAGACTATCAAGGAAAGTTTGCTTAAAGAAGCCTACGGCTCTAGAGGGACAAATCAAAGGAACTAAACCAAGTGGTCATGCGGAGTGTCACGTACATAAAAAAGAGTCTCAATTACGTTTGCTAAACTCAATATAGCAGACAAAAAGCCAAACTAACCACTTTGTCGCGAAAAGATGCACTAAAGAGGTCCTGCTTTCAATGGGATGAAGTCCTCTGTTGATTTCGTCCCACATATAAGTTGTGGAGACTTCAGCCCCATTGGAGAAATGATCCAACGAGCAAGGCTACCTAAACACTAACCAGCGGTACATAGGATTGATTTGCAGTTGTCAATGGCATCTCATGTAACCCGAGTTAGCGCTGCCGAAGGTGTGACTGCCGAGGTTATGACCATCTAACAAACAACTTCGAAGCCGCATGAACGACCGTCATAGTGAGCTGCACACCCACCTCACAAGAGCTCAAATGGTCAAGCAACACATGGGATTGAGTGACCTAAATAGTAACGATTAGTCTGTAGTCGTCTTGGGCCGTGTCGCAACCGGTGACCTTATAACGCGGAGGGTAGACTAGCTTCCCCAGTCTCCAACGGTAGAGATTGGACATGCTTGTCGACATGGTAGACACTTAATAAGCATATTCCCAGTGAAGCCTGTTTCACTTTCTGCTGGCTTATCATGGAAACGGAAGGTTAAGATGACATAGCACTGCTGCAACATTTAACTCACACTTCTTCAAAGGTACCAGTGACTACTGCCAGACATGAAACTCTGGACAAGTACCTAGGTTCTGGATGGAGTAAATTAGAACTCGGGCGAATTACGCCACTAGAATTTTTAACGAATGCTTAAATACTGTTCCGCCAGCGGAATTCGCCGGCGCGTCGTTATCAATCAACGCTCTGGTATGGAGTCCCATTTCCGTGGAGGCAGACTGGCGGTATGCAATATAGAGGATGGAAAAATTGAGAATTCCAAATGGCAGCAGTTCTAATAAAAACTAAGGGGAACTTTCGGACAATATTTACGGCAGGTTTATCCTGTAAGTTTGACGGATATCAAATACGTCCCTTACTGGGACGGCGGTCAAGTAACTGACAGTCTGATTATCATCCCGGAATATTGGTCTCGTAACAGGGTATGGAGGTTAATAGTATTTGCGTCTTTTTTGCTCATAATTCACGCTCTCGACCCATAAGAGAGCAAGGGCCATACAAGCACTTTATGAGTAGTGCCAGACGTACATCGCGTCGCCGCGACGGATGGCAAGGCTTGGTGAAAAGCTCTGGGCCCTCAGATAACTTTAGCAGATTTCCATCTGTGGTCACTTTGTGGTTCAGATGTTGTCAAACCATTACCAATCGTTTGGTTGCCAGATGAAAAAAACAGTCACGATAGCATCAAACCAGTTCCCATCAAACCGTACGATGTATTGCCCAACAGTTCGATGTATATTTAAAGAGCACTCACCTACTGACAAGACCAAACCACGGAAATAAGGAGCCGAATTCTCACCTGGTAATCTGGCCTCAGTGTATGTCGACATAGCCCGACCCAGCTTGCTGCCCTTGAGGACTTCAGTGCGAATAAGGGTGCCACAGTGGACCGACACGAGTTCATACTTCTTGGCCAGCATCTGCGCCATGGTTTTGCGTCCACAGCCTGAATAGCCGAGTAGGACGACCCGTGGTGTCCACATGGCAACTGTGCGGGGAGGACGATTCAGGCGACACAGGGCCTGCGAAAATACGTCCGTCAGTGGCTGATCCGTATTAATTGTGGTCATCAGATCGCCATATATGTTCTTCAGAGCAACAAAGTGATGATGGTACTCCCGTAGACTGGCTTTCATTTCCTCCGGTGATGTGCCCGGCGCACGCTCCAAGCGAGCTGCTATCTTTGGGTCAGAAGCGGGGTTGAAGATGGCATGGTAGGTGTCTGATGGGCGAAAGAGAGGGAATTGGTAGACACGGCCGTCACGAAAATGCCGCATTAAGATTTATAGGCCAGGGTATTAGCAATTGATAGACATTACCAACAAAGAGGATAGGGACGAGAACTGACGGTTAGGGCTTCTTTGTTGTCGTAGGACTACCAGAATTGAATCCTAGCCAAATGCTTTGCCCCTCTAGTCACAAGGACAAGCCCTAGCAAAATAGCGGGGTACTGACCTGATAGATTGTCATCTTTTCCGGTTTCAAAAGCCTGTTAATAGGTTAAATTTCGTGTCGCGGTCTCAAGTGCTTCATTTTCAGTGTAGGAAGGAATAGAGATTCGCTCCGGTGAAATAGAGCTGTCCAAGGACTGGTCACATGCCAGAAATGGTCACATCAGTCTTCCCTGCATTTGATGTTAACATTTCTTTAGGTGGTGAGTTGTTTGTTCCATCCCACCTTTTTTATTAAGGAACAGAAGAGCTAGGCAGTCAGAGCAGTGGGCGATAAGAATTTAAAATGTCCATACTCTTAGCTAGTGGGAAAAAGTGCCAACACGTTTGATGCGTCTCTCTTTGTTGCTCGATATTTGATTACTTTTTAAGCAATCATTTTAGTTTTGTTTGATGCCCGTCGAACCTCTGGTTAATGCCAATCATGCCAGTAGGAAATCAGAGGCCGTAGCTGCCTTTCTATGCAACCAGAAGATATAACTAATCGAACCTATTCAATTTGAGTGCTAACTTCTCAAAGCCTGACTCTGTACAGCTGGCATCGGTTGTTATTCGGGGAAATCTGGCGTCCTCTTATGATAAATTAAGGAGAAAATTGGACTGCATAGCCCTTCTAAAGTCAGAACGCAGAATCGACGGGTAGCAAGCGTTGAGAGTAATGTGAAGCCAGCGGTGGTCAAAAGTTGATGAAATCCAGGTTTCTGCTCAAACAATTAACTAACCAGCTAGCTTAATCCCTATCACCTAATGCACGAGAACTTACTCAGGCGGAGGAACTGTTAAACGAAATTTTACCTGCAAGGGAAACTCAGCCGACTAAACTGGTATATCGGGCGAGACGGTAAGCAAATCTGAGAGGGCAAGTTCACAGGTGGACACGAAAGATCTTCAGCTCCAGAAAAGTGTTATCCGAATAGCAGCAACTCCGGATGAAAGTCTTCTTTAATGGTAAATGAGCCATTTGCGGTTACTGGGTGGATACTCTGTGGCATAAAAGTTTCCGCTTACATGAGGATGTTATTTCAGTCTGAATTCATGTGCTACCCGCTCTCATCCGTGGTAGGATGAAACCATGTTGACCGCAGGGATCACATCCCAGTGTACTGTAAGGGCCGGTTGGCCGAGATTCAGCGGACATTTTGAATGTACTAACTCAGTTTCTATTTTGTTTGTCCTAGTAACGGTTAATTCAATCCCATCACTACCAGTTGGTCATTTGGACATCTCCGCAGACCCGACTCCACGTCAATCTTCTACCGCACATACTCTCATTAACTATTACTATTTCATTTTTGTCAGCTACCTGCGTTATATTCCTACTTCAGCGTTTAATAATCTTTCCCTATTCATACTCTACACTCTTACACCGACCACAATTGAACGCATACCTTCAAATATGTCAATTGAACGAGCTACTAACACCTCCCCTTCGGGAAACCTTTCTACAGAGGATCGAGCAATCGATTCAGTGAACCCAACCACTCCGAAAGATAGCCACCTTCCTCCCGACGCGCAAGTAAAACAGGACGCAACAATACGTTCAAAATGCGCTATAGAGAACTAAGTGCATGCAGGTTCACTGGCTTCCTAAGGCAAAGAAATTTCGAGTGGGTGGGAGAGGATACGAATAGACAGCCACTTCTACGGTTGAAATCTACCAAGATATCATAGGAGGAACTATTGAAGAAACAACGAGAAGATGAAGATAACACTTTTTGGGCTTATTATGCACTCAGTCGATCATAACCTTGAAAAATATCTAGGACTATAGCAAAACGTACGCAGACATACACAGATAGATGGGTCATAAGTAAGGTCTGCTCCACATATGGCATTCCTTGTTAATTCAGATCGGCCGGTGATGCACCAGCAAATAGATGCATACCGTTTTTTTGGTTTCCTAGAACCAATAAGCTTGGCCGGTATCTTTTTGTCTAGTGAGGTTGTCACTTTAGACTAACTAATCAGTAGGGTGTATCAGTCGCGTGGTGGTTAACGATCCGGTCAACTACTGAACTAAAACCCATTTTGCTGTTTTTCCTATTATGAACACTGTTTGTAAGGAAGGAAAATGAGACCATTCCTCTGCCCTATTGCCCTACTTTAATTACTCACGCAGCCTCAAGTGCCGTGTCTACGAAGACTGTAACCGGCGCAGTAACTCGGTTCTTGGAATAACAGCCTCGTTACAATGGCTACATGAGAGCCAGTAAAAGACGGTTCGGCTCTGTTTTAACACAATTTCAGGACTTCATTTATGTTTAATATGTGTTACGTGCCATATTGACGACTTTACCTTCATTGGCTACTGTCATTATTCTCATGCCATATCCAGTGTCTTAAGGCCAGGCCATTCGAATCAGTGTTAGTTCTGCAAAATTTGCACGTAACGCATATGTCACGAGGTCTGAACGAAACAGAAGGCGGAAATGCCTGACTTACTTGAGTTTCAAAAGTAGGGATTTAGAAAGATTAAGCTATTTCAAGAGACGGCTGCCAGTTAGCAGACTGCAACTGAGTACGTTGCTTTAACTCAGCCTCAATCCTTTGAAACTGCAGAGGTGCGCATTTTAATGCCATAAACAGCCACGTCAGAAGCTCATGGAAATTTGACACGAACACAAATGGGCGAGTGGAAAGCACGTAATCTACCTATGTTGAATATCGTATGATAACTCAGTAGAGGGTATTCCAACGACAGGGCTAAGAAAGGTCAATATGGATAACTATAATTCTTGCCGAGAAAACTCAACATGTTGAAAATTATGTAAAGGCCGAAAAATAAAAGGTCTATTTCCCGCTAGCGCTGAAGCTGAGCAAGCGCGCTTGCCTTAGAATAAACTTTCCAAAAACTGGATCCTTCCCCTCAGGACACTTAGCAATTGAGTGAAAGGTTACAAGGGTCTGTAAGAAATCTGACTGTAAAAAGGGGCCAAGCGGCCTACGTGATCTTTCAGTTCTGCGTTCTTAGTCCGGTATTTGTTATCACCGACACAAAGCATGGCATAATTGCTCGCCTGAGGACGTTTTAACTGATATTTATATCCTGACTTGATAAGGACCATTGCAAATTCACAAAAGCGTAGTCTGAGAAGTCGGTTTGCAAATCACAAGCATTTTTAGTTTATAAAAACCCAGTTTTAGTGATTACTGCAGATGTCTGGAAAACTGTTAGTTATTGACTCAGAATTAGCTATTCACAACTATTCCGATTGTGAGCAAGGCCAAAAACGTAACCTTTATGAGAGAGGCTTAATCCTCTGTGTTGACTTCAAGTTAAATTTCAGTCCACATATTCTCTCAGAGATCCTCTGACGTATACCTACGGTAGGTCGTCCAACTTACTCATCCAAGATTCCTGTTTCGTTTCTACTTGCCTACCGTTGCCCGAAAGCTAAATCTCACAAGAAGGTAAGGTCACCGTGTAGACATAAGGGATTTTTAGTGCCCTATTGGTGAAAACACCTTTGATTTCAATGTGATGGTAGTTTATTCTAAAAATTCATTTGAGACGCATAATACAAGCTCCACGTGTTTCACCTTTCTATCCTGTCTATAGTCCATGTTCCTGTCGGTCGACAGGGACGTCTTCATTACCATCGTTGATCCCATTTATAGTAAATCAATCGTCTCGTTATATTCATGGGCACTAAGGTCTGTTTAAGAGGGCCTTCGCGGCAACACAAATACATAAAGTTCTGTCGACGCGTAAGCATTAAAGGTCCCAAAAATGTGGCTTTTCAACTCAACTAGCCAACTAGATGCCTGGATGGATATCATATGTAAAAATATCTTAGCTTCTCATTGAGCGCCTTATGGGTACCATGCAGCATATTCCCCTGCAGAAAGGGTCATTAAGATCAAGGGCGTTGGTCCGTAAAGAACACGAAAAATGCAACGCGCTTTGCGAACTGAAACAAGTCTCTGTACGAACGTCGAAGGTGCGAGCCATCAGATAAGCAGATTTACATTTTCATTCGAAGAAGTTAAAATAGATTTGGGAAAGAACCTGCTAAATCAACCAAGTTTTAACAAAAATATCTAACGGATAGATAGAAAAATTCATGCATAATTGGACCAATATAGAGAACGGTTGGGAATCTCAGTCTACATTAGCCGTTCAACGTTCCACGATTTTCTGATCAGACAGTCAAATATGTATACATTGTTTCCTTCGGACAGTTTTTGAAATGTACGAATTTCAAAACGTGGCACCAGAAGCCAGGATATAAAAAGGCTATTTAAATTGTCTATCTGCACACACTAGATCCTGTTCATAGCACCACTTCGAAAAAAACTGTGCAAGTTCTAAGCTTCTTTGTTCCCAAAAGATCCTGGTGGTTGGCTGGAAGCTACCATCTAGTCAGCCTCGTAAGCGAAGTGTGTAAAATCATAAAAAAATAACGTAAGAATTGCTGTGCCCTTTACTTAACAGGTACAGACACATAACTTCCTGCACTGTGGTGTCCCTAAATAACCGTAATATAACATGAACCGCCTTCACTGAAATGTTGAGGTTGCATTTCTGAACTTAGATAAAGCTTTCGATAGGGATAAGAACAGACCACATACTGAGAAGCTTTTTGCCCATCGCCAAAAACACTATTATTTTTAGTAACAGTTCTGTAGGGTGACCTTCCACTTACATGCTTGAGAAACTGCATTAAACTAAGTTACTGACGCATAATTTGGCTCCGAACGCTTTGCTCCATAGTCATTTTGTCACTCTTAACTACCGTAGTTGGCTGTTTGAGCCGTGAGGCGAAACTATAATTTCAAAACAGACATAAGATCATGGTTTTATTTAAGGCTGTGTGACACAAGTTTTGAAGATAATGAAGTGTAAACTCACCATCAATTTATATAAATTAAAGCTTCTTTCAGTCATCTGGATTCATGTTAAAATATACTTGTGCAGCATAAAGAGATTAACCCATTCAGGCGATCGGTTACCTCTGTGAACTTTATAAACAGTGTTAGCAGGTTGTTATCAAGTTAAGAATGTGTTTGATTATATTTACTATTATATATTATATTACTATTATATTATATTTCTATCACATCACTGAGCAAAATTATTAAAGACTGTGCTATACGTCTATTCGGCTACATTCCAAATAATGTCAAATAGTGTGGTCTAACTACTTTTATGTGAGATATAGATAAAAACGTAGTTGGTACCCGTTACTTAAGCTGGTTTCCTTAGAATCTAAGCCAACTTTAAAGAAAAGGCTTTATAGTTTACAGTTTTCCAAGCTATATCAGGGGCAGTAACCTGTGAATGTAGTGAGTCCACGTTAAATAGCTAGCTGGATTTAAAAGTCAAGAAACCTTTGGTTTTTCAGCGTATCAATGTGCCTCAACACTGAAGATGCCCAGGACAGTACTTTAAATCTCAAATTTATACGCAAATTTTAGGAATTTCTTTTGACATGCGTTTTCGGACCCTAAAATACTTAATTAAGAAGTCGTCATAGATTCCGTATGCGTATTATTTAATGACAAACGAGGCCAGCATCCATAAAATGGCCGTTTTTTCGCAGAATGTATACATTTTTACATTAAAATTTCTTTTTTCGTAGATCATTGTTTTGTCTGTCATTTTTTGGCCCGTAGATACTGTGTACGTTCAGATTGTCACATGCACGTTTACCAGATATGTTCTATATAATATCGGTCGTAGCATGTACGCATGCCTATTTCGTTTAGTTGTTATTTTGCGTTTTATCTATCTTTTGAATATATGGACGGTATCGAATTTATTCGAAAATGATGAGCAATTAATTTTGGGGGTAAAAAGTGCGGTGTTAAGGGAAATTCCAGCAGCAGCATCCGCAGTCGTTAGATTTTGAAGGACAAACAAGCGTTGTCTTAAATATCATTGAATGTTCACTTATTTGTAGGTGATATGCAGAAAAATCAGTCGTTTTACTTGATTTTTGTTTTAATGCACCCCAAACCTGCTAAGTTGAAGTTGTATTTATTGATGCCGGAAAAAATGTCTCCGTGCTATTGACATACTGAAAACCTGATGCACCGTAAATGATTTTGTCTTTAGCAGGTATGTAATTGGACGGTTGTTCATTTTATACATTTTAAGAATTTCTTATGTAGTCCGCTTAAATTGACTTAATAGTTTAAAAACAATAAAAACCATCAATTTTTTAAAAATTATTGACGTACCTCCAGTTTCGGGATCAATTAGTTCACCATCGGCACGCTCTATTAGTACACAATCCTGTGTATCCAGAACCACTGAAAGCATTTAAGTAGAAATAAACAAACTTACGCACAATATCCGGATAAATTCCTTCAAACTGTAATGCCTTTGCTTGTTCCTCAGTTTCAGGAAACCCGGTCAACACATAACCTCGTGTTCGCAATCCTGCTGAAGCAGTCGTTTTTTCAAAGTAATGGCTAAATAATACGGGCTTGGACACTTGAGATATTGAATTCTTTATTTTATTACTGGTTCATAGGATTCTGAGTCGTCGATGGCGTATAAGCCCTCCAGGTTTTTAACGTTTTCAGACGAAATATGAACGCAATTCAGAGACTTAGATATATAGTTTCCAAGTGTCCTTTTCCCAGAGCACGGTGGGCCAAAAATATAAATGACAGGAACTTAATGAAACTGAGGAAAACATAGACATCAAACCATGAGAAATTTCGAGTTTTAAGTAGTCTATAAGGTATTGAATTGGATCGTCAGGTCGAGCAAGGATAAGTCGTTGCAACAGATTCTATGAAATTTATGAATGCAATATAATATATAGTACTTTCTGGAGTTCAAAAAGAGAATGTTTATTTGCATAATGAACATATCTCGGTGGTATCCTCACCGGTCTATCAAGGGCGTCCATCAGATTTCGTAAATATGCTCACACCTACTTCTATGGTAGTGTAACAGAAAAACAAGACGCAAGGACGTACCCAAAATACTTGCAGACTGTAACTTTTCATGAATGTCTGTTTTAATTTGTTTGTCTATGGAAGTAAACCGAAAATTTGATGCTTAAGGAACTGAAGCAGATAAAGGAATCGGAATCGTTGGGGTACCGGTGAAGATGTCGAGGGAGCCCACAGGTAAAAAGGCATGAACACTCGCTGTGCTTTTCCCATGCATCCTACGAGGCTGTTTGTCTGCCAATCGATTGGAAAGCTGCATCGATTACACCACTGTACGAGGGTAGAATTTGGGTCATCGAAAAGAACATACATATAAAAATATAAACATTGATCCCTTATGATTTCGCCAGTTACAGAAGGAAATCTTTACTTTTTATTTTTTCAAACAGTCATGCCTTTAATATCCTTGCCACTTTAAGGCAGTTTGACCACTCTCATCGCAGCTTTTACTGCTATTATTCTTATTTATTCATCTAGCAGGCATGTTTATGCTTTATTTTTTTCGGGAAATGCCATAGCACTATGGAACAAACTACGTCAGGATATGAATAGCTTGTGAATTTATTCTTCTTTTAAGATAAATATCTCTAGGTATCTGCATTCAGAACAGCTTCCAGGAATTCTGGGTGCCGACAAGGTCGAATCTATCTTCCACCTGGACGAAGTGCGCGGCTTCTGAGTCCAATCATAGGTCTTACCTTGAGGGCGATGATGCTTTATCTGCAACCCGCAGCTGGCGAATTCTTCAGCAGACAGCAAGTAAACGTCCACGGATGCACCCTTGCCTGGTGCTTAATCCAGGTTCCTTAAAAAGACAAAAAACAATAAAGCCACTGCACTTGTGCGAACCCTTTCCCATTCAGAAATGCTGCCATCCCACAGGAAGAATTTTTTTACTTCTGAATAATGAAAATTAAGGAAAAAGACTAGTAAATATATTCTTCCAGGAGTTTTTGTACTGTTAGATGAATTCCCAGTGCCATTTTTCTGATATTTTCTGTAAACTGGCATTAAATACAATTATTCATTTATTTATTTATCTTATGTATACGAAATTCGATTGTATAAATTTAATTTTTCCCTTGAGTTACAGTCAGCATTGAGGGGATCTGGTATAGGAACTCTGTGTCATGCACGGTCTGGACTGCCTCTTTGTGCCTGGTGTTTTTTTCAAGTTAATTCAGTTTCCATAAGGGAGATAGGCACAGCCTGTAAAAAAACCTATTTGCAGATAGACGCTCGAAAAATAGGCAAATATTACATAGCAATATGTGTACGTTATTCAATCATTTATGTCGACCAAATATACATCCATCAAGAAATAATTAATCAAGTTTTCTCTTTAGATAGTACAATGCTCACATCCAGAACAACTAAAGTAGGCAGTTTATTCAATTCTTTAGTCATTCTGTGCCGATTAAAAAAACAGGCAAATTGAAGAGCATTGTGAACTTCTCCAACACGTTCGAATACAATGATCATATCCATTCTTTATTGCGTATGAGAGAGATGAAAAGGTATAAGCCATTTTATCGGGTTCTCATTGGGTAGACACTTCAATCTACTGATTAGTTTTGTCTCCCTCCATTAAACTTTCTCTAACAGACTGTTACCTTCCTTCGTTCAGGGACGCCAAACTTGAACACAATATCCTAACACTGTAAAAAGGTTCCAAACACGCGACCAAAAAGCTCTTCGTCAATATTAACGAAGGATCTCCTAGTGTCCCATAGGATGTACAAAGCTTTCTTCGCTATCTTGGCCCAGTAAGACCATGGTTTGAGAGTGGGCGTCATCCACAGACCCAAGTCCTTTAGCTCATTTGATTATTCGATTTGGTGACCGTTGGTGGAAAACGGATATTCAAACCTCATCACCCTTCTGTAACTTGATCGTAGTTGGATGCCTTGGCATTTTTTGAAATTAAGGTTCAGCAGCCACCCATCACACTATTTTGCTACTGATCCAAGTCGCTTTACAAGTTCCGCGCATCCTATGGCATTTTAATTGAGGACCATAACTTCAAATCATCGGCGAGCATGACTTTCACGCATGTCCGACAATCAAGGCTGTCGTCTACCTATATCAGAAACAGAATTGGACCCAAAGCGCTCCCCCTGTGGAACCCCACTGTGAACGGCTTCCCAGTGTGACTTAGCATCACCAATACAGACACACTACGCCTGCCTGTAAGGAAGTTTGCAAATAAATTGAGTCGGTTGCCAGTAAAACTATTTCACACAACTTCAATAGCAGCCTTCTGTGTGGTACTCTATCAAAGGCTTTGCTGAAGTCAATGTAGACCACATCGTTGACAAACCCATTTCTTATTACTTCGTCGTGCTTTCCATAAATGTGAGCAGGTTTATGAGGCACGACCGACGACTTCAAATCCATATTGATATGAACTTAGCAAGTTTTTCTCTTCAATACGCCTCATCAGTTCCCTTTCGATTATCTTCTTCATTACTTTGCAACGAATAATTCTGAGATTCACTGGTTCAAATATAATTTATGAGGTTCTATCTCCCACCTTTATGCAGGACAGTTTCCAGTTGGTAGGCAAAGCCCCCACCGCCATCGAACTTTCAAATATCTTTGGGAGTGGAGGGGCCAGCTGGTTGGTGAGTTCATTCAAAATATTTTCGCATATGCCATCCAGGCCAGACGATTAAAGGGGCTATAGCTGGGCTAGAGTTTTATTTACTGCTTCTGTTTTGAAACTTTCCGTGCTTATTTTATATGTAGGCATGGCAATACCATAGTGTTCTTCCCCCCGTCAAAAGCAGCTCCTAGGTTTACACTTAAATAAAGAAATTCCATTGGAGGTTAGTCTTCTCAAAGTTATCGATCAATATGTTTCCCTCATGGGCTTTTTGACAAGAACCAGGGCAGCAGTGTGTGGTAGGCTGAGTGGCAACCAATACACCACCGTCGTACGCTGATATGGCTGATTGGAATTTATATGATGGAAGAAGCACAAGTCGTAATACGAACAACCGCTTCTCTGCACGCTCTTCGTTCAACTCGTCTCCCGGCCCAGGGGACAAGAGTTTATAAGTTTTCTGGATCTGTACTATGAAGACAAAGGCGTGTAGGACATGCTTAAATCTTCTGCAAAGTTTTGGAGATGGAAAAGGGTATCAAGGGCCTAAAATGGTGGTAGATGATTTGAAGAAAGGTCCTCATATTTTACGCGAAGGAAACAAATTGGTGACTATGGAAACTGAGCAACACAAAAGAACTGACGCAAACACAGCTTCCTCCATCGTAACAACTAATGGACAAAACGATGATGTGTCTAAGTGGCTAGGCGTAATCAACAACCAATATTCGCTATGGTAAATGGACGACCGGCAGGAGCCTCAGAAAAGAAAGAAGCATCGCAGTACATACATGAAAGCCAGACTAAGACAGAACGTTAATATAAGCAGGCCGAGTTTAGGCATTCTGTAAGCAAAAACTGCGTCGGCGAAAGAAGCAACTAACGAAGAAGCCGCATTGATGAGAGAACAAAGCGTTAGCGGTGTCCCAACAAACCCCCTGAACACAGAAGATATCGGAAATCTTAATGATCATAATTTTATTCCTGAAAATAAGAAAAAACCACAGAGGCCTCGAATTGATCGCAGTAAAGGCATATTTATCAAAGACATGCCTGAATCTATATCCAGCACCACAAACGCAAGAATACACGATAAAATGGAGCTATTCCAGACCTAGCTTGAATCTCTCATAAAGAAGGACAGGGAGCTCACCGTTCTAAAAACATTCAAAATGGGTCGAATAAGATACACAAACGATTAATCCAGCCAACCAAGACCGCTGAAGCTTGTCCTTCAGAATGATTTAGAAGCGCTGCTATTGCTGAACAGGAATCCTATGCTTCGAAGCTCTAACACATCTTTTTGCAGCCGGACTTTTCACCGGCGTAGTGGGAAAAATGGAGAGAGCGCAAAGTAGAGCTCCTCAAGTGACCCTGCGTAACGCACCTCCTACGGGCTTCAGAAAACTGTATCTTGCCAGGAAAGCTGTCGACATCTGAAAGTAACAGAGAACTACTGCCAACCTTACTTCAAAGGCTGTTTATTCGTATTAATCTTCGATAATGTATTCCGTTCGAATAAGTGCCTCGTATTTTGCTCGGTAAACTATTTGCATGATAATTTAAGCTTTTCATTAAAAATTAATGCGTTCTCGTAGAGATCTTGCTGGCACGGACATTGCGCATGTTCACGACACGACCACACGAGAAAATTATTCACTGCCGCAGCTGGGATTCAAAACAGCAACCTCTCGATTAGCGACCGATGCTCTTGACCGCTCGGCCGCGCCCTGGCAGTCAGCAGACAAAAAATAGTACATACTCGAAAAATAATGATCTGTCCTACTATTGTTAACCAATTTTTATTTCATGGGACAAAAACTTACCAGAAATATTCAAGTTACTCTCAGCAGTCGGAGAAGAACCATTAAGCAGCAGTCAAGCTGTTTAGATCTTTTCATTAATAGATATGACAATTGCATCCTTGCATTGAGTTCTTACGCACGCCTTGGACGAAGTGATCATTGCGTTCTTACTTGGGAGTACAGTCATTTTTCTGTACCGGTACTTCGAGCAGTTAAGGAGAGAAATGTATGGAAAGGGGATTATCCCAAAATGAAAGAACTACTAAATGGGAAAGACTGGATCCCTGCACACATACGTGACCCAAACGCTGCCTGGTTCTTAATTAGTCACTTGATTTAGCATTTGTTTGAGAACTTCTGTCCACTTAAAAGGCGATAGTGCGTCTCTTGACCCGAGTGCGTGATATTGGAAATAAAAAAGAAGCTTAAGAAGAAAAGAGAACTGTTGAGAACATATGCCAGATATCAACAACCTGAAACTTTTTCCGCTTTTAGGAAAAAGCGAAATCGTTGTCCGATCTTCTGAGATAAGAAAGATCTGCCTTTGAAACAGAAATAGTCAAAGACCTACCAAGAAATTCTAAAAGGTTCTCTGCTTACGTGAATATGGCAAAATGAAATCGGGACTGCATTCTTTACTAAAAGACTATCAGGGAAACAGGTTTAACCGATAACTCTGATAAAACCTGGCTTTTATCCAATTTCTTTATGTCTCTGTATACAGAAGAGCCGCCTTTTGACGAGGAGAATACTACAATATTGCCATACCTACCAACAAAATAAGCACGGTGTCGTTCCCAATGGACAGAGTAAAAAAAACAAGTCTGAAACAGCTACAGTGCACTAAATCACTTGGCCCAGATGGTATATCCACAAAAGTTCCCAATGAACTCACTTATCATCTGGCCTCAGCGCTCTCCAAGATAATTGAAAGTTCGATGGAGTCGGGGGCTCTGCCTACCAAGTGGAAGATAGCCTACATAACCCCCATCTATAAAGAAGGAGCGAAGACATCACCAAATAGTTTTAGACTAGTCAGCCTTATAATTATCTGTTGCAAAATGATGGAGAAGATAATAAAAACGGAGCTGATGAGGCATATTGAAGAGAATGACTTGCTACGTTCATACCAACATGGATTTTGAAGTGGTTGATCCTGCCTCACAAACCTGCTCAAATCAATGAAAGCTGGATTTAATCATTATAAATGGGTTTGTCAGTCGATGTGGTCTACATTGACTTTAGCAAAGCCTTTGATAGGGTTCCACACTGACGTCTGATCATTAAGCTGCATCAACTGGGTGTGACTGGTAACCTATTCAAATTGTTGGCCGAATTTATCACAGGCAGGAGCTAATGCGTTTGTATTGGAGACACTAAGTCGCACTGAGTAACTGTTCACAGTGGAATTCCGTAGGAGAGCTTTCTGGTTCCCATTTTGTTTCTGATATACGTGAGCGACTATCTTGATTGTCTCACATGTGAGAAGGTAATGTTTGCTGACGATTTGAAGTTATGGAGCACGATTGAAAAACCGGAGGATGCGCGGAACTTATAAAAAAACTAAGATCGCCTGCAAACCTGGTGTGATTAGTGGCTGCTGAACCTTAATTGAAACAAATGCCAAATCATCCGACTGTGGTCTAGTTACAGAAGGATGATAAGGTTTGAATATCAGTAATTTAGCAGTGGTCAACAACTCGAGGAGGTAAACGTTCTAAAGGACCTGGGTATGTGGATAACACCCACTCTCAAACCATCCTAGCACTGGGCAAATATAGCAAAGAAAGCTATGTGTATCTTATGAGCGATCAGGAGATCCTTCGTTAATTTTGACGGAGAGTTTTTTGGGCGCGTGTTAGGAACATTTATCTGGCCGGTGTTGGAATATTGCGTTCAGGAGGGGCGCCCCTGGATAAAACATGACTACGCCCTGTTTGAGAAGGTTCAACGGAAGGCGAGGAAACTAGTCACTGGACAGGAATACTTACCCTATGAGGGCCGACTAGAAAGACTAAAAATCTTTCCTCTTTTTTATAGAATTACGGAGGGGTAATGATCTTAGTCTTCAACCTTGTCAGAGAAGTTGATTGTGCTCTTCAGATGGCTGACTTTTTTGAATTGGCTAAACAGGACAAATCCTCGATGTCACCAATACAAACTAAAGAGAAACCACGCCAAACTAGAAGTGCGGGCCAACTTTTTTTCCCAACGGGTGATTGAAGAATGGAACAAACTGCCAACCTTGGTTGTTCAGACTGAAAGCGTTGAAGTGTTTAAAAGAAGACTTGATGCATTTTTACTTGATTGACATATATTTAGTTGACACCAATTACCGATATACAAAAACCCCTATCGCCATTTAACATTTGTATATTTAGCTAGCGCCTATCTGTAAATAGGGTTTTCAAAGGCTCTGCCTATCATCTTTATACATACTGAATTATTGAATTATAATGAATTATGATTTCCTCTGGGAGTCCGTTCCAGGCACCCACAACTCGCTGCGAAATCGAATGGCGGTATAAGCATATCGAAGATATTCCAGTTAAAACGCATATGTTACTATAAAGTATTGAGTGACATATTCACGCAAAACGAAAATGGTTTTGTTGCAGTGGGATCTAAGCACAGTCATCCTGAAGGATTGAAAATAAACTATTTATGATGTAGCAGTGCATTCCTGTAAGAATGAACGGCCTTTTTCTTGCAGATATAAATGCAGCTTATGTTTGAATCTGTCTGTCGTGTACGCCCGTATAACTTTCTCTGGGAGTCCGTTCCAGGCACTGAAAACTCGCTGCGAAAACGAGTGCTGATAAACATCCAGGTAAGATAAGGTTTCTCGAAGTTTGAGAGAATTCCCAAGCACGTTATTTGTCGTCTTCAATGATTAAAGACTCCGAAGTGTAGAGCACAGTCCTGGTGCCTTACAAGCCATTATGTCTGGATCTGATCGCCTCAAATCTGCCTGTACTCAAGAGAAGAAAGATTAAGAGCGTCCAGTCTGCATTTGTATGATAAAGTCTTTAGACCCTTCACGACTTTTTTAACCCCCCTTTGAACTCTTTCCAGCAGCTTGTAATCTTTTTTCAGCCACGGTCGCCACGCCTGAGCTCCATCTTCATGGCGTTAACAAATAAACGTCCCGTATATTTTTCCAAAGTATTCCTCATCGATATCTATGAAAGTTCTTTTAACGGCAAACAGAACATTGGACGCCCTTTTGGCCGCCCTGACACATTGAGCAGAGGGCTTTGGGAAGGCAAAATGGTGATTCCAGGGTCACTTTGTTCAGGTACATTTGCCAGGCGCCTCCCGTCAAGGAAGTATTAATAGGAGTCCCCCATCGCAATCACCTTCTCCGTTTTGAACCGCAGTGCGACACACTTCTCAAAGTTGAACTTTATCTGCCATTTTGATATTTTATTCATAAAGATGATCTCGCTAAAAACTTTGTCCCATGACCTTAATACCCTATATCATGTTTGCAACCTATCATGGAAGTCAAAAATTTACCCTTCGGGAATCGTGCAAAGTAAGTGGCGCTGCCAAGGTTTGAACAAAGGCACCAGTGTTTGGGATACGATGGTGATACCACTAAGCTGTCCCTGGAAGGCGAAATCGCTGATTCAAAGTTAAATTATGGAATAAACACTAGTCATAATCCGAATAAATACACTTCCGGACATGCTTACTTAAATTCGCCTCCCGTTAAACGGGCCAAGAGTTTAATAAGTTTGTACGATATGAATTACGAGGAGGAAGCGTGTGCGACATGCTTTAAACTTCTTCACAAATTTTCGGAAATTGAAAAGGATATGCATGGACTGAAGATGGAGATAGAGAAGTTGAAGAAACTTCCTCGGTTTACCCGAAAAGATATAGCCTGTAACGATAGAACATGAGGGGGCCAAACGCACATATGCATGCACGGCTTCCTCAGCCGACACATCCAGTAAGAAAGATAACGCTGTGTCTACAGGGCTCGGTGTAGCCATTAAACAGTCTTGAGCATGGAAAGAGGGCAACCTGCAGGGATCCCATAAAATGAAAAAACGTCTCAGGGTATCCAAGAAGTGCCCAATCAATAAACCTTTTTATCCCAAAAAAAAAACAAATTAAGCCAAAGCGTCAGTCCGAGCGGGCCCAACCTAAACATCGTTCAAGCAAAACCGTAAGTTCGAAGGTCACAACCGATCAAAGAGCTGTATTATGCACAGAGCTAGGCGTTATCTCTGTATCTGCATCACCAGCAAACAGTCGCAGAGCAATATAGCTAGTTAAGCACCACACACCAGTAGAAAATTAAAACGAAACCGATGGAGCGAAATGTCTTTATATTCAAGGGCTCCCTGAATTAAATGCAACCACTCCGACGGATCGAGTTCCGGAAGACAAAGGTTGTATTTTATACAAAAATGAAATTCACAGAACCCTAAATTCGGACGAAAATCACTCATTTTGAAGTGCCACCATCCATGAGAAACGCCACCTCTGTCAATTACCATCCAAGCGAAGCGCAGGGAAATCATGAGCTCGCCTATTAATCGGAAGGGAAATATCGTAATGTGGGCTATCCCAGAATCCACGTCATGCATTTCGAAGGAACGAGTGGCACACGATATAGATCTTCTTCGGGAATATGCCACTGCAATCCTGAAGACCAGGGAAATTTTCACCTTACAAAAGCTTTCTAACTAGGCAAAGCAGACCCCAGCCGCGGATGAGAATATCCCCAAGGTCTCTAAAAATCATTTTAGAAAACGAAACCCAGGCAGTGCTTCTGTTAGAAGGAAGAATGTTCTTACGGATATCCCAGATACAAGTGTTTTTGTAAGTCGGAAAACGAGCCGAGGGAACAGCTGAAAATGAGGGAACTAAGGAGAAAATTGAGGGAGAGAATTCGTAGAGGGGAGAAACGGCTGAAAATCAAAGAAGATAGAATATTTCAGATTAAGGTGTCTTTCCTGTGGCCAAAACCTGTAACAATTAGGTCTGGGTCTCCCCGACAAATCGATCATTGAAATTTCTTCTCCACAAATGGACAAAGCTTTTTCAACAAGCTAGACAAACTTAGAAACGTCGTGGATGAAATTAAGCCAGACATTATGGCTTTCACTGAAACGTATCTTTCTGCAGACATTGCTGATTCCGAAATCTCACGTAAAGGATATCAGCACTTCAGGAGAGATAGATCAAGTCGAGGAGGAGGAGGAGTCATAGTTTAGTACACTCACAAGCTGATCGCTATGGCTGACGTACATATTCCATTACGTGATGTGGAACTCTTAAGCCTTATTATAGCTGCTAATTATTCCAGACCACTTACGATATCGGTTGTGAACCATTCACCTTATCGGACTTCAGATCAGGATTTTATTCTCATAATGGAGCTGTACAAAGCCAGTGAGAAGAAAAATGTCTTCATTGTTGGGGATTTTAATGACCCTGGTATTGACTGGAAAACATGCATTGCGCAGGGAATGCCAGGTAAATTTAACCACGAACCACTACAATGGGCAACAGACAAACTTCTTTGCCAGAATGTCACCTTTGGGACATGGACTAGGGAAGGACAGCAGTCAAACTGTCTTGACCTGATTTTTACCCGAGAGGAGGAAACTTTGCTTGACCTACAGCATCGACCGCCATTAGGGTTAAGTGATCACATACCGTTGTACTTCTGGTACTCACTATTTTTCCAACCAAATTTGCCCAACAGGGGGGAAAGAAACTTTTAAAGACAAATGTCAGGGATATTCTGGGAAACAGAATTACATGATGGAACCAATATCGATTGGACGACTTTCAGCACATTATTGAAATGGATTGTTTACCTCAACTGTCCTCTCAGAAGAAAGACAACCTCAAACAGCCTAAAGTGGATAAACTCAAACTTGCAGGCATCTTTCAAAAAGGAAATCACTTCTGGAGGTGTAACAAATAAACTGGCTCCGGTGCTTACATACGGGAATACAAGCAGCAACGCAGCGTTTGTAACAGCGAGGCTACTAAACTGAGAAGGAATTTCGAACTGAACATACTGCAAAAATCGTTGAAAAACCCCAAAATACTATATGGCTACATACGGAGTACAAAGAGAACCCAGATAATGATTCCTACTTTTAGGTCTGGAGACGGAAAACTGGAGAGAGACGACCAGGTTAACGTATCCCTTCTTTCAAAATTCTTTCAGGCAATCTTCACCCGAGAGCCTTACACTTTTGCTGCTATTCCACTCGTTTGTCAAACAATTTTTACACCTCCTTTACCTTCTTCCTCCTCCTCCTCCTCCTTCTCCTCCAAAACAGAGGACTTCGACCTAAACTTTTCACCGACCATATATAGGGTCGAATTACTGCCTATAAAGCCTGCCAGGTCACCTGGGCCGGATAGAATTCCTGCATAAGCACTAAGAGAGCTTGCTGACGAACCGTGCGAACCACTGTCCATCATATTCCAAAAGGCCCTTTATGAATGCTGACGATTTAAAAGTTGCCTATCGATATGAACCAGTCGATTGTAACATCGTGCTTGAGCTCTTGAAAAAGGATCTTCAGGCCTTCGCTCAGTGGTGTCACACATGACGCCTTTCAATTTCTAGGCACAAGTGCTCCGTTATGGTTATTGTCGACAACCATCAGCCCCACCTAAGCATAGAAGGTCACGAACTAAATGTGCCAGGAGTTATAAAGGATCTGGGCATAGCATATTCTAGTAGTCTTAATCTGTCAGAGCATTGCGCCCTGATTGTCTCGAAAGCACACCAAACTACTGGGTTTATTCTCAGAAATTGTAAAACCGTCAACATTAGAATCAACCTCTATAAAATGTATGTCAGGCCTAGTCTGGACTACTGCTCGTTTTTTTTTAGCCTTCTGCACGCTAGTGAACGAAAGAAGATAGAATCAGTCCAGCACTTCTTTACAAAAAGAGTTTTCTATTCAGAACACCAAAACCTGTCCTACCAATAACGCTGTGAGCTTACAAGCCTTGACCCGCTGTGGCTTCGCAAATTACAGAAGGGACTATTTTTACTGTGTTAACTTGTAAACAGTCGTAAATTTAACCCCCTTACATCTCTGAGGCAGCTTGACCACTCTCGGCGCACCAGTCATCGAGATGTATTTTTATTTCTTCCTTCGGCACGCACAGTAAGATACCGACAGTATTTTTCGGTAAACGCTATAGCAATCTGGAATAAGCTACCTGAATAATCAAAATTCAGCAAAGCTATCGCTTGTTTACGTGAGCTGTCACTAGTTTTCTACATTCAGGACACCTTACAAAACTTTTGGGTGCTAACTCTGTGGAAGCTCTCTTCGGTTCTGATGGCGTTCACGGACTCTGAATCCTGTGCCGGACTTCATGTTAAGGGCAATATTGCTGGCTTTTCAGACCTCAATCGGCTTATTTATCAGTCGACAGCGAACAACCGCTCGCCGACATACCTGCTGGTGCAGAATACCGGATCCATAACCCTGAATGGAGAAGTTCTTCACCGGGCACCTGTGTCAACGCGTCTCTACCCTGAACTTTAATTACTCAATAAGCTGCATTTTTTTCTCCTGAAAACACCTGAAACAACGATCAGAAGTTTTTTTTCCTGTTAGCTTGACCCTCTTCTGTATATATTTTTTGACCTTGCCTGGTAACTGGCAATAAGTAAATAAAATAAAAGTTCTATGAAGAAAGCCAATTCCCGGAAGAATAAAAATGTGCATTCATCGCCCCGATCTATGAAGGAGGTTTACGACTGGACTGTGAAAATTATCGCCTTGTCAGTTTAGCTTGCGTAGCGTGTAAGATAATGAAGCGTATTAACAAGAGGCATTTAATGCGCTATCTTGAAAACAACCAAATCTTATGCGATGTCCAACAGGGCTTCAGTCCAGGACGTTCCTGTCTCACGAATGCTCTTCAGTTGCAAGAGAAATCGACAAAGGCAACATATAAGGGTTATCCAGTAGGTCATATTTTTTGTATTTCAAGAAGGCCTTTGATAAAGTACCATACAATCTTCTTTTACAGAAGATTTTGGACGAAGAAAGTCGAGGAAAATTTTCAATTGAATCAAGAGTTTCTTGTCTTTCAGAGTAAATATAACTTTTGTTGAAAACTCTAGCTCGAAACGGGGAAAAGTAGAAAGTGGTGGCCCACAGGGTTCTGTTTTGGGCCCGCTACTCTTCCTAATCTACGTGAACGACTGTCTCAATGACTTAGATTGTATAGCTATCATGTTTTTACAGATGACAAAAACATATGGACTGAAGTCAGCTGCGCTGACGACGCGAAAGGGTTTCAATCGAATATCGACAAACGAAGTGCCTGGTTAGCCAGGTAACTTCTTAATTTTAATGTGTCCAAGCGTGTGATCCTACACATAAGCGCTGGTCGAAAAATATCTAAGAAAACACCAGTAATTTATTAACGGCACTGCATTAAACAGGTGAAAACACACAAAGATCTGGGCATGTGGACAACTGTGACTTTGATGCCCTCAGAACACTGTAAGAAAGCAGTCAGAAGGCAACATGTACGCTGCATTGGATCAGATGGGCGTTTAAAATATTTCCTCTTGATCTCTTCGGAAAAGCCTTGACCGTCATCGTGAGACCACATTTAGATTACCGAATACCAGTCTGGATACCGTGGAGGAATAAAAATGTTGACCTCCTCAAACAGGTGCAATAGAGGGCAACAAAGATGGTCGACAGTCTAAGGGTTTTAACGTTCCAAGTCAGATTGAAAAAGTTTAACTTATTTCCTCTTTCTTACAGGCACTTACGGTGTAGCCTGCTCTGGACATTCCAAATCATCCGGGCCATGATTACTCCCTCAGAGTGGAGGATTTCTTCCAGTTTGCCTTTGCGTGGTCATCCTTGTAAGGTCAATAGCAAACGCACGTGATTCAACCACAGAAAGGTTTTTTTCAGCCAAGGAGTTTTACGACTTTGGAACTCGTAACCAAGCGAGACGGTTATGCTGACAGCATTTTTGATTTAAAAAGAAGGCTTGACGGCATAATATTTGACAAATAACGACTCTCACAACATGTTTTCTTAAAACTAGCCTTTTCAATTTTTCGAGCTCTTCCTTTCTTTCACAATGTTTCGCCTATAACTGTAAAAACGCTATTAAAGTTATGTTCAGCTTTGACTCAAAAACATTTTAAATGTTCACAATTTTATATTGACTGTACATATGCAATGATAATGGCATCGTCTCGGCCCCGTCTCTGCAGCCTGCACCCGTTGATTCCTTCGGCAGACAGTGAGCAGCCGTCCACGGATGCACTCGTGCCTGGGGCAGAATCCCGGTTCCTAACAAAGACAGAGAGACGGCAAACAGACTGCACTTGTGTTAGCCCTTCCCTGATCTGAACAGCTATCATCCTTACAGGCGGTATTTTTTACTCCTGAATTACATAAAGAAAGGAAAAACACTTAAAATGATAGATATTCAGGGTTTTTTTCACTGCCAGCCTGATCCCCACTGAATATTTCCTCTGACAATGCCTGTAAACCAGCATTAAATAGAAATATTATTATAATTATAACTTCACATTAATAGGGTCATCAAGGGTAATTCCCACAACCCTTAAAATATACGAAATATACAATATACTTTATCGGACCACTAAGATAGGCGGTTGAATCCTTCTTATAAAGTCTGTTCATAAGTCCTGCATCTAATACGGTGCCATGTCTTGATGTCATCTGCAAACATGACTCCCGTGCTGTCCAGTCCATTCCTTCCATCATTGACATAGATAAAGAAAAGTAATGGCCTAAGAACGAGGCCCTGACGTACGTCTCTCACCACCGGCAAGGGAATTGACTTCGCCAAGGCACATGGACTGCGATCGCCACATAAAGAAGTTTCATATCCAACTGAGTAGGTTTCCCTTATTCGGGATTCTCGAAACTTGCAGAGTAACCTGTGGTGAGATACATTATCAAAGGCAAATTTGAAGTCAGTCTAGCCAAGATCAACGCTGGTGTCTTCATTTAATGACCGAGACCACTGCTCCATTGTATAGAGCATATTGGTCAAGCAGGAGTGGTTTTGTCGAAATCCATGTTGGCAGTTAATTTCTTCGAGCACCTTCACGCTGGCCTTTTTGATGATACTTTCGATCACTTTGCAACAAATGCATGTTAGGCTCACCGGTCGGTAGTGTTTAGCGCTGGTTCTGGATCCACCCTTGAGAATAGGGTATATATTTGCTAATTTTCAATCAGATGAAAGGATGCTTCGATCAAAGGATGACTGGAAAATACACGAGAGTGGTTTAGAGAGTTCGCTATCAAGCTCCTTCAGTACTTTTGCTGGTATTTGATCAGGACTCGGAGACTTGGCGTCATTAAGTGCGAGAAATTCCCTCCTCATATCTTCTTTTGTGAATTTGACGTCCTCAATGCCTGAGTCATTAGTACCTGTATGAAAGTCAGTCTGGTGAAAATCCGCTTCATCTGGAAAAAACAGATGCGAAAAATAGACTAAGGTGTTCTGCCTTATCTTGATTTTCAGTAATATGTTCGTTGTTTTCACCTATCAACACTGTCGCTGTCTCATTATTCTACAACAAACTATTGATGTAGCTAAAAAGTAATTTTGGCTTATTGACGGCTTGTTCTATAATTTCCGCCACATACTCCTTCCATGACCTGTGGAGAATTAACCTTATTGCGTTCCGCTTTTGGCTAAATTCTTGGTAATACATTGGTTAAGCTGTTGCTACGTACCTTCTCCAGAGTTTATTCTTTCGGTTTAGTTGTCTTTTCAAATCTTGCGTCAACCAAACAGGGTGTTTTGCCTTTTAGACCTTTTAATCGGACAGTTGTGGTGCATAAAATCGTTTATTACTCCCCTTATAATGCTCCAATCAACATGCAGATTTCCAGTAAGCATGTTTGCCCGTCTAGTGCTGCTAAGTGAACTCTCGCCACAGAGAAATTCCCGCGTATGTAATTTAACCGAACAGCATTAGTCTCCGTTTGCTTGGTGTGCAAACAGTATCCCCAAGGCAGCATGACAGAGTCATTCTTACAAAGCAGCGTGAGTGACCTCAATTCATCCACATCAAGTAGGTCCTTTGAAAGAACGAGATCTAGGTAATTCACCATTCCAGTCTCTTTTTAAATCTTGTTGGAAATCTTAAATTCTCTACGGAAAAGAGATTTATCGTGAGCTTGAGTAGTCTAGAGCTAAACGAATAATGCAAACCTTTTACGGATAAATTGTTCCATTCAATCAATTGTGCATTAAAAACTCCAGAGATAACTGTGTCTTAAGTCTGAGCTGCATCTTCAAATATTTTGAACATCATTTTGTCAATTACAAGAGTTTTATTTGGTGGTATGTATAAAGTCGAGAAATTCAGTGTTTGTTCTCCAGGCCTCTTTAATTTTAACCAAAGTGCTTCACAGTCACAAAGGCAAAAAATTCTGTGTTTAAAGGACATGATTGCTCTATTGACGTAGATTGGTATTTACTCGAAATTAGGTTACTCGTTTACATTAGCGGTTTTCAAAACGAAATTACGTAAACATTATCTTTGGAAGAACTGAAATCCTTATTGTCCGTTTCCTTCACATGCTGGTAACTTTATGAATTTAAAAAGGGTACTCCTTATATTTATGCGGTTTGCATGATATTACATTGGTTTCTTTATATGTTTACATTATCCTCCGCAGAGTCAATCTTCACAGCCTTATTTTCGTCCCCACCTCTTTTCAAACATCATAAGCAACTGTTGACAAACTGGATGCGTTCCTCTATTTTTGCAACCCTGGCGATGCTCTCCGCGGTCTGCTGACGATCGTGGCGGGTTCTGACGATTTCGCCACCGTGTTGGTGGACTATGCAGTCAGCAAGGTCGCATTTCGGGATGATCTCGTGACCTATACTCTTCCCTCTTAAATTCGACTTTGTTTTCTACGATGAGCTCCTCCTTTATCACCTCCTTGGTGAGTGCAAACAGTATATCTACCTGTTGTATGATTTCTCACAAAACATGGATCTTTCAACATCATCAACATCACAATCACATCTCAATGCATCGTATCAATCCTATAAATTCTAGATATTAATCCTTTAAGGAAACAGTTTTTTCTCCTTTAGTTTTTTTCAAAAGATTGGGAGATCGCTTAGCTCTGCCCCCAATTTAACTGTACGAGTTTTTTTAATGATTCTTCCCTAATTCACCTTATATTCCAAAGATTGTAAACTATTGTTTTAAAAATGATGAATCGAATTGAAGCGAATGTGGCTTTCATACTATTCTTTTCTGCTGTTCATATGGTTGTTCACACAAAGCAGCAATTATCCACTTTGTATTTATTTATACCACGGTAAAATGTTCGTGATGATGGGACCCTCTGGGCTTTAAATACACAATTTATTTATTTAATATTTATGTTTATGCAGTCTGTCTCGACGGAAGAATTGATATCCAACGATGGCAATTTCGCTCTCCAATATTGCAGCTTGCAACCATGTTTCTATAATGAAAATAACATCTGGATGGACATCGGATATCCGTACTTTCAATACATTTATTTTCTGGAACAACCTCTGCGCGTTTATATAAATAAAGTGGAGCTTCGTCTCGACAGATTTTCGGACTTTTTTTTAGAATTTTAGAACTTATATTTGATCAGCACCGGCAAGACTCTATCTAAACAAACATTAGTAACGAAATAAATTTATGACAATGGGTGCAGATAAAATGTACAAATACTTAATAATGAAGACAGAACTTGTCCTGCTAGGTCAACAGTACGCGATGTTTTTAAATTAATAGTGAACTAGAAAATTAGGTGGTGAAAAACTCCTACCTTAAAAATGGAGGCAGAATTCAATAGCCTTCATTTATCGAATAGAAGGCGGGAGCAAAAAACTTCTTAGGAAAATAAGGTCAGGTGGTAGAGTCGGGTAATACTGCAGGAGCATTTTAGAATGAGATAATGAAACGTTGAGGTGATTCGTTCTTGATCACGTAGGCGTATGAAAGAAAATCTCACGAAAATGCGTCAATGAACTAAAGTCCTCAGCATCTTAGGATCCAGAATTGAATTCTTATGATGGTTAGTATCCAAAGAAACGGTAGCATTTTAGACTGTAGACCACCGAATGTGTACGTCCCAATGACGTCATCGTTTGGATGGCTGGTGATATAAGGAGACATCGTAGTTCATGGTAGCGAAAATATAGTTTCAAGAGGGTCACTTAAATTCCCGATGGTCCTTTCTCCGAGTCATGGGGAAAGCTACTGGGAAAAGATGAAGAAAATAAAAAGGTTACTAGAATCATTGTTAAGATAAATGTGCAGTCTTCGCTTGAATGCAGATAGACTAGTTAACGACCTTATTTTAATTGGCAAATTATTTGGATCGGGATTGTTAGAGTTGGCGTTTGTCTTATTCCATCCACTGTCTGATTTGGAGACTAATGCATTTGATCGAAAAAGACGTCGGTGTTGAGTAAAATTTGCTGCACTGAGCGGTATTTAATTATGATCTGGCTGCTCTTTATACTCAATGTCACGGACTTTCTCCAGAGAACTGAACGCTGCGCATGTGTAGTTTCACCATTCTGGATTTCGAGATTTCTTTCGCCCAGTCTGGACCACTTGATGAGTTCTACTTTGCGCTCATTCCCTTTATCCCACTATGCAGGTGAAGATTTCGGCTACAAAAAGATGTGTAAGAGCTTCGAAGCATAGGATTCCTGCTCAGCAATAGCTGCGCTTCTAAATCATTCTGAAGGACAAGCTTCAGCGGTCTTGTTTGGCTGGATTCATCGTTTGTGTATCTTATTCGACCCATTATGAATGCTTTTAGAACGGTGAACCCCCTGTCCTTCTTTAAGAGAGATTCAAGCTAGGTATGGAATAGCTCCATGTCATCGTGTATTCTTGCGTTTGTGGTGCTGGATATAGATTTAGGCATGTCTTTGATAAATATGCCTTTACTGCGATCCATTCGAGGCCTCAGTGGTTTTTTCTTATTTTCAGGAATAAGATTATGATCATTAAGATTTCCGATATCTTCTGTGTTCAGGGGGTTTGTTGGGACACCGCTAACGCTTTGTTCTCTCATCAATGCGGCTTCTTCGTTAGTTGCTACTTTCGCCGACGCAGTTTTTGCTTACAGAATGCTTAAACTTGGCCTGCTCATATTAACTTTCTGGCTTAGTCTGGCTTTCTTGTATGTACTGCGACGCTTCTTTCTTTTCTGAGGCCCCTGCCGGTCGTCCATTTACCATAGCGGATATTGGTTGTTGATGACGCCTAGCCACTTAGACACATCATCGTTTTGCCCATTAGTAGTAACGATGGAGGAAGCTGTGTTTGCGTCAGTTCTTTTGTGTTGCTCAGTTTCCGTAGTCACCAATTTGTTTCCTTCGCGTAAAATATAAGGAACTTTCTTCAAATCATCTACCACCATTTTAGGCCCTTGATACACTTTTCCATCTCTAAAACTTTGCCGAAGTTTTTAGCATGTCCTACACGCTTTGTCTTCGTAGTGCAGATCCAGAAAACTTATAAACTCTTTTCCCTTGTGCCGGGAGACGAGTTTAACGAAGAGCGTGCAGAGTAGCAGTCGTTCGTATTACGACTTGTGCTTCTTCCATCATATAAATTCCAATCAGCCATATCAGCGTACGACGGTGGTGTATTGGTTGCCACTCAGCCTACCACACACTGCTGCCCTGGTTCTTGTCAAAAAGCCCATGAGGGAAACATATTGATCGATAACTTTGGGAAGACTAACCTCCCATCGAATTTCTTTATTTAAGTGTATACCTAGGAGCCGCTTTTGACGGGGGGAAGAACACTATGGTATTGCCATGCCTACATATAAAATAAGCACGGAAAGTTTCAAAACAGAAGCAGTAAATAAAACTCTAGCCCAGCTATAGCCCCTTTAATCGTCTGGCCTGGATGGCATATGCGAAAATATTTTGAATGAACTCATCAACCAGCTGGCCCCTCCACTCCCAAAGATATTTCAAAGTTCAATGGCGGCGGGGGCTATGCCTACTGACTGGAAACTGTCCTGCATAAAGATGGGAGATAGAACCTCATGAATTATATTTGAACCAGTGTGTCTCAGAATTATTCGTTGCAAAGTAATGAAGAAGATAATCGAAAGGGAACTGATGAGGCGTTTTGAAGAGAAAAACTTGCTAAGTTCATATCAATATGGATTTGAAGTCGTCGGTCATGCCTCATAAACCTGCTCACATCTATGGAAAGCACGACGAAGTAATAAGAAATGGGTTTGTCAACGATGTGGTCTACATTGACTTCAGCAAAGCCTTTAATAGAGTACCACACAGAGGGCTGCTATTGAAGTTGTGTGAAATGGTTTTACTGGCAACCGACTAAATTTATCTGCCAACTTCCTTACAGGCAGGCGAAGTGTGTCTGTATTGGTGATGCTAAGTCAAACTGGGAAGCCGTTCACAGTGGGGTTCCACAGGGGAGCGCTTTGGGTCCAATTCTGTTTCTGATATAGGTAGACGACAGCCTTGATTGTTGGACATGCGCGAAAGTCATGCTCGCCGATGATTTGAAGTTATGGTCCTCAATTAAAATGCCATAGGATGTGCGGAACTTGCATAGCGACTTGGATCACTAGCAAAATAGTGTGATGGGTGGCTGCTGACCCTTAATTTCAAAAAATGCAAAGCATCCGACTACGATCAAGTTACAGAAGGGTGAGGAGGTTTGAATATCCGTTTTCCACCAACGGTCACCAAATCGAATAATCAAATGAGCTAAAGGACTTGGGTCTGTGGATGACGCCCACTATCAAACCATGGTCTTACTGGACCAAGATAGGCCATGACACTGCGTTTGGAGGCCAGTCAGATCACAATAAAATACCACTCAGTGCAACAATATCCGTAAACACATCGACCACCAGTTCGATCCAAAAGCAGTAGCCTCCTACTCAGACAGTAGACGGCCTAAGACACACGACCATTCTAACAATCCCGAACCAAATATTGTTCGAACATCTGTCCAGCCAAAGCTCCGCTTTCTTTTTGCAAACGTACAGGGTTTGTTCCAGAAACTAGATGAACTGAAAGTATGGATATCCGATGTGAATCCGGATATCATTTCTATTACAGAAACTTGGTTGCAGGCAGAAATATTGAAAGCGAAATTTCCATCGATGGATATTAACTCTTCCGTCTAGACAAACTGCACAAAAATGGTGGGGGATAGCAATCTACGTCAACAGAGCAATCATATCATCCGAAGGCAGAACTGCTTGCCCTTACGATTGCGAAGCAGTTTGGATAAAACTATAGAGGCATGGAGAACAAAATCTGAATTTCTTGAATCTTTACAGACTGCCAAATCAAACTCCGGAAATTGACGAGATAATGTTCGAAATAATTAAAGATGCAGCTCAGACTCAAGACACAGTTATCGTCAGATATTTAATGCAACATCGGTTTACTTGAACACATTATCCGTAAAAGGTTCGTTGTATTCCTTTAGCTCCAAACTATTAAAGCTCATGGAGAATCTCTTTCTCGTCCAGAATGTTAGGTTTCCAACGAGAGTTAAGGAGGCTCAAATGGCAAATTGCCTAGATCTCGTTCTAGCAAAGGACCCAATTGATGTGAATGAATTATGGTCACTCTCGCCGCTTGGTAAAAGTGGCCATGTCATGCTGCTGTGGGAATATTGTTTGCACACCAAGCAAATGGAGACTCGTGATGTTCGGTTAAATTACTGGCGCGCAAATGTCTCTGCGATGATGGATGACTTATCTGCACTGAATTGGAAAAATGTTCTGACCGGAAATCCGGACGTAGATTGGACCACTCTCAGGGGCGTTATCGACGACGCTATGCATTGTAACTGCCCTATTAAAAAGTGCAAAAGGTCAACCGCCCTGTTTGGTTAACGCGAGATTTGAAAACACAACTGAACCGGAAGAATAAACTCTGGCGAAGGTATGTAGCAACAAATCAACCTATGCATTACGAAGAATTTCGCCGAAAGCGGAATGAAATAAGGTTAAGTATCTGCAGAGCACGGAAGGAGTATGAGGCTAAAATTATAGAACGGGCCGTCGATAAGCCAAAAGTACTTTTTAGCTACATCAGTAGTCGGTTGAAGAATAAGGAGATGGTGGCAGTGTTTAAAGGTGACAACAACGAAGATATTAATGAAAATCAAGATAAGGCAGAACATCTTAGTCAATTTTGTGCATCTGTCTTTACAGATGAAGCAAATTTTAACCAAACAGACTTTCATGTAGTAACGACACAGTCATTGAGGACCTCGAATTCACAGAAGATGTGAAGAAGGAGCTTCTTGCACTTAATGACACAAAGTCTTCTGGTCCTGATCAAATACCAGCAAAAGTACTGAAGGAGCTTGCTAGCGAATTCTCTTAACCACTCTCGTGCATTTTCCAGTCGTCCTTCGATCGAGGCATCCTCTCCTCTGATTGGAAATCAGCATATATATACCTTATTTACAAGGGTGGATCCAGAACCAGCGCTAAAAACTATCGACCAGTGAGCCTAACGTGCATTTGTTGTAAAAAGATGGAAAGGATCATCAAAAAGGTCAGCATGAAGTTTCTCGAAGAAAAACACTTCCTTGAGTATGCCCAACATGGATTTCGACGAAATCACTCCTGTTTAACCAATATGCTCTATTCAATGGAACAGTGGTCCACGTCATTAGATGAGGACACTAGCATCGATGTAGTCTACCTCGACTTCAAAAAAGCCTTTGTTAGTGTTCCTCACCGCAGGTTACTCTACAAAGTCCGAGAATCCAGAATAAGGGGGAATTTACTCAATTGGATAGAAAACTTCTTGATAGACCGATCACAGTCCGTGTGCATTGGTAATGCGAAATAAATTTCCGTGCCGGCCTTGAGTTTTGTACCTCAGGGCTCCGTTCTTGGACCATTACGTTTCTTAATCTATGTCAATGATTGTATGAATGAATTGAACTGCACGGGAGTCATGTTTGCAGACGACATCAAGATATGGCAACTAATCCGATGCAGTACTGATGAACAGACTGTACAAGATGAACTAAACCGCCTATCTGAATGGTCCGATAAATGGCAGATGAAGTTCAACTTTGAAAAATGTGTCGCACTGCAGCTCAAAACAAAGAAAGCAATCGCGATGGGTGACTCCCATCAATACGTCCTTGACGAAAAGTGCCTGTCAAATGTATCCGAACAAAAGGACTTGGGAACCATCATCTTGTTTTCCCTCAAGCCCCCCGCTCAATGTGTAAGGGCGGCCAAAAAAGTGTCAAATGCCCTGTTTGCCATTAAAAGAACTTTCGTAGACATCGATAAGAACATATTTGGAAAAATATATGGGGCGTTTATTCGTTCACACCTAGAATATGGAGTTCAGGCGTAGCAACCATGGATAAAAAGATTACAAACTGCTGGAAAGGGTCCAAAGAAGGGCAACAAAATTCGTGAAGGGTCTAAAGTCTTAACCATACAAATGCAGACTTGACGCTTTTAACCTTTTCCCTCTTGAGTACAGGCAGATTCGAGGTGATCTCATACAGACATACCGGCTTGTAAGGAATCAGGACTGTGCTCTACGCTTCGAAGACTTTTTCATTTGCCACAACAAATAACCTGCGTGGGAATTCTCTGAAACTTCAAGGAACCTTATCCCACCTCGATGTTCGTCGCCATTCCTTTTCGCAGTGAGTTGTCGCCATACGGGTGGATACGACAGACAAATTCTAACATAAACTGGATTTATATTTGTTTGAAACATACCGTTCATTCTTCCATGAAGGCAATGCTACATTACACCAAAGCTTCGCACATACCTACAGATAACGGGGATATAGATAATCTTCGATCCTTCAGGATGACTGTGTCTAGATCTCAGTGTTACAGAACTATTTTCTTACTATGTAAATATGTTACTCACAACTTTACAGTAACATTTATTTTAACGGGAATATCTTCGATGTGCTTTATCCCACCTGGATGTTCGTCGCCATTCGTTTTCGTAGCAAATTGTTGGTACCTGGGACGGACTCAAAGACGACGTCTTACAGGCGGACACGACAAATACAAGCAAACATAAACTGAATTTATATTCGCTTGATCACTACTGTTCATTCTACAGGAAGGCTCTGCAACATCATAGCAATTTTGTGCATGTACATGTAGTTAATCGTGTTTAACTGTGCCTAGATCCCACGGTTAGAAAACATTTTTTCTTTCTATGCAGATGTTTTACTCACTAATCTATAGTAACATATGTATTTTAACTGCAATATCTTCGATGAGCCTTATTTAACCTGGATGTTCGTTGCCCTTCGTTTCCACAGCGAGTTTACAGTGCCTGGATCGAACTTCCAGAGAACGTCATACGGGCGGACACAACTGCCACACTCGAACATAAACTGTATTTATATTCGCTTGACAATTATCGTTCCTTCTTACATGAAGGAACTGCTACAACATACAAAAGCTTTGCATAAACATACAGATAACGGTGATATCTATTATTTGACATAGGTAATCATCGAAACTGTGCTCAAACTCGACTGTTAAAAACAATTTCCTTCTACTTGAATATGTTATTCACTTCTTTGCAATGACGTGTATTTTGACTGCAATTTTGCAATTAAATATTCTTTTATTATTAGGGTCTTCAAAGGCAACGCCTATTACCCTTAAATATACTAAACTGAAAGCTACGTGTATCCTATGAGTCACCAGGAGATCCTTAGTTAATATTGACAAAGAGCTTTTTGCTCGCGTGTTTGGAACCTTTTTCCAGTGTAAGAATATTGGGTTCAGGCGTGGCGTCCCTAAACGAAGGAAGATAACACTGTTGAATAAAGTTTAATGGAGGGTCACAAAACTAGTCAGTAGATTGAAATGTCTACCCCATGAGAGCCCGACAAAATGGCTTAAACATTTTCATCTCTCTCATACGCAATAAAGAATAAATTTGATCATGGTATTCGAACGTGTCGGAGATGTCCACTTTGCTCTTCAAGTTGCCAGTTTTTTGAATTGGCAAACACGAAAAATCTCCGAGAGCACCAATAAAAAGTGAGAACGAACTACGCAAAACTTTAAATGCGGGCTAACTCAATTTCCCTCCGAATGCTTAAAGAATTGAAAAAACTGCCTTCTTTAGATTTTATGGGTGTGAGCATTGTTCTACCTATTTATTTATTTATAAATAATTTATATTTGGTTAGCACCGGCAAGGCACTGTCTAAGCAAACACAAGTAACGAAATAAAGTTATGACAATGTGTGCAGATAAAATGTACAAATCAATCACTTGTCCTGCTATGTCAACAGTAAGCGATGTTTAAAATTTAATGGTGAACTATAAAAAATATGCAGTGAAAAAAAACTCCTACCACAAAAATGAAGGCAGAGTTCAATAGGCCTTCATTTTTGAATAGAAGGCAGGAGAAAACTACTGCTTAGGAAAAAATGGTCAGGTGGTAGAGTAGGGTAATACTGCTGTAGCATTTTAGAATGAGATAATGAAACGTCGAGGTGATTCGTTCTTGATCACTTAGGCATATGAAAGAAAATCTCATGAAAATTCGTCAATGAACTTAAGTCCTTAGCATCTTAGGATCCAGAATTGAATTTTGATGATGGTAAGTATCCAAAGAAACGGTAGCATCTTAGACTGTGGACCACCGAATGTGTACGTCCGAATGACGTCGTTTAGATGACTGGTGATATAAGGAGACATCATAGTTCATGGGCGACTCGAGGTAGCGAAAATATAGTTTCAAGAGGGTCACTTAAATTCCCGATGGTCCTTTCTCCGAGTCATGGGGAAAAGCACTGGGAAAAGATGAGGAAAATTAAAAGGTTACTAGAATCATTGTTAAGATAAATGTGCAGTCTTCGCTTGAATGCAGATAGACTAGTTAACGACCTTATTTCAATTGGCAAGCTATTCCAAAGAAAACTTTACCTAGAAGCAAAGAAGAGAGAGAGCGTTTACACGTGGAGGATGCAGGGGGAGGTATAATTACTGCAGAATTTCTTAGGTTATAAGGAAGACTAACGGGGGTAATGACAGAAAGCTTGGGGAGAGTTGAACTATTAATGTGTCGGAAAAGGAGACAAAAGCCTGCTCTAAGTCTCCTGACCCAAAGAAATGTTAGCTTCGTTAGCTGGCATCTTGTTGATTAGGAAGTAGTTAAAAGAGTCGGAAATAGGAGTTTTTTTGTGAAATGTCTTTGGATATTTTCAATTTTTGAACGTCTAGATTCGTTCATTAAACCGAAGAAAGGACAGAAAAATTCAATAATTTGAAGTTCAAACATACGATAATGTCTTAATTTAATTTCAGGAAAAAAAAAGAAATTATAAGAAATAAAGCAGCAAATCTGAGCAGATTGGCCGTAATTCTATTGGCATGAGGCGAAAGATCTAATTTATTGGTGTAGCTTTAAGCCCAAGTCCTTGATGGAGGAACATTCAATCATAGGGCAACCTTCAAAGATAAGAGGTTGCGGCAGCCTTGCAGGCCCAAAACTCATGTAGCAACACTTTGTAGGTGTGAACTCCGTTAGCCATGTGGAGCTCCAGGCCGAAAGAGCGTCTAAGTCTGAATGAATTTGTTTAAAGCAACGTTCAGTCGTAGAATTAGAGAAGGAATACACGCATTTCAGTTCATCAACATAAATAAAAGATTGAGAATGTTTAACTATCGATGAAATATCATTTATACACAGTAAGAACAACAAAAGACTGAATACGGTACCTTGAAGGACACAACTAACGATCGGGGCTAGCACTTGAGTATGAGGACCCTTCTAAAAATTTTGTTTTTGATCATTTAGGTATGATCTAATAACGTCAGTAAGGGGACTACGAAGTCCTTTAGCTTCTAGTTTAGCTTGAAGTCTTATATGAGGTACTTTATCGAATGCCTTACTATGATCAAAATAGATAACTACTACAGTTAGATGATCATTACGAAAAGAGGTTAGTAGATTTAGAAAAGACATGTGGCAGGTTTCACAAGAGGGGTCCGGCAAGAAGCCGTGTTGGGAAAAGTTGATAATTTTATTCCTTATGCAAAAATCCGTGATTTGTTTTGCAATTTTTTTTTTCGAAGAGTTAAGCAAGAGAGGGCGTTTTATGAACACCGCGATAGTTATGAATGTCCGAGCGGGAACCAGATTTAAAAACTGGTATAATAATAGACGTTTTCAAATAATCGGGGAAGAAACCATTTTCAAGAAGACTTGATTAATTTTTTCTTGATGGATATATATTAAGTTGACATAAATGATTGAATAACATACATATATTGTTATAAAATATTTGCCTATTTTTCGAGCGTTTATCTGTAAGTAGGGTTTTTACAGGCTGTGCCTATCTCCCTTATGGAAACTGAGTTAATTTGAATAAAACACCAGGCACAAGGCAGCAGTCCAGACCATGAATGACACATAGGGCCTATATCAGATCCCCTCAATTCTGCATGTATCTCGAGGGAAAAATTAACATTATACAATCGCATTTCGTATACGTAAAATAAATAAATAAATGAATAATTGTATTTAATGCCAGGTTACAGAAAATATCAGAAATAGGCCGAGAAAAATTCAGCTAACAGTACAAAAACTCCTGGAGGAATATATTTACTAGCCTTTTTCCTAAATTTTTGTTATTCTGAAGTAAACTGTTCTGCCCGTTGGATGGCAGCAGTTCGGAACGCGAAAGGGTTAGCACAAGTGCCGTTGCTTTATAATTTTTTGCCTTTTGAAGAACCAGGATTATGCACCAGGCAAGGGTGCATCCGTGGACGTTTACTCGCTGTCTGCTAAAGAATTCGCCAGCTGACGGTTGCAAATAAAGCGTCCTTACCCTCAAGGTAAGACCTATGATTGGACTTAGATGTCACGCACTCCGTCCAGCTGTAAGAAAGATTCGACCGTGTCGGCACCCAGAAGTAGGTGTGAGCATATTTACGAAATCTGATGGATGCACTCTATAGACCGGTGAGGATACCATCGAAATATGTTCATTTTGCAAATAAGAATTCTCTTTTTGAACTGCAGAAAGTACCATATATTATATTGCATTCAGAAATTTCATAGAATCTGTTGCAACGACTTTTCCTTGCTCGACCTGATGATCCAATTCAATATTTTCTAGACTACTCAAAACTCGAAATTTATCATGTTTTGATAACTATGTTTTCCTCAGTTTCATGACGTTCCTGTTATTTATATTTTTTGGCCCACCGTGCTCTGGAAAAAGGAAACTTAAGTCACTTAAGTCACTTTATTGAGGGAAGTAGGCTTTCACCCTTGAGCACCCTATTCACATGCAAGAATGTCAATTTGCGCGTCGTTTGAAATTGCTTTCGAATTTCAGCTCCTTTGAGAGTACGCAGTATTAGTCTCTACCGAAGTGTAGAAGACACGTTGATTTGGAATAACTCTTGAGTGGATTGTCCAGTCATTAATTTGGGAAATTTTTTCTTCGACTTAACGATTCTGCGGCTATCCAAATATTCCATCACTGAGGATTATTCCACGTCCAGGACATTATCCCTACGAGAAATACAAGCTTCAGCGTTCACCTGCTTCCAAATTCACGCCAGCGGTGTGCTGCTCAAATCTGCTTTCATCAGGGAGGGAGAAGTCGCGACAAAGGCTGAGTCGTTGCATGCTTATTAGAAGTCTGACTGCTGAATACTATTGCATCCTAGCCCAGTTATTTAAAAGGATTTATTAATTAAATGCATTCCAATAAAGTCATAAGAGGTACGGAAAACGCAGACGCTCAGGAATCATCTGTGCTGAGAAAAAAAATTCGCGGCGCTGACGGGCCTCGAACCCGGGTCGCAGATTCATGTGGTGACGAGCATAACCACTGCGCTATGTCCTCACGACAAATTGGAAAACAAAATTTTATCCAAACAAAAGAAAATGACAAAGACAGATATTCTGTTACCACTTCTCCTCCTGCCAAGCGGGCAAAAAGTCTGGGAACACTAATGAATGTCACCTACGAGGACGAAAAGTGCATGGGGTGTTTAAATCTCTTGCAGAAATTCTCATTGATGGAGAAAGAGATAAGTAACTTGAAACAAGAAATGGCCGATCTCAAAGAGAAGGTTCAAAGTTCACCCGTAGCAACGAGAATTCCAACCAAAGAAATAACGTATGCAAATATTGCTTCCTCAAGAATACCTCATGTAGAGCTTAAAGACATTGCGTCTACAGAGCTTCAAAAAGGGAGATCAAAACAGCTCATGCACCTTACTACTGTCATCGAGCTTAGACAGAAGCAGAAATGTGCTGGATACACAAACATATGCGGCATCGTCGCTGAATGATACAAAAAAAGGGTGAAGTTGAGAAGCACGTCGAATTTGAAGCACCTAAGATGAAGAATTCGAAGTCGAAAAAGGGCCAAGAAGCTTTCACAAAAAAAGTGGTTTGAACTCCGGAAAAAGCTCGTTCTTACCGATAGATGCTCAAGTGCAATCCTCTGTTGGTAATACAGGAGCAAGTGGAGGACCAATTGGCAAAGTTTCCAAAAAGGGGTTTGTCCATTAACTTTAGGAATAGTTGCTCATACTGACGCAAATAACATCGTCGACCAGAGTAGCATTCTTTCCTGATACTGATGCTCTATCAACAAATCTGAACTCAAAGTCACCAAACATACATTTCGACCGTAAACGCAATCTCGTTATTAAAGAGTCCACTTCTCTGATTGCAAAGGAAAGTGTAGAACATGACCTCAGCCTTTCCGAGAATACTCATATTCGATTCTTCGAGATGGTGAATGCGTAACAGTGCACAAAGCATTCCGTTTAGGAAAAGCGGATGTTTCACATGAACTGTCACCAACAAGGCCTCTTAAAAATCATTCTTGAAAATGATGTTCAGGCTTCACGCCTCCTAGAACGGAGAACGGCTCTCCGTAGCGCACACAGGGATGTGTTTTTTTCAGCCGGATTACGAACCCAAGGAAAGGTACAAAAATGAGGATGCTGAGAGCAGAACTGAAGAGGAGGACCGAGCAGGGGAAAAATGGCTCCAAATAAAGGACGGGGAAATAAAAGTGATAAAGAGGTCTTTCTTATGGCAGACCCCGTACATAATCAAGGTGGATTCTCGCCGAGACGGAGGACACTAAATACGATGTACCCAACTGTACAGAGCTTGAATAATAAAAAGAAGGCGCTCCAGAACTCGGATGACGACCACTCATCAGAACTCAGCGTCGGCGGGATGGACACCAGTTCATCTCGGAAAGCAATGACAGCCTCTAGTATTCAATCGCGCGAAATTCGCAGAAGTCTATATGGAGGAGTTACCCAGTCTAAATTGAGATGTTTGTATACCAATGCTCAGAGTCTCCTATCGAAAAGTAGATGAACTCAAAGCATTAGTATCAGACCGAACCCCCGATATCGTTGCCATTACGGAAACGTGGCTCAAAAGCCGAAATCGCGGATAGCGAGGTTTCGATTGATGGATACCAACTTTTTCGAAAAGACAGAGAAAATAGAAAGGAGGAGGAGTGGCCGTATATGTTAGGACAGGAATCTCGGCATTCGAACGAGCACACTCCATCTTCCCGGAATATGAATTTCTCTGGATAAAGATAAAAAAGGATTGTTCACAGAACCTACAATTTTTGACGATCTACAGACCACCGAACATTCCAAGTGCAGCTGATGAGTCCCTCCTACATTTGCTCAAGGAAGTAGCAAGCCACCAGGAGGTGCTTATTGCTGGAGATTTCAATGCACCTATAGTAGACTGGGTTAATCTGACAGTTGATGGTGCACCAACTTCCTTCGGCCACAAGCTAATGGATCTCACTCTCGACCAACCTCTGGTACAGAAGGTTCACATACCAACAAGATTTAGAGAGAACCAGAGAGCAAATTGCCTGGACCTTGTATTTACGAAGGACTTCTCTAGCATTGATGAAGTGTATTCTATTGCACCCTCGGTAAGAGTGACCATAGTACGCTGATGTGGGATTACTCACTTTATTCTCAGCGCCAGAATGGAACGGAATGCAAGCGAAATATATGGAAGGCTGATTTTAACGCGATGAGGAAAGAACTGATGTCTATGAGATGGGATTGTTTGCTTAAAGGGAATCCGGAGTATGACTGGCGATCCTTTAAGACAGTCTCACTCGATCTGATTGAACGCTTTTGTCCCGTGAAGGTGCAAAAAGAATAGTCGCCCCGCCTGGTTAACAAGAGAACTTAACAGGCAGCTAAAGAAGAAGAATAAAAAAATGGAAGGTATTCAGGCAAACTGGGTCAGCAGAGCATCTCAAAGAATTTCGTCATCAAAGAAACGCTGTGAAAAATGATTCGTCAGGCAAGGAAGAACTTTGAATCAAGAATTATTCAACAGGCTGAATATAAACCAAAAACTTTTATTCCATTATATCAATAGCCGACTAAAAAACAAGGACCCAGTAGCAGTACCCCCTCATGGATGGGAATGGTGTTGAAGTCGTTGAAAATTGCGACAAAGCCGAGTACTTAGGTCGGTTTTTTTGCCTCGGTTTTCACTAGAGAACCGGAACTTCAGCTTGACCACGTCAACAGTGCTGTTATAGACGCCGGTCCAGTGCTTGAATATATAATCTTCCAGGAACCTCTCGTGGAACTAGAACTGCGAAATCTGAAAGAAGCGAAGTCATCTGGTCCGACGATATACCGGCCAAGTTCTTGAAAGAACTGGCCAGCGAACTGTCCAAACCACTAGCGCATATATTTAATTCGTCATTTGAATCAGGGAAACTGCCATCCGAATGGAAGGCAGCAAATATATACCCCATATACAAGAGTGGTGCTCGATCTAATGTCAACAATTATCGGCCTGTCAGCCTAACCTCCATTTGCTGTAAAAATAATGGAATCAATAATCAAGAAGACAACCATGAAGTTCCTTGAGGAAAACCAATTACTCTCAGATCTCCAGCATGGCTTCAGACAGAATCGCTCCTGTCTTTCTAGTTTATTACTCTCAACAGAGCAGTGGACTCGTGCACTGGACGAAAATGGTAGGGTTGACGTCATATACACTGATTTCAAGAAGGCGTTTGACAGTGTCCCACACAAACGTCTCATCTACAAATTATCTGAAATCGGCATAAGAGGAATGTTGCTGACATGGATCGCAGACTTTCTTACAGATAGATTGCAAACTGTGTGCGTCGATACCTCGAAGTCAACACCTACTCCGGTTCTAAGTGGTGTCCCCCAAGGCTCGGTATTAGGGCCGTTACTCTTCTTAGTGTACATCAACGACTGTGTCGACGACCTGGATTGCAGCGCCATCATGTTTGCAGATGATGTTAAATTGTGGAGGGTCATCAGATCTGATTTCGATAGGCACGCACTTCAAGAGGATCTCAACCGTCTTAGCAGCTGGTCTGCTCGTTGGCTCTTAAATTTTTAACGTTGGGAAGTGTGGTCCTAAGACTGCGTACCAGAAGGACCAGTGAGGAGGATGATTCCTTCCAATACATTCTCAATGGGCAGCCCCTTTCAATTGTTGAGGAACAGAAGGACCTCGGTGTTCTAATACACTCCTCACTTAAACCATCTTCACAGTGTTTAAAGGCAGCAAACGCGCTACACAGGTCTTATTTGCGCTCAGACGTGGGTTTGTGCAGATTGATAAGGAACTTTTTCGAAAAACCTACGGGGTATTTGTTCGATCTCACTTGGAATATGCCATCCAGGCCTGGCGTCCGCTGGAACGAGTGCAGGCGAGGGCTACGAAGATGGTCAAGAATCTTAGTAATCTGCCTTCATAGCCAGACCGGTTGAACTTTGATCTAAATTACAGTAACTACGCGGTGACCTCAACCAAACCTACCGGATTGTCAGAGGCCGCAATTGTGCCCTAGAATTTGCTGAATTCTTCGAATTGGCTGGGACGGACTTGCGGGGTCATCCCTTTAAACTGCAGATGAAATGTCCACACGGAAGTCCGTCGGAACGCCTTTCGCAGAGGGTCGTTGAGCATGGAACGGACTCCTGAGGATGTTGTCCTTTCAGAAACTGTTGATGCATTTAAATTCAAACTAGATACTCATTTTTCTGAGAAACTATTGTCAATATAATGAAGATTGTGTAAACAGTGGCAGGTTGCGCCTGGCCATATCGATGACCCTACATTTTCATTTGTCAGATATATCACCGTTAACATTTTATACTATTGACATTTTGCATATGAATAGGGAGCTCAAGGGCGAAAGCCTACTTCCCTCAATAAAGTGACTTAAAGTGACTTACAAACGTTTACAGTGATATATCTGACAAATGAAAATGTAGGGTCATCGATATGTGTGGGCCGTGCGCAACCTGCCACTGTTTACACAATCTTCATTAAATTGACAATAGTTACCCAGAAAATGAGTATCTAGTTTGAATTTAAATGTGTCAACAGTTTCTGAAAGGACCACCTCGTCAGGGAGTCCGTTCCATGCTCCAACGACCCTCTGCGAAAAGGTGTTCCGACGGACTTCCGTGTGGACAAACTTCCTCTGCAGTTTAAAGGGATGACCCCGCAGATGTTCCAGCCCAGCCAATTCAAAGAAGTCAGCAAATTCTAGGGCACAATCGCGGACTCTGACAATCCGGTAGGTTTGGATGGGGTCACCGCGTAGTTGCCTGTAATTTAAAGGAAACAAATCAAGTTCAACCAGTCTGGCTTCGAAAGGCAGATGACCATCTTCATAGCCCTCACCTGCACTCGTTCCAGCTGTAGATAATCCTTATTAAACAATGGACGCCAGGCCTGGATGGCATATTCCAAGTGAGATCGAACAAATACCCCGTAGGTTTTTCGGTAGAGTTCCTTGTCAATCTGCACAAATCCACGTCTGAGCGCAAATAAGACCTGTGTAGCGCGTTTTGCTGCCTTTAAACACTGTGAAGATGGTTTAAGTGAGGAGTTTATTAGAACCCCGAGGTCCTTCTGTTCCTAAACAATTGAAAGGGGCTGCCCATTAAGAATGTATTGGTAGGAATCATCCTCCTCACTGGTCCTTCTGGTACGCAGTCTTAGGACCACACACTTCCCAACGTTAAACTTTTTAGAGCCAACGAGCAGACCAGCTGCTAAGACGGTTGAGATCCTCTTGAAGTGCGTGCCTATCGAAATCAGATCTGATGACCCTCCACAATTTAACATCATCTGCAAACATGATGGCGCTGCAATCCAGGTCGTCGACACAGTCGTTGATGTACACTAAGAAGAGTAACTGCCCTAAAACCGAGCCTTGGGGGACACCACTTAGAACCGGAGTAGGTGTTAACTTCGAGGTATCGACGCACACAGTTTGAAATCTACCTGTAAGAAAGTCTGCGACCCATGTCAGCAGCATTCCTCTTATGCCAATTTCAGATAATATGTAGATGAGACGTTTGTGTGGGACACTGTCAAACGCTTTCTTGAAATCAGTGATATGACGTCAACCCTACCCACTTGGAAACCATATATCCAAGTCTCTGAATTGGGTTCATATCTCGTCTGAAAACGATAAAAACCTGGAGGGCTTTTACGCTAGCTCTCCGAAGAAAAGCGACTAGCTGAAGAGGTTAACTTTGCCGAAAACCCTTCGTACAATGTTGCAAAACTCTTTTCGCGGACTGTAAAATGGCAGAGAAAAACTCAGTACCCTGTACTTCGAGATGCTTTTGGAAACCCTATAGCTGACGCTAAGTTGACGGCTGATAGCTTCAATGCTTTCTTGTCTAGAACTTTCAGTGAACATTCGGTCACCTCTTTCCAAACGTCCGGGTTTGGACCGGTAACGTCCTCGAAAACATAACTTTTACCCTCTGGGACGTAACCGTAGCCATTCGGCGTTCTCGCCAATCTTACAGTCCTGGACCAGATGGCGTCCCGGTCAGCGTTCTAAAGGCGGATGCAAATGATATATTTCCATCACTTCTGTATAAGATATTCAATCTTGCTCTTAAAAGTGAAACCTTCCCTATTTTATGGAAGAAATCGCACATTTTGCCTATACCCAAACACGGCAGAACTACGTCATTTGACGACTTTAGGCCAATAAATACACTGCCAGCAGCCTCGAAGATATTAGAGACCTTGATTAAAGACAAGTTGATGCGTCACCTAACAGAGAATAACCTACTTAATGCGGCTCAGCATGGGTTTCTCGAAAAAGGATCTTGTGACACCTGCCAGCTCTCTTACTTTGATCATGTGCTACAATCTAGAGATAGTGGTTTTGCAATTTACACCGTTTATTTCGACTTCACGAAGGCTTTTGATCGTGTTGACCACGATCTCCTCCTGCTGAAACTTACCTCCTTCGGCATAGGTAACAAGCTTTTGAACTTAATATCCTCCTATTTGAATGATCGCGCACAACGGGTAAAAATTTCCGATGTTATCTCCAACCCCACGCACGTGAGGAGTGGCGTTATTCAGGGTAGTGTACTCGGCCCGCTTCTATTTTTGCCTTTTTGTGAACGATGTTCCTGATTGTTTTCAGTATGGTAGGCCCTTTATGTACGCTGATGATTTAAAAAGTTGCCTATCGTTATAAACCGGTCGATCGCCACATTGTGCTTGAGCTCTTAAAAAAGGATCTTCAAGCCTTCGCTCAGTGGTGTCGCACATGGCGCCTTTCGCTCTCTTGGCACAAATGCTCCGTTATGGTTAGTTGTGACAACCATCAGCCTCATCTAAGCATAGACGGTCATGACTTAAATGTGCCCGGGTTTATAACGGATCTGGGCATATCATATTCTAGTAGTCTTAATCTGTCAGAGCACTGCGCCCTGATTGTCTCTAAAGCACGCCAAACCACTGGGTTTATTCTCAGAAATTTTAAAACCCTCAATATTAGGACCAGCCTTTATAAAATGTATGTCAGACCTAGTCTGGAATACTGCTCGTTTCTATTAAGCCTTCTGCACGCGAGTGAACGGAGGAAGATAGAATCAGTCCAGCACTTCTTTACTAAAAGAGTTATTACTTCAGAGCACAGAAACCTGTCCTACCAACAACGCTGTGAGCTTACAAGCCTCGACCCGTTGTGGCTTCGTAGATTACAGAAGGGACTATTTTTTTACTGTTCAAGCTTTTTAAACGGTTTTACCTTTTAACCCCCTTACATCCCTGAGGCAGCTCGATCACTGTCGGCGCACCAATCATAGAGATGTATTCTTATTTCTTCCTTTGGCACGCACCGTTAAATACCGTCAGTTTTTTTCGGTAAACGCTATAGCAATCTGGAATAAACTACCCAGAAGTATTAAAAATTCAGCAAAACTATCCTTTGTTTACGAGAGCTGTCACTAGTTTTCTACATTCAGGACACCTTCCGCGAATTTTGGGTGCTGATTCTCTGGAAGCTCTTTTCCGTTCTGATGGCGTTCACGGACTCTGAATCCTATGCCGGACTTCATGCTGAAGGCAATGTTGCTGGCTCTGCAGTCCGTAATCGGGTTATTCCTCAGTCTACAGCTAGCAGCCGCTCGCCGGCATACTTGCTGCTAGTACAGAAGACCAGATCCACAACACCGAAAGGATAAGTACTACACTGTGCACCTGTGTCAACACTTCCCTGTCCTAAACTTTAATCTGTTCAACAAGCTGCAGTTTTTTCTCCTGAAAATACCTTAAAGAACGATCAGGAGTTTTTTTCACTGTCAGCTGGACCCCCTACTGTATATATCCCTTTTGACCTTGCCTGTAAACTGGCAATAAATAAATAAATACGATCCATTAAGAAAATAAAGAATTTAATATCTTAAGTAACCAAGCCCGTTTTATTTAGCCATTATATTGAAAAAACGACTGCTTAAGCAGGATTTCGAAACACGAGGTTATGTGTTTACCGGGTTTCCTGAAACTGAAAACTAAACAAACGCATTACAGTTTGAAGGAATTTATCCGTATATTGTGCGTAAGTATGTTTTTTACTACTTAAATGCTTTCAGTGGTTCAGGATACACAGGATTGTGTAATAATAGCGCGTGGTGATTGGGCATTAATTAATCCCAAAACTGGAGGTACGTCAATAATTTTAAACACTTTCGATTATTTCAGTGTTTTAAAACTATTAAGTCCATTTAAGTAGACTACAGAAGTAATTCAACCAAACACCATCAACTGCCGAAAGCAAGTCTGCCCCACCACTTCCAATTACAAGCGCCGTTCCCGTGCAAAACGCAAGCCTAAAACCCAGTCCGTTGGCAATTCCCTGAGTCTTTTGTCCACTTTCAAGCTTAATGCGGCTGTTCGCAGAAAGTGTGTTGATATTTTGCTCAATGGTCCCGCAGCCTGCCTACAGCTGGACACGGCTTCAGACATCACTATCATCGCTGGGAGATTTGGCAGTCACTTGGCAGCCCCAAGATGCAGCAGACTTCCCAGTTCGGCACAAGCGCGTGCGGTGGTCTCGTCTGGCTAATGGGGTAGTTGCAATGTTGTGTGTCTTTCCGCAGCACAACCACCAATGTGATCTGCCACATCACCAACTCCAATTCTAAAACTTCTTGGTCTCAACTGGATTGAACGTCTTTGTTTGGTCTATATGCCAATCAGCATTGTTTGCAGTCAGATGCATATTTCTGCTTTGCCCGCAGACCCCACCAAGGTCATTCTCCATAGGTTTGCTTCAGTGTTTCAAGACAGCCTGGTCGTTGCACACACACACAAGCCATGCTGCACCTGCGGCCTGGAAGTCAACTAGTCTTCCATCCGAAGAGACCAGTTTCCTATGCGGCCTTGCCTCTATTTGATGCTGAACTGAAGCGTCTGGAGGCACTGGGAGTTCTAACACCTGTGTCATACTCCACCTGGGCTGCAGAAAATAGTTTTGGTTAAAAAGCCAAATTGCTCGATTCGTATTTTTGCTGACTTTTCCACTGTTCTCGCTGTCGTTCGGACGCCGAACTGCTATCCACTGCCAGTCCCTGCTGAATGTTTGCACTTGCTTTGCCAAGTCAGACCTGGCCGATGCGTCTTGCAGATAGAATTTTCTCCAGAGTCGACCGAATTGTTGACGGTTAACACTCACTGCGATCTGTTCCAATATACCAGTCTGCCCTTTGGTGTCAAGACCGCCCTGGCTCTGTTTCAGCAAATGATCAATTTAATGCTCTGTAGCATTCCAGGTACGGTGGGGTACCTTGACGACATTACCATCATGGGTCGCTACCCTAATGAACTCAAAGACCGAGTGTGTGCAGTACTCGAACGCGTGCAGGAATATGGTTTCCATCTGACGACTTACACGTGCCAATTCTTCCTCGAGTCAATCAAGTACCTCAGATTCATCTTTGATGCCACTGGTTGCCATCCATATCCCGAAAATATTCAAGCTATCTACGAATGCCTGCACCCAAGGATTTATCACAACTTTGGTCGCTCCTTTGTTTGATCAGCTACTATAGCGCCTTCCTACCGTCGCTGTATGACTTACGAGCCCCGTCCAACCATCTGCTGCAGAAGGATGCTCTCTAGTGCTGGTCCTCCGACTGTTAAAAGGCCTTTGTCCAGCTGAAGTCGATGCTGAGTTCAGATCTGCTGCTCACGCACTATGAACCGACTCTGCCGATCATCGTTGCTGCAGACGCATCCAATCACGGAGTTGGTACTGGTATCTCGCACAATTTTCCCGATGGGTCTGAAAAGGTGGTCATGCACGCATCCGACCCGTTAACTCCTGCGGAGAAGAACTATTGCCAAATCGAGAAAGAAACATTAGCCATCATTGCCGTCAAGAAGTTTCACAAGATTCTATATGTTCGTCATTTCACTTGCGGATGGAACATAAACCGTTGTTGTCAATCTTCG